>JAFIRS010001205.1:0-414004 GCA_018342105.1 Gonioctena quinquepunctata
AGGATTTATCTGGAAGTATAAATCACCTTCTCTATCTGCAACTGCTGCAGCTTCATTATTTTCTGATAAAATCGTTGTTTTATATTTATCGAAATGCACTTCATGTCCTTTATTTGTTACTTAATGCTCGACAAATTTGTTCGAAGATCTGGAACATGCATGGCATTTTTGTCCATTAGAAACGGGTATTACAATATCACTAATTCTTTCGATTTCTATTGTTCACCAAGTTCGATGTTTTCGAAATGGGGTTTAGGTTTGTGAATGTGTCCGCACACTCTTTTATACTAGAAACGGACTCAGTCATCATCACTATTTCTTTCTGTTTTTCACAATGACTTTGATTACACAAGACACATTTTTTTTGGGGGGTTTCTGTTCTAACTGCTTTTGTCTGATTTACGTCAATAAGTTTTAAGATTTTTATTGATTTTATGAGATTAAGATTTTAATTGGTTTTATGAGCAACAGATGACAGCACTTTGATCAACCCGATAGCAAATTGCATATTATTTGTGAAGAGCACAGTAGCTAGATAGACTTTATTAAAGCTTTCATTTAAAACAGTTGAACATCTCAAGTCATAAGTACAAATTACAAATAAGTACACACATATATATATATATATATATATATATATTTATCCCGCGTACAATATTACGTCCTTACGTGGGTTTCCGACCATACACTACCGCGTCCTGAATGATACAACGTCCGTATACCGGACGCAGTATTGTTTTCCAACAATAATTCCATTATTTTGAACGAACCATCGAATTATATATTTGCAAATTGTACTCCGCTTCCAGAGCTCCCATGGCATATGAGAACAGAAAACATTCATCATCAAGTGCGAGAGTTATGTACACCAGAAAAACATAATGAAGGACGTACTATTATACGGTCTTTGAAAGTTCCAGTATACATTTAGTTCAGACAATTTCTGTTTGGGGGGCGCTTTAAATCGTGAATGCTAATATACATTGAATATACTCCTTTCTCCTGTAGCATGATGATGCGTCCTCAGTCTGGTAACCATGTACAAAAATACATTTTGGTCAGTGTATTCATGTGCAAACACGTGCGAAGTTCTGGTGCACTTTTATTTTGTAAGTGAACTTCTTTGATTTTTTTTTACCGGACTTTCATATGTTTTTACAGAAATTCGAAATTTATGAGGAGGAAAACATATCACATATGAATGCAATAGAAAATTACATCAATTTCCCCCATTTGTTCGCCAGAAATAACTTTTATGAGTTTTTGAGAATTGCAAGTGTTTTTATTAATTTTCAAGAAATTGAATTATTCAGAACCTTTACATATGTGTGAAAATTCACAAATTGCTTTTCGATAGTTTGGCTGACTGATTGCAGCATTGTGAGGTGGTAACTCATGTAGACTGCAGACTTTTCCAATGTGTTTATATTCAAGGCCGAGCATGCTCCAAAAGTGAACTGGTCAGACGCTCTTTCTATTCACGCCACAGACGGTTGTTTTGGGATAGCATTATTCTCCTGTGGGCGATTCCGATGCAGATCCAACATTCAGCCCAATACGATAGACAAGTTATTAAGTTCATATTTCAATTTATCCCGTATCATTCGCATTTATTTGGATCCTACTCATCACAGAAAAAGCACATTTTTCCTTCTATTATTCCGTCATCATTTATTTTCAGGTAAAAAAAAATCGTTCTCGATCTTTGCTCTCAAATTCTTCCAAATCACGACCAATGAGTTCCTGAATATTTCGTCCAGCCCTAGCAAACACAATCAGAAAATACCTTCTACCCACGAGAATCCAATATCGAGGGATCAAAACAAAACCCTACCTTCTACACCCAGAAGCACTGAAAGACTGAATGACGAAATTGACAGTCGTCCTTCCACTCCAGAGATAACAATCCGAATGAGAATATATCTACTCACGGGAATATAACTGAATATTGAAGAATATGAAAGTGGAAATATTGTGTCCGAAATATATAATGAAAAGGGGAGAATTTTGTGGCATAGAGGACAAATTATTAAATTAAAGAAGAAAAAGGATCCTCAAGTGGGACTTGAACCCACGACCTTATGATTTCTAGCCATACGCTCTACCATCTGAGCTATTCGAGGACATGGGTTGCTTTTTTTTCTTTAATTAATAATTTGTCCTCTATGCCACAAAATTCCTCCTTTTTCATTATATATTTCGGACACAATATTTCCACTTTCACCAATCTTATCAGTGGTTAGAGATCATCTACTTGGATCTGCTACTGATATTTTCGAATGACGATGAAGTTGAGTGACAGGTCTCGACGGCTAGTGATAAGTACGTTTGATTTTCGATTCATTTCTCACATGAATATTGAATTATGGAAGAAAAGGATTCACGAGTGTGTGTCGATTCCTATGTCCTCAGATAGCTCAGATGGTAGAGCGTATGGCTAGAAATCATAAGGTCGTGGGTTCGACTCCCACTTGAGGATGCTTTTTTTTCTTTAAATTAATAATTTGTCCTCTATGCCACAAAAATTCCCCCTTTTTCATTGTAGAATATTTTTTTTGGATTACCTCATAAGGTTCCATCAACAAAAAAGAGAATATTACTCACTATTAGTTTTGTGAGAAGGAATGGGAGAATATCCCTTAGAAGATAATGAGATCAATAGTGTGACTGAGGTTGGAAAAACAAAAATGAAAAAAAAAAAATTGAAAGAGGAATGAAAAGGAATTGGTGGAATGGACAGCAGATCAGAAAAAAAAATTAACAGAATATTTTCGAAAGTATATAGAAATGAAATATTTCCCTCGAAGAGATATAAATGTGAAGAATCGAAGGTGAAATAATTATTAGAAAACAAAGACTGAGCGAAGATAAAATTATTTGTACAAAATACATATTCTGCACTAATATGGAGATTTTATTTCTTATTTTTTAGATGACTATCTGAAACAAGTTTATTCATTTAGAAATCGTGATATTTTGTTGTATTTTGAAGATTCCAGAGAATTTATTTCTGTTTTACTCTTTGAAAAAGCAGCACTAAAAGCTCCAACGTCACACACTTGTGAGTCTAGACTGACTTAGGACTACAAACTCTCCCTAAGACAACTGGCTACGAATAATCAGGTTACTCTGATGTGGGTGCGAAGAAATCAAAGGCGATGCGGAAGCGAACAGCCTTGGAAGGGGCAAATACCCAATTTTCTGGCCCAGAACCCTTCTGTGATATTTTCAAAGCCCACATCAAGAAGGAGTTTCGGCGCTGGGAAGCTGACAAAATTGAAACCCACTGGAATAAGGTTCCAGGGCAAAGACAAGCGAAAAAGCTTTTGAGCTCATCGCCAAAAAAAGCTGAACAGCTTCTCGAGTTGGACAAGCAAGATTCGAAACTGGTACTGCTCACCGGACATTGTCCTCTGAGGTATCACCTCAAAAAACTGAAAAGATCAGACAGTGAACTGTGCCGTTACTGCGAGAATTTCGGTGAAACTGCAGAACACCCGCTTTGCGACTGCCAAGTGCTGTTTTGCAGAAGGCTTGAGTTCCTCGAAGGAGTTCCACCAACGCCCTTATCCACCAGGAACTTAGCTCCCAGGAAACTGATACGCTTTGCAGGGAGTCTCGGAATCTCGGGTCCTAAATAGGTGAAGGGTAATGTACAAAAGTCCTCACAGGTCGAGGTACGGAGGGGCTGAAGAGCCATATCAACCCCCCTATGATCTACTCTTTTGAAATGTATTCACTTACGAATCTTTCGGAAATTATTAATTTATTTATATATATATATATATATATATACCGTACAATTTCTGTGAGCTCAATCAGTTTTTTTCCCAAATCATGTATGTTTTCATTGTCACGAATACACTACTTCCACAGCAACAATATGTACAGTGGTAACAACAGCAAGCTGGTGAGTACCTTACCCTACCCCACGCTATTGGAATCCGGATACGCTGGATCAACGCGCTAGGTTATACTGCTACCGAATCATTTCAGCCACGGTGGGTCCGCCTGTTGAGGCTACTGGCTCTGGGATGTCAGTACCCGAGCGAGTAAATGCGCCGCTCCCCGCCAAGTCAGCAAGGAATACAATCATCAGTTCCCATAGATAAAGGACTTCCCCGTCTCTACCAAATACGGTATGTTTTTCATCGGTCAACTATCTATCACCCTGCCCCCCAGAGTCCAACACCATGTGGCGAAACAACGGCAAACCTATGAGGAGGTCCTCTTCTCCTGGATACCCATGTCAACAGGAGAATTCCAATATCAGCAAGATTTCTCTCGCATCAACCATATCCGCCGCTTACTTTCTTTCAAAAGCTACTGGGTATGCTACCATGTTAACTGAGAGGGGACATGGACTTCACCCAGCTATGTCTGGGATCGTCACAAGTATTACCCCCTGTCGGCCTAGACACATGGCGGGCCTAGGCCCCACACTTCTTCCTCAGTTGATTTTATGGAAAATTGAATAGATAAATTTTGATTAGCAAGGGATTAATTTTCCGAAGAGAAGGACGTCATATTAACTATAGTTTGATTCTCCCAATTAGTATTACCATAACAGGTAAGTGATGAGATAAGGAAAATTTGTGTTGTGGTTATCTACCTGAAAGAGCACAAAAAAAAACAAATATATAATGACAATATAAACGATTCCAAAACCCAGTTCTCTGTAAATTTTATGAAACGTTGGATAATAATATCGTTTTCTACATTTTCTACATTTTTCCAATATTCAATGGTTTTCGAGTAGTAAATTTCAAATAATTCAAAGAACTCTGGAAATTTGATAGTCTGTTGGGATCGGGGATGTGTATTCGTGTTGTATCTGTCATATGTTTGTTGCTGTAATGGAACACCATCTTTTATTATCATATCATCCATGACTGGTACCCAGCAATTATGAAATTTTTTTATGTGTAGTTATACATATAATGGAAGTGAGGGAAGACACCACCTGATGAGCTAATCATTTGGAGACATCAGAAAATACTTAATCCAGGGAACAAAACTGATTAATTACAATAATAGGATTAATCAAATGATTCCATTTATATAACTATAATTCATTATTATTAGGATTATTTACTATTATACTAATTATATATCAATGATGATGGGATATTGTTCGAGAAAGAACATATCAGGGTTCAATACTATAAAAGTAACTTTAGGATTACGATGAGGAATAATTTTAGTATTTTTTTTTATTTCCTTTTTTTGGGGATTTTTCCATAATTCATTACAGAAATAAAATAATTAATAAAAAACATTTTTGAAGACAAGCTTTTATTCAAATGCACTGAAAAGTAGGAAATAATACCAATTTTGAATCGAATCGTACCATAATCACAGAACTTGTCCGTCATCTTGGAGCCGTCATTTTGTTTTTTTTTTCAACGAAAATTTCATGATGCATTCTCATCGGAATTATGATCACCTGCCAAATCAGCTCAATCGGATGTCGGCAAGTGTTCCAAAAATGGATTTTAAATTTTGAACCGGAAAGAATGACAGCATATGAACGAAGCGAGTTAAATAAAAATGTGTAATAAAACATGGCAACAGCGCTGGATGCCGTATCGTGCTGAGTATGAAAGATATAATGCAAATTGGACGCAGTATCATACTAAATATGAAAACAAATTATTCACCGGACGTGATAATGATATGATGGTGAAAGGCAATATTATATAAGAATACTTTTTTGTTATTTTTGAAGTTTTTGATAATCTGAAACCAGCTTTGAGTGGGATTTTTTGTGTAGAACCAGTATACTCTATCAGAATTGACCCAGATAGCGTATTTCTGGTGGGCGAGTACGTGCAGCTTCCTGAAGGCCGTATTGTAGGCAAGATGTATATATATATATATATATATACATCTTGCCTACAATACTGCGTCCTTTCAAAATCCTACTCGTCCACCAATCATATCTTAATCATACTGGTTCTACACAAAAATCTACTCAAAGCTGTTTCAGATATCAAAACTCAAAATAAAAAATATTCTTATATATTGCGTCCTCACATCATCATAACGTCGTAATATTTTCATTTATGATACTGCAATTTCATTATCATACTCACACGATACGCGTCAACTTACCTAGTTATTACTTAAAACTCGCTTCGTTCCTTCTGTCATTCCCGTTCAAGATCATCCATTTTGGAACACTCCGACATCCGATGATAATCGGAGGTGATCATAATTCCGTGACAATTCATTCAAAAATTGGTATGTGAGGGTTTCCGGGGTCGGAGATTATGAATGGTTTTCAGGGCGGATAATGTGAAATTTCTGTCAAAATAGAAAAATCAAGATGGCGGACAAGTTTTGTGATTATGGTCCGATTCGATTCAAAAATTGGTATGTGAGGGTTTCCGGGGTCGGAGATTATGAATTTATTGTCGAAATTTATGAATTCAAGATGGCGGCTCCGAAATGGTGAAAGAGTTTTGTGATTATGGTCCGATTCTATTCAATATTTGTGTGTGGGGGTTTTCGGAGTCGAAGATCATGCATTTTTTGTCAAAATTTATGAAATTGAAATGGCAGCTCATGGAATTACTGTTAGGGAAAAAACAAAATGGCGCTTCGAAATGGCGGACGAGATTCAGGTTTATGGTCCAATTCGATTCAAATTGGTATGTGGGAGTTTTCATGGTCGAAGATTAGGAATGTTTCTTCAAAATTCATAAAATCAAAATGGCGGCTCCAAGATGGCGAATGAGTTAATCTCTAGATAGTCTCCTCATTGAAGGACTAGATAGCTCAGAACTTACAGGAAAAAAAGGCCTCATAATAACGATGCTTTAACAAAAATGCATAGGTTAGGGCGTACGTATTGAATTGAATCTATAAGTCACGGAATAACCTACGTCACACATCCAAAGCAATTATTTTTAACTTTTTAGTGCATTGAATAAAAGCTTATCTTCAAAAAGGTTTTTTATTAATTATTTTATTTCTGTAATGAGTTATCGAAAAATCCTCAAAAAAAGGAATTTAAAAAAAATACTAAAATTATTCCTCATCGTAATCCTAAAGTTGCTTCTATAGTATTAAACCATGATATGTTCTTTCTTGAACAATATCTCGTTATCATTGATATATAATTAGTATAATGGTAAATAATCCTAATAATAATAAATTATTGTTATATAAATGAAATCATTTGATTAATTCTATTATTGTAATTAATCAGTTTTGTTCCCTAAATTAGGTATTTTCTGATGTCTCCAAATGATTAGCCCATTAGATGATGTCTTCCTTCATTTCCATTATATGTATAACTACACATAAAAAAATATCATAATTGCTGGGGACCAGTCATGGATGATATGATAATAAAAAATGATGTTCCATTACAGCGACAAAAATATGACAGATACAACACGAATACACATCCCCGATTCCAACAGACTATCAAATTTCCAGAGTTCTTTGAATTATTTGAAATTTACTACTCGAAAACTATTGATTATTAGAAAAATGTAGAAAATGATATAATTATCAAACGTTTCATAAAATTCACAGAGAACTGGGTTTTGGAATCGTTTATGTTGTCATTATATATTTGTTTTTTTTTGTGCTCTTTTAGGTAGATAACCACAACACAAATTTTCCTTATCTCATCACTTACCTGTTATGGTAATACTAATTGAGAGAATTAAACTATAATTAATATGACGTCCTTCTCTTCGGAAAATTAATCCCTTGCTAATCAAAATTTATCTATTGACTTTTTCATAAAATCAACTGAGGAAGCCTAGGCCCGCCATGTGTCTAGGCCGACAGGGGGTAATACTTGTGACGATCTCAGACATAGCTGGGTAAAGTCCATGTCCCCTCTCAGTTAACATGGTAGCATACCCAGTAGCTTTTGAAAGAAAGTAAGCGGCGGATATGGTTGATGCGAGAGAAATCTTACTGATATTGGAATTCTCCTATTGACATGGGTATCCAGGGGATGAGGACCTCCCCATAGGCTTGCCGTTGCCTCGCCACATGGTGTTGGACTCTGCGGGGCAGGGTGATAGATAGTTGACCAATGAAAAACATACCGTATTCGGTAGAGACGGGGAAGTCCTTTATCTATGGGCACTGATGATTGTATTCCTTGCTGATTTGGCGGGGAGCGGCGCATTCACTCGCTCGAGTACTGACATCCCAGAGCCAGTAGCCTCATCAGGCGGACCCACCGTGGCTGAAATGATTCGGTAGCAGTATAACCGAGCGCGTTGATCCAGCGTATCCGGATTCCCATAGTGTAGGGTAGGGTAAGGTACTCACCAGCTTGCTGTTGTTTCCACTGTACATAATGTTGCTGTGGAAGTAGTGTATTCGTGACAATAAATACATACAAGATTTGGGAAAAAAAACTGATTGAGCCCACAGAAATAGTACGCTATATATATAAATAAATTAATAATTTCCGAAAGATTCGTAAGTAGGAATACATTTCAATAGAGTAGATCATAGGGGGGTTGATATGGCTCTTCAGTCCCTCCGTACCTCGACCTGTGAGGACTTTTGTACATTACCCTTCACCTATTCAGGACCCGGGATTCCGAGACTCCCTGCAAAGCGTATCAGTTTCCTGGGAGCTAAGTTCCTGGTGGGTAAGGGCGTTAGTGAAACCTTCGAGGAAGTCAAGCCTTTTGCAAAACAGCACCTGGCAGTCGCAAAGCAAGTGTTCTGCAGTTTCAGCGAAATTCTCGCAGTAACGGCACAGTTCACTGTCTGATCTTTCCAGTTTTTTGAGGTGATACTCAGAGGACAATGATCGGTGAGCAGTACCAGTTTCAAGTCTCGCTTGTCTAACTCGAGAAGCTGTTCAGCTTTCTTTGGCGATGAGCTCAATAGCTTTTTCGCTTGTCTTTGCCCTGGAACCTTATTGCAGTGGGTTTCAACTTTGTCAGCTTCCCAGCGCCGAAACACTTTCTTGATGTGGGCTTTGAAAATATCACAGAAGGGTTCTGGGCCAGAAAATTGGGTATTTGCCCCTTCCAAGGCTGTTCTCAAGTGTGTAACTTTAGAGCTTTTAGTGCTGCTTTTTCAAAGAGTAAAACAGAAATAAATTCTCTGGAATCTTCAAAATACAACAAAATATCACGATTCCTAAATGAATAAACCTGTTTCAGATAGTCATCTCAAAAATAAGAAATAAAATCTCCATATTCGTCAGTTTCAGAATATATATTCTGAAACTGACGAATACATATTCTGCAAAAATGTAAATATTTACATTTTTGCAGAATATGTATTTTGTACAAATACCTTTATCTTCGCTCAGTCTTTGTTTTCTAATAATTGTGAGTATTTCACCTTCGATTCTTCAGATTCATATCTCTTCGAGGGAAATATTTTATTTCTATAGTTTTCGAAAATATTCTGTTACAATTTTTTTCTGATGTGCTGTCCAATCGACCAATGTCCTTTTCATTCCTCTTTCAATGTTTTTTTTTTTCATTTTTGTCTAACCTCATTATCTTCTAAGGAGTATTCTCCCATTTCTCCTCACAAAACTAACAGTGAGTATTATTCTCTTTTTTGTTGATGGAACCTTATGAGGTAATCCAAAAAAAAAATATTCTACAATGAAAAACGGGGAATTTTTGTGGCATAGAGGACAAATTATTAAATTAAAGAGAAAAAGCATCCCCAAGTGGGAGTCGAACCCACGACCTTATGATTTCTAGCCATACGCTCTACCATCTGAGCTATTCGAGGACATAGGAATCGACAAACACTCGTGAACCCTTTTCTTCCATAATTCAATATTTATGTGAGAAATGAATTGAAAATCCAAACGTACTTATCACTGGCCGTCGAGATCCATTACCTGTCACTCAACTTCATCGACATTCCAAAATTTCAGTAGCAGATTTAAGCAGATGATATCTAACCACCGAAATATATAATGAAAAAGCGGGAATTTTGTGGCATAGAGGACAAATTATTAAATTAAAAAAAAAAACATCCTCAAGTGGGAGTCGAACTCACGACCTAATGATTTCTAGCCATACGCTCTACCATCTGAGCTATTCGAGGACATAGGAATCGACAAACACTCGTGAACCTTTTCTTCCATAATTTAATATTCATGTGAGAAATGAATCGAAAATCAAACTGGCCGTCGAGATCCATTACCTGTCACTCAACTTCATCGTCATTCGAAAATTTCAGTAGCTGATCTAAGCAGATGATCTCTAACCACTGATAAGATTTAGCCATATAAGGTGAAAGTGGAAATATTGTGTCCGAAATATATAATGAAAAAGGGGGAATTTTGTGGCATAAAGGACAAATTACTAAATTAAAGAAAGAAAAAAGCAACCTATGTCCTCGAATAGCTCAGATGGTAGAGCGTATGTCTAGAAATCATAAGGTCGTGGGTTCGACTCCCACTTGAGCTCCTTTTTTTTTCTTTAATTTAATAATTTGTCCTCTATGCCACAAAATTCCCTTTTTCATTATATATTTCGGACACAATATTCCACTTTCATATTCTTCAATATTCAGTTATATTCCCGTTAGTAGATATATTCTCATTCGGATTGTTATCTCTGGAGTGGAAGGACGACTGTCAATTTCGTCATTCAGTCTTCCAGTGCTTCTGGGTGTAGAAGGTAGGGTTTCGTTTTGATCCCTTGATATTGGATTCTCGTGGGTAGAAGGTAGTTTCTCATTGTGTTTGCTAGGGCTGGACGAAATATTCAGGAACTCATTGGTCGTGATTTGGAAGAATTTGAGAGCAAAGATCGAATATGATTGTATTTTTTACCTGAAAATAAATGATGACGAAATAATAGAGGAAAAATGTGCTTTTTCTGATGAGATGAGTAGGATCCAAATGAATGAGAATGATACGGGATAAATTAAAATATGAACTTTATAACTTGTCTATCGTATTGGGCTAAATGTTGGATCTGCATCGGAGTCGCCCACAGGAGAATAATCCTATCCCAAAACAATCGTCTGTGGCGTGAAAATAAAGAGCGTCTGTCCAGTTCAATTTTTAGAGCTTGCCCGGCCTTGAATATAAACACTTTGGAAAAGTCTGCAGTCTACATAAAAAGTTAGAGTTACCACCTCACAATGCTGCAATCAGTCAACCAAACTATCGAAAAGCAATTTGTGAATTTTCACACATATATAAAGGTTCTGAATAACTCAATTTCTTGAAAATTAATAAAAACACTTGCAATTCTCAAAAACTCATAAAAGTTATTTCTGGCAAATGGGGGAAATTGATGTAATTTACTATTGTATTCATATATGATATGTTTTCCTCCTCATAAATCTTGAATTTTTGTAAAAACATATGAAAGTCCGGTAATAAAAATCAAAGAAGTTTACTTACTCACAAAATAAAAGTGCACCAGAACTTCGCACGTGTTTGCACATGAAGACACTGACCAAAATGTATTTTTGTACATGGTTGCCAGACTGAGGACGCATCATCATGCTACAGGTGAAAGGAGTATATTCAATGTATATTAGCATTCACGATTTAAAGCGCCCCCCAAACAGAAATTGTCTGAACTAAATGTATACTGGAACTTTTAAAGACCGTATAATAGTACGTCCTTCATTATGTTTTTCTGGTGTACATAACTCTCACATTTGATAATGAATGTTTTCTGTTCTCATATGCCATGGGAGCTCTGGAAGCGGAGTACAATTTGCGAATATATAATTCGATGGTTCGTTCAAAATAATGGAATTATTGTTGGAAAACAATACTGCGTCCGGTATACGGACGTTGTAACATTCAGGACGCAGTAGTGTATGGTCAAAAACCCACGTACGGACGTAATATTGTACGCGGGTTAATATATATATATATATATATATATATATATATATATATATATATATATATATATATATATATTGTTATGATGCGTTGATTGAGGTTTGTATTTTAATTTATATTTATTATTTTACTTTCTACAATCAGACATCATAACAAAAATAAATAATTTTTTTGTGTTTTGTTTTACTAATATTTTTGCTATTTTCAAAATCTTCAAGCTAATTGTCCTTTCAATTTTATTTAATATATATTTTTGACTAATGAATACCCATATAAATATTTAATATGTCCGTCTATGCATTTTACCTTCTTCCCATTTACTCTTTTACCTTATTTCCTTCACCTCAGCTATCTCAATCGGTACGCCTATGGAATCTCAGTAGTCGGTTCTACTGTGGAGCCCTCTAGTAGTTTCTTGATGTCAATTTCAGAAAATGGCAACTCATTGTTGCTCAAAAATTTAAAATAATGCAGAAATTCATCAAATAATAATAATTTCTTTTATTCAGGAAAAACTTACTACTGCCTATTCTGCGATAATTAACCTAATTAGTGATTCATAGCAAATATATACAGGAAATGTGAAGTTATGTGATACTAAAAGTGAAATTTAACCTAGTTTTGTAGGTTATGTGATCTATATAGCAATTCGTGAAGAGTTCTATCAAAAAGGTTCTTTAAAAGTTTTGTTTTTAATTGCACTGTGGTAACTTTTTATGGTTTCAAAATACCTGGGACTTCTTGTACCAAGAATGGTCAATGTTTCGGATTTTCTCTCATTCCTGGAAACTGTTGCTGCTCTTGTTGCCTGTGACTTCGCCTCGTATTGATAAATCTCCAATGAAAAAAGGTAAGATTAACTCTGCATCTGGGATCTTTTATCTGCTATTGTTCCTTATATTATTTCCCATGTTGTCTTGGCAAATAACTGTTTTTCCAATACAAATTGATTGATTTTTCAAAATTTAATTTTATCGTTGGTTCTTCCAAAATTATTTTTTTCTCAATGTCCTTTTAGCTTGTTGATTCCTCTCTCTTGATACCAACATCCTTTTTTTCTTCTCGAATTTTCGATTCACACGCTCGCTCCTTTTTATTACACTTTTCATTATTTTCACATATTTGACAGTTTTTATTTCCGAAACATTTCTAATTACCTTACATACTATATACAAGACATGTAAACATCATTATTTGACGTTTTCTGCTTTTCATGTTTTCAAAATTCTTAATTTTGCATCAAGATATTTCCTGGTATCTCATTGGTTATTGTGTTCAGATCCAATTATATATACAGAATGTTCGAACTTTTAACATTTTATTGTCTGCTTGTGCTCAAAAATATATTAATAGATTTTAACTTCTATAATTTTTTAAATTATGCCAATGCTTATTATGTTGAACATGTTTATTTCAAACATAGGTATCGATTAATATAATATAAGGTTTCAGAAAAAAGTGGTAGAATCCTCAGAAAAACTGTAAAATAACACAGCATAGATTACTAAATACGAACATTTCTTATTTATGGGTTTTACATTTAACATACTTCTAAACATAACAATATATATATATATATATATATATATATATATATATAAATATGTTGAAGAAAGGGTAGTCTCGTGACTGGACTAGTTGAAAAAAACTATGAATTTGAAATAAACTTTGTAGAAAGGATATTCCTTGAGGTTGCAGTCAAAATAATGGCCTATGAGAAAAAGTAAAACTCTTTCTTATTTAGTCAAGCTTTCGAAAATGTTTATTTTCATTATCAAGACAAGCTGTGGAGAAAAAAGAAAACACAATTGTGAAATACGATTTTAAACAAATCTATAGAACTTACTCACCTCACCTTAGTAAGTTCTATAGATTTGTTTAAAATCGTATTTCACAATTGTGTTTTCTTTTTTCTCCACAGCTTGTCTTGATAATGAAAATAAACATTTTCGAAAGCTTGACTAAATAAGAAAGAGTTTTACTTTTTCTCATAGGCCATTATTTTGACTGCAACCTCAAGGAATATCCTTTCTACAAAGTTTATTTCAAATTCATAGTTTTTTTTTATATATAAATATATATATATATATATATATATTGTTCTGTTTAGAAGTAGGTTAAATATTTAAAGAGTTGAAATTAGAATTAAAAATTGAAAAAAAAACACAAATAAAAAAATATTCGTATTTGGTAATCTGTGCTATGTTACTTTACAGTTTTTCTGAAGATTCTGCCTTTTTTCTGCAATCTTGTATAATATTAATCGATACCTCTGTTTCAAATAAACATGTTTTCAACATTACAATCAATTGGCATAATTTTAAAATTTTTAGAAATCAAAATTTATGAATATATTTTTGATCACAAGCAGAAAACAAAATATTAAAAGTTCAAACATCCTGTATATAAAATTGGATCGGAACACAACAGCCAATGAGATGCCAGGAGAGATCTTGATGCAAAATTAGTAATTTTGAAAATATAAAAACCAGAAACGTCAAAAGAATGATTTTACATGTATTGTATATAGATTATAAGGTAGTTCAACAAGCGAGGTGATTGAAACAAAATAATTTTGGGAAGAACCACGTTGAAAATTTAAATTTGGAACAAACAATTTGGAATAGAAAATCAGTTATTAGCCAAGAAAACAGAAAAATATGAAGAACACTACCAGATAAAAAAATCACAAATGCAGAGTTAACATTACCTTTGCTTCATTGGAAATTCATAAATGAGGAGAAGTCCTAGTCGACGAGAGCAGCAGCAGTTTCCAAGAACGGGAGAGAATCCGAAACGCTGAGCAGTTTGGTACAGGAGGTCCCATGTATTTGTTGAAACCATAAAAGTTGCCACAGTGCAAATAAGAACTGAACTTCGAAAGAATTTTCATAGAACTTTTCACGAATTACTATAAAATAACACATAACCTACAAAACGAGGTTGAATTCACTTTATTATTCCATAATTTCATTTTTTTTGCTGTATATACTTGTTCTGAAGCACTAATTAGGTTATTTATCGCAGACTAGGTGGTAATAAGCTTTTCCTGAATAAAGAAAATTATTATTTTGATGAAATTCTGCATTATTTTCAATGTTTGAGCGACAATGAATTGATTGATATTATCTGAAATTGACTTCAAGAACGACCAGAACGACCACAGTAGAACCAACTTCTGAGATTCCATAGGCGTACCGATTGAGTTAGCTGAGGTGAAGGAAATAAGGTAAAAGAAAGGAGGTAAAGTACATAGCCGGAGATATTGAATATTTATATGGGTATTTATTTATCAATACATATTAAATAAAATCTTAAAAAAGGGAATTAGCTCAAAGATTTTGAAAATAGTAAAAATAATAGTAAAACAAAGTAAAACAAAACAAAAAATAGCAAGTTGTAATTTTGCGCTATATCGATTAGTTTATTCATAATGTCATATTGTATTCTCAATGCGTATTTTGTAAATATTCCTATTCCTGGATCCTACTTTGTATACAGATTTTATTTAGAAAATTATCGTAATTTCTCCCATTTTTTTTAGAGTCCGAAACAATTCCTCAACAAAATAGAGAAGAGAATGAAACAGCTGTGGGAAAAGACAATGATCATCATGAGAGAACTGGGAAAAAAACATCTCAATGCAAAATATGTTCGAAGAGTTTTAGAGCAAAAGACTCATTGTTGTATCATGAGAGAATTCTATTTCCATGCAAAATTTGTGATAAATCATTTAACGGAAATGGGAATCTTCGGGAACATATGAGAATTCAAACAGGGGAAAAACCATTTCAATGTAAAATTTGTAATAAATTATTTAAGCTAAAGTCGGTTCTTACGGTACATATGAGAATTCATTCAGAGGAAAAACCATTTCGTTGTAAAATTTGTGATAAATCATTTAAGGTAAAGTCGGTTCTTACGGTACATATGAGAATTCATTCAGAGGAAAAACCATTTCAATGCAAAATTTGTTTTAAATCCTTTAACCAAAAGGGGAATCTTACGGGTCATGAGAGAATTCATAGAGGTGAAAAACTATTTCAATGCAAAATTTGTGATAAATCATATCACCGTAAGGGAAATCTTACGGGTCATGAGAGAATTCCTAGAGGCGAAAAACTATTTGAATGCAAAACTTGCGATAAATCGTATAACCGAAAGGGAACTTCTGAGAATTCATACAGGGCAAAAACCATTTCAATGCAAAATTTGTGATTAATCATTTAGCCAAAAGTCGGGTCTTACGGTACATATGAGATTTCATACAGGTGAAAAACCATTTCAATGCAAAATTTGTTTGAAATCTTTTAGTCACAAGGTGAATCTTACGACACATGAAAGAAGAATAAATAGATAGTTAGATAAATATTTTTTTATTCCAGTAAAAGAATTTTTACAATAAGCCACAAGTGGCGTGGAACAGTGTCAAGGTTTTTCATTTCTACACAATTTTTAAATATGAGAAATTCAAATTGAGAGGTAGCAGACATATTGCACTTGAGACGACATTATAGAAGGTCTTTTTCCTTATCATCTAAAAATTCTTGGAATGAGTAAAATGCCTTTTCAATGAGGTAGTTGTTTATAACCTGCTATTTCAAATTCTTATTAATTTTTAACTTGTTTTGAAAAAAGATTATAGATTTTTGTGATGCTATATTCTACATTTCTTTGTACTTATGTATACAGTGCACGCGTAAAGTATGGAAACATGAAGATATCTTTGACACCCCGTAAGATACAATAACAACATTTTTGTACCAGCAATTGTACCAGATGTACCAGCAATTGTACCAGATGTACCAGCAATTTTAAATTTATATTTTCGACATTGCCAGATGTACAGTTTCTGAGATATACGAACAATATGTTTATTTTTAAATGGGACAACCCGTATATTTTACAATTTTTTTATTGCCGATGGAGCATACAAACTGTTAATGGCCAATATTGACCATTAGAGAGAGAGAGAGAGAGAGAGAATATATGTTTATTGTACATAAGAAAAAATCTTGTTGACAAACACATAAATGAAAATTCACAGTATGCGAATGAACATAAGTCACTGTCAAAAATTGATAACCACGTCACAGGATAAAATAGTATATTAAAGTATAAGTGGATAAAAAGGGCTTTAAAACACGCGCGAAATAGAGCAAGTGTTTTTAAGCCCAGTTATCCACGAATACTTTACGTTATTTTTTTTTATTGGTGCACTTTGAAATCATATATACTGGTATTATTACTACAAAAAATAGAAATAAGAACTAATAATGCAAGAAGGTTGAATTCGTGATGTGACATCAGTATACCTTTCGTTGTCATGGAAATGAGAAAAACATTCATTTGCAATTTGTTACCATAGATCAATATTTGTTGTCACCAGAGCTCAACAATGAATTATTCTAATATCGATTTTTTGAATAGTGAGGCAGAATCGCGGTTAATACCGCGAAAATCCAGTGATATATATAAAAAAGAATATGAAGAGTTCATCAAATGGATGGAGGAGCACATATAAATGAACGAATTGTGAGTAATATTTATTTTGAGATTACAAGGTACTCCTGTCAGATCAATAATAAAAAATTTGTCATTTAGACTTCACGTTTCTCGATTTGTTGATGTTGTCATGGTTACCTTTAAAAAACGCGCGTTTTTTAAAGTTCGATTTAAACACGCTGAGGCGTGCTTTAAATGGGTAAAAAGGGGCACCAATAAAAAAAACAAATATAAAAACAAATGGTGAGACTTAATTAAATACTTTCACAAAAACATTAAAAAGTTTGAACAAAATTAACAATATGAACAAATGTAAACATTAACTAAAGTGTATCATCATAGAATTCAATCAAGCTGTAGTAGGCCTTATCACTAAGTAAAGTTTTTAGTTTGTATCTAAAAACCTGGAGATTTCTCTCTTTGATATCACTTGGTATTTTATTATACATTTTCACTCCATAATTATAAGAAATTAGGAAAAATATTTTTATTGCTACTGTTGATAAACATAAAGAAAAAATAAAATGGGTCACTTGGTATTTTTTAAAGTTTAAAAAAGTCTTTGCTATTTTTGTACTGATAAACATGATATGAATATCGGTTTCATTTAGTTAAATCAAGTCGGTTTTACTGTCAGTAGGTACGCGTGATTTACTGTCAGTAGGTACGTCGTGATAGTTTTTTTAAAATAGGCTCACCAGCGATAAAAATCAGAGTAAAATACAATGGTACATTTAACAGAGCGTTAAAGAATTGAAATTTTAATACTAAAAGGATGTGGTGACAGATAATACCATATTATTATGAAATTTGAGTATGTTTTAATTGCGACATTATTTGTAGGACACGAACACACGAAGAGGTATGTGAAATATTTAATAAAAAATATGAAGACAGAACTCCTATAGCACGTGGTACTATATCTAAAATTATTAATGAATTTGAGGAGAGTGGACATGTATGCGAACTCCCAAAAAGTGGCCGCCCTGCTATTCCAGAGCAAACAAAAACTGACATTTTTTTGTCGATGGTTGAAGACCCTCATAAGGCTACTAGAGTTCTTGCAACCGAAATTCACATCAGTCAAACAACTGTTCGTAAATATTCAAAAAAAGAAAAATGGCATCCCTATAAAGTAAATTGGTACAGGAACTGAACGAAGACGATCCAGATCGCAGAATGGAGTTCTGTGAAACAATGTTAAATAGATTTCACACTAATCCTAATTTCTTTCATCACATCCTCTTTTCTGATGAGGCTACTTTCCACTTAAATGGCACGGTCAATAAACAAAACTGCAGGTACTGGTCAGATGAAAATCCTCATTGGATGGTGGAGGCAGTATCCACAAAAGATCAATGTGTGGGCAGGAATTATTAATAATACCATTATTGGACATTATTTTTGGAATAGAAGCATGATAGGTGAAGAATACTGGGCATTTTTAGAATTAGTGTTAATTCCCGAATTAGCCAGACTCTTTCCTGATGATATAAATCCTCTTATCGTGAATAGATCAATTTGGATTCAGCAAGATGGAGCGCCTTCTCATTATCTTTGAGGCGTTTGTTAGTTTCTCGACATTACATTTCCAAATCGTTGGATTGGAAGAAGATGAGCTATCGAATGGCCAGCAAGATCTTTGGATTTGACACCTCTTGATAATTTTTTGTGGGGTTATTTAAAAAGCAAAGTGTATGTGAATAGGCCACAGGCCACAGACTATCCAAGGACAGAATTAATTTCTCCGGAAACGATTAGAAAAGTCTTGGAGGAATTTTCATTCAGAATGGATTTCTGTTTCCAAAGACAAGGATGTCATATTGAACATCTCCCTTTAATTTTTTTTTTAGGTTTTGTTTTCTGTTTATACTGCAATATTAATTACAAAATAAAAATGTTTTCCTAATTTCTTAAAATTAATGGTCAATATTGGCCATTAACATTTTGTATGCTGCATCGGCAATGAAAAACTGTAACAGAAAACTGTAAAATATACGGGTTGTCCCATTTAACAATAAACGTATTGTTCGTATATCTCAGAAACTATACATTTGGCAACGTCGAAAATATAAAATTTAATATCACTCCATCTAATATACATAACCAAAATTTTCTTATTGTATCTTACGGGGTGTCAAAGATATCTTCATGTTTCCATACTTTACATGCGCACCAATCTAGCTACAAATTGGATTTGTGACTGGTGTCATACTAATGCTTCATTTCCGAATTTTTGAACAAATCTGTATCTTCACTTACAAATATAAAAGGTTCATATACTATTGATAAATAAATTTTTGCAACTATCCATTTGTTTTATTTTGAATATACAGCGTGTGCACCGTTTTTGTAAGACCATAATTGTTTGGAAATCACATGAGTTTCCCCAAAAGATGATGCCATATCTTATTCTGGATTGATTCTAGGCATGGTATGACGAAAGTGCTGCATCCTTGTCTATAGTTTCAGCAATTAACCGCAGTGCATAACAATATTTGTTCTATATCTCTATTTTCGAAGATTTAATAAAATATCATTTGATGAAAAATACTTTTGCAATGTATCAATTGTGTTATTCACTTTTCTAAGAAAAAGCTCTTGATAACTATTTTAATCCAAAAAAAATTCAGAATCATTCAACCAGAACGGTTATATAGTGAGAATCCATACCAAAGAAAAAAGATTTCAGTGCAACACTAGTTTGAGAATAAAATCTAGTTTTATAAATATAATTTGTAAAGTAAAAAATATATTTATTGTCGTAGGCGAATCGGCCTTCGGGCTATAGTGCACAAAATACAAATATTTGCAATTTTCAAACATTTTCGGTCAAACCACCATTTGTCAGAACTTTTACAGAGTAACTGTAGAAAATGAACTTATTTTGAGAAACATATACAGGGTGATTCAAAAGTACTTTGACAAACTTCAGGAGGTGATTCCTCACAATATTCTAATATGAATTGTCCAAATAAATATATGTCCAGAAATGCTTCGTTTCCAAGATACAGGGTGTTAAAGTTTCATTTTCGTTTTTTTTTAAATAACTTACGAAATACTAACCTTAATTAAACGAAAATTGGTATTGAGAGGTTTTTTGAGGTGTCAAATTCGAACCGGATGTTATTATTGCTCTTACTCATAGGGGGCGCCACCTACACATCTTTTTCTTTTTGAAGATTCATAACTTTTTTGAGCGTACTTCTAGCACATTTTTCAGTAAAAAAATCAATTCCTCTATCAAATCTACGTAAAAAAGCTACCCTAGTTACAAGTCGCTATAAGCAACCGTTTTCTAGATATTTGGACTTGAAAATTTCAAGACGATTATTTGATGATCGATGCGTGTTGAAGTTATTACCATTTTTTTGCATTTTTCACAAGAATGCTTAGGAAATGAATTTGACGTTTAAGTAAGCAGTTTTGGTTATTACATATTATGTGTCAGTTAAAGTTTCTTTTAAGTTTTAAAACACTATTTTTGAAAAAATGGATTATTTAAACAATAATGCTCATTTAGCCGATATGCATTTCGTTTATGGCCTTGCGGATGGCAATGCGCGCAAAGCAAGACGTATTTACCAGGAGCGATTTCCTGATCGAGTACAGCCTTCAGCTCCAACATTTACCAGTCTCCACCGTCTTTTGGCAGAAACAGGTAGCTTTAAGAGGGCAGCTGATATTATTGGAAGACCACGAGCAGTCCGAACCCCAGAATTGGAAGAAACTGTTTTGAACGCTCTCGAGGAGAATCCAGAAACAAGTACAAGAATAAATGCTGAAGCTCTCAATTCTACTCAGTCCACAATGTGGAGAATTATCCGCCATCAACAATTTTATCCATACCATATTCAAAGGGTACAAGCTCTTTTGCCACGAGACTTCCCCAACATATTACTATGTGTCAGTGGTTTTTTAGAAAATTGGCTGGAAATCCTCAATTTTTAAGATATGTACTCTTCACGGACGAAGCAAACTTTTCCCGAAATTCTATCACAAACTTTCATAACAACCATGTTTGGGCTCTGGAAAATCCGCACGAAGTTAGTGAAATACATTATCAGTATCAATTTTCTGTAAATGTAAGGGCGGCAATAATTGATAATTACTTGATAGGTCCTTTTTTTCTTCCGTTCCGACTGAATGGCGCAACTTACAGAGACTTATTTGAGAGAGAGAGAGAGAGAGAGAATATGTTTATTGTTGCTAAGAGTTATCTCTTGTTAACAAACACAATGTTATACAGTAAGATTATCGATAATCAGTCAATTTACAAATTTTGTACAGCTTATTTTAAAATTAATACAGACATTAGCTTATTGTAAATAGTTAAGTTTTCACAATAACATTAATAAAATGTAATATAATACAATAAAAGAACATAAATAATATAGATTAAATAGATAATATAAAAAGATGAAAAGATTGGTATACTTAATAAACTAGGATATCACAGTGTGTCATTAAAGTAATCTTGTAGATTATAATAGGCTTTATCACTCAATATGCTTTTTGTTTTTTTTAAATAGTTTTAGCGATGTTGTTTCTTTAATTTCTAGCGGGAGTTTATTGTACATCTTAATACCATTATATATAAGTGAGTTATGTGTCAAAGTTGAATTGGGTATTGGAAGCCTGAGTTGGTTAGCTTGACGGGTTGAATATGCAGTGTTCTTGTGGATTATGGTCACTGTTTCCATTATATATATTGAAATGACTGTTAGTATTTTATGCTCAAGAAAGAGGGGTTTACATGAATCTTGCCTCTTGGCCTTACAAAGATACATGATGGCTCTTTTCTGTAAGACTGCATAAGTGTGTTACAACAACCTCCCCAGAAGACTATACCATACCGCAGTTGGGAATCTATCAAGGCGTAGTACACAGCTTCAGCTTTGGGAAAACCTAGCTCTTTCACAACATTTCTTAGCGCGTAACATCCAGATGCTAATTTTTTATTGAGATGTCTGATGTGTTCGTCAAATTTTAGATTTTTATCTAGATGGACTCCTAGAAATTTCGATGTGGTGCTGTTTTCGATAGTGTTTGTTCCTAAAGAGATATCTGAAAATGTACATTTGAATGCTATTACATCGGTTTTTTGGTGTTAAGTGTTAGGAAATTAGAATCGCACCAATCTTTTACTTTAATCATATCTGCACTAGTTCTGGTATGCAGCCTGTCTTTGTCTTTGTCATGCCATATTAATGTAGTATCGTCGGCAAAAATTGTGAGTTTTCCTGTAATTGGGATGTTAGTCAGATCGTTGATATATAGGAGAAACAGGACGGGACCCAGAACAGAGCCTTGGGGTACGCCATATTTCACATCACTGATATTCGAATCCGAAGACGTCCTTACAATTTGCTTTCTTGCAGTGAGATATGATCTTATCCAAGCATGACTGTTGTCCCTAAAACCGTATCTGCTGAGTTTTTGCAGTAGTATATCATGGTTGACACAGTCAAATGCCTTAAAGAAGTCACATAGAACCGCTGCAGTTGTTTCCGCGATATTGATTTCATTATAAACTGTCTGCAGGAAAGCAAATATGGCCTCGGATGTATTTTTGTTTTTTTGGAAGCCATATTGACGTGCACTCAGTATATTGTTGTTGTCTACAAATTCCATGATTCTCCGTTTTACTAGTTTTTCAATTATTTTAGCTAATGTTGGGATAAGGGATATTGGTCTGAAGTTCGCCGGTTCATCTTTATTGCCACCTTTGTGGATCGGGATCACTACCGAGGTTTTGAGGAAATGCAGAAAGAGTCCCTCTGTGAATGATCTATTAATAAGTTCGACCAGGACATTAAGTGCATCGTCAGGAAGGTTTTCAAATATTTTTATGGAGATGTCATCTAAACCAGAGGCGTTTTTGTTTTTTATGTCTCGGATTACCTTTTTCAATTCAGTTAGATTAGTGCTGTTCAAAGAAAAGGAATTTTTTATATTGACACTTTCTAGGTAAATTAATGGGTCATGAGTTGCAGTGATGAGATCATTAAGTTTTTCGGCTATGGAACACTAAAAATTGTTTAAGGTTTCCGGCTTTAAATTCAGATCAGTTGGAGTTGCTTTAACCTCTTTCCCCCTAAGTTCATTAATTATTGCCCAGCTTTCTTTAGCTTTGTTGTCAGAATCGTCTATTCTTTATTAAAATATGCGTTCTTCATGGCTCTGATGATTTTCGTGTATATTCTCCTATAATTATTGAAATAATTATGGAAAAATATATCATCAGTGAATTTTCTGATATGATGAAGTGACCTAAGGTTTCTAGAAGAGATTTTTATGCCTTTTGTGATCCAAGGTTTGAGTTTTTTCCTATTTATTCTGATTTTAGGAAATGCTATTTGAAATTTATTTACAATTTCTTCGTAGAAGGTTTTGAAGGGATCTTCTGCTAGTAGGTTAGACCTTGTGATTTCTGAGCATTTGTGATAAAACCTATGATAATTCTTTGTACTATAAATTCTTCCATAGTTATGTATTTTAGTATTTCTATGAATCAGAGTGATTGTGGTATATATAGCTTCGTGGTCTGACAAACCGGATGGTAAAACTATACATGAGGTAGTAGAATCGTCAATATTTGAACAGACATAGTCAATCATAGTTGATGAGTACTGTGATATGCGAGAAGGAGATGTAACATAATTTGAGATGTTGAATGAATCGACTGTATTTGTTAATCTCTGAGTGGTGTTGTCATTTTTGTCCTGAAAATTAATATTGAAATCACCAACTAAGATGATTTTTGATCGGAGAGGGATTTTTGAAAGAAGATCTAATTTATCTAAGAATATATGGGCATTCGATGTAGGTGTTCTGTAGATACATGCGACATAAAGATTCAGGCAAGATGTGGGCAAGAATAGCTGTTCCGCCATGGAGTGAGTTAGTTCTACTATAACTAGATACAATGCTGTAGTCAGGTATGTGAATAGGCTCGCAACTTAATTGGCATTTGTATATTTTTTTTCAAGGTACAATAAGGTATAGTTGTGTTGCAACATTTGGGGTTGCTTTCGATGAGATTAAGAATTGCTCTACTTAGGAACAATTTCCCGAAGCTACTTATTTGGAGTCCATTTCTTTCATAGTTTGTCCGTCTCAGGATGTTATTGCATTTTAAGATCTTCATATGGTTAGCTCTTTTGTGGAATAGATCATTTTGTAAAGATAAGTTATTTTCGTATATATCTACATTTTTATCTTTGTTATCATATCTATAGGGTTCGGTAATTATGATTATATTAGTGTTAGTTTGAGAGGCAAGCTTATTTACTATCGAGACATTTATTCTATATATCCATATTATCAATGTATCTGAAGTCGTGTAGTTTTTTTATTCTTTTATGGCAGTCCCTACTAGAAGTTCATTGCTGCAATTTGTCATTAATATGGATTCTATCATTTGATGTTCCTTTTTTTGTCTTGAGAGATGTCCTATGTGGTTTTTTCCGTGAGCTCCTGCTACTATCAGGATTCGATTCTTATTATTAATATTTGAACTATTTGATTCTTTGCTATTGCTAATTATTGTAGCTTCCTTTTTTGAGAGTATTGTATTTACTCGGTTAATATCTTCAGTTTGTTCCAAGTTTTCGTGTTTATTGCCATAATCTGTACTTTCCGACTGAGTTGTCACAGTTTTGGCAAGAGATTCAGTTTGTGTAGACAGCGGTTTTTTGGGCTTTTCCTTATTTTCGAGAATTTTTTTAACTTGAATATTTCATTATTTGCACTAGCGATCAACTCATTTTGTTGCCTTAATGCTTCATTCAGTTCATCCTCCCTCTGTTGCACTTCACTCAGAAACAGTTCATTTTTTTTAGAATTTTATCTGTGTGCATCTTTCATCTCATTGCTTTCTTCTAGTTCGCATACAGTTCTCTCCAAGATATTTTTTTCCTCAAATTCGGATTGATCAGGTTTATCACAGCAAGTTATTAGAAAATAAATCGCCGGGACTACTTCAGAATGTACCATTAGAAATTCGTATCCGCATGTGGTTTATGCATGATGGGGCTCCGGCCCATTTTAGGGTTGTAGCCAGGGAATTCCTTAACACTGTCTATCCAAATCGATGGTTCGGTAGGGGTGTAGAAGAACCTAACCAGGCGTGGGCACCAAGGTCCCCAGACCTAAACCCGCTAGATTTTTATTTTTTGGGACATTTGAAGTCACTAGTTTATAAAACTCCAGTAGCGAACGAGGAAGATCTAAGAAACCGAATAGTAGATGCCTGTGAAACAATAAGAAACACACCAATAATTTTTGAGCGGGTACGAGATTCAATGACTAGAAGACTGAATGCCTATATCTTTGCTGAAGGTGGACACTTTGAACAATTTATTTGAATACAATTTAGTTTCTTATATTTTATTCTACATATTCGAAATTTCTTGAAATAAACGTGATATTTCTTGCAAATTTTATTAAAACAAATACTTTTTTGCACCTTTGATACAAAAATAACTATTTCAAATGAGTAAAAATAAATAGAATAGGTGGCGCCCCCTACAAAAAACCAAAACTACTTACTTAAACGTCAAATTCATTTCCTAAGCATTCTTGTGAAAAATGCAAAATAATGGTAATAACTTCAACACGCATCGATTATCAAATAATCAACTTGAAATTTTTAAGTCCAAATATCTAGAAAACGGTTGCTTATAGCGATTTGTAACAAGGGTAGCTTTTTTACGTAGATATGATAGAGGAATTGATTTTTTTACTGAAAAATGTGCTAGAAGTACGCTCAAAAAAGTTATGAATCTACAAAAAAGAAAAAGACGTGTAGGTGGCGCCCCCTAGGAGTAAGAGCAACAATAACATCAGGTTCGAATTCGGCACCTCAAAAAACTTCTCAATACCAATTTTCGTTTAATTAAGGTCAGTATTTCGAAAGTTATTTAAAAAAAAAACGAAAATAAAAATAAAACTTTTAACCCCTGTATCTTGGAAACGAAGCGTTTCCGGACATATATTTATTTGAACAATTCATATTAGAATATTGTGAGGAATCACCTCCTGAAGTTTGTGAAAGTACTTTTGAATCACCCTGTATATAGAAATTTATTACTTTTACAATTCATTTGTAAAAAATCTGACAAAATTTCCCCTGAAGATAGTCGTTTGACTAAAAACGTTATGGAATTGCAAATAAAAAGTTTTTTTGTGCACTATTGGCTGAAGGCCGATTACTTTACAAATAAATCTATATTGACAAAAATCATACAAGTATATACAACCTCTTTCTGTAACAAAATTCAGTTTGTTGACATTCGAAAGAATGCAAACAGGGGAAAAATTGAAAATCGTTCAGTTTTATGGATGAAAAACTCCTAACAATTAACATGAAATAACAAATGTTTGTACCTTTTTCTTCATTTTCCTTACAATACCTGAATACACAGAATTGAGTATAAAAAATAATTCCAATGAGCGCCTTACAGTGAAATCTGCTAAAAACATGAAATATCTAGGCATCTACATTGATGATGGGAATAACACATTGAATTTTTGATTAAAAAACAGACCAATGCTTTACAGATTTAAATTTCTAACAAACATTTTACCTGTGAAATTCTTGAAAACACTATAATTTTCGTTAGAGGAAAGTCATTGATTAATGACCTGACTACTGTGGATGTTCCTGGTCTGGAATGGCATAGGCTTCCACCCATGAAATAGTCCATGACAACGTATGAAACTAGAAGTCAAAACCAAATTTATCTACCCCGGGTGAGAACGAACATTGCTTTAAATAATCCCTTCTCTAAATGCCTCCAATCATTTAACTTTCCGCCAAACTCCATAAAAAATAAAGATAGTTACTCCTCGTTCAAAGCGGAGGTGATGCGATATGTTAAAAGCCATTTAATTTAAAATATATATGTTCCGGTACCAGCAATTATTGCTGATTAGGAACAATGCTTTACAAAAATATTTATTATATAGGTATATACATGTCATATATTTGTATAGAATCTTCATTGTTTCGGGTACAGGTTTGTTGTGATATGTTCGCTAGTTCTAAATAGTTTTAATTGAGCTTGACCTGAATATCTGAATTGTTTTTTATTTACATTTTCTATGTATATGTGTGTATGGATATATATGTGAGATGTATGTGGATATATGCATGTATACATCTGCTGAAATTGTTATTCTTTATAGTCTGAAATATGTGGTATAGGTTAAGATTTTTTTTTATTGTAGACTTTTGTATATTAATTAAATAAAAAAGCATTTTCTAAAAAAAAAAATGTATTTGTTGCCATCGTCCGTCACAGGAAAGGGTCCAGCTACATCTATGACAATCCGTTCGAATGGTACGCCTACGTTGTATTTCTTCATCGCAACCCTAGAACTGGTCTTGGGACTTTTTTGGGGTATAAAAAATCCTTTATGGACAGAGTGTGGGACTCGCTCAGAGTTTCCAGGTTTGTCTGGTTCGTACCTCCGAACGACACTTGGGCCTTTTGGCCCATCGTATCTGGCCTGCTTATTCCCTTCTACAGCATTCCAGTAGTTTTGCACCCTGCACAAATTTGTACAGGTCCTTTGCTGAAAGCGTGCTGCTGTCTTCTAGCTGCGGTCCAGAGCCCCGCATTTGCACTGTACAGCTGTTGTATAATGAGATCAACAATGGTGAAACCTCTGCTGCTGTATTATATGACTTTTCCAAAGCGTTTGACTGTGTCAATCATAATATATTACTTCTCAAACTTGAAAGATATGGTTTTAGAAATATCAGTCATGCCTGGATCAAATCCTATCTTTCAGAAAGGAAGCAAATTGTTAGAATGTCATCCGACTCAAATAAATATAAATGACGTAAAATGTGGTGTACCCCAAGGCTCTGTGCTGGGCCCTCTTTCGTTTCTCCTATATATTGATGACCTAACTCATCTTATATATATATATATATATATATATATATATATATATATATATATATATAAATATACATATATTTGTGTGTGTTCGGATGGGTTTCCGCGGTCAAAATTATTATGAATATTGAAAGTAGTGAATGAACAGCGTCTAGAAATTTGGTAATTTCGACGTTTCGGCTCCCATTTTGGAGCCATTTTCAAGAAAGTAGAAAAAATATATATAAATATTAGTTATTGATAAGAGTAAAAGAGGGAAGTGATTTCCAACCAAGGTCTCCATCTGCCTACTCTTAGGTTGTAGTCGCTGAGGTAGTAATGAGATTTCCCCTGAGGTCTCAATCTGCCTACTCCTTAGGTGTTGTCAGTCAGGAAAGATTCCAACCGAGGTCTCAATCTACCTACTCCCCAGGTTTTGCCACTAGCTCCCTCTAAGGGAACTTCCCTTTGAGGGAACTAGTTCTCTCAAACATTAATTAATTTACGTCCATCATTTATCAATTCAAAATTCCCGCTGCAGTGCTGTCATTTTTTAGATACCACATCAATTCATTTTCACAGAATATACCTTAATCATAACTTACATATACATCGCATTCAGTAGAAAATCAGAAAAACAAAATAGGATACTCTACCTGGTTGCAATTTTGGAACCATACTTATTTATATTATTATGACTGGTAAAGAGAAAGACCAACAATATTCGTATTCCACCAATGGGTTTGAGTTAAAAGCCCCCTAACGGATGTTGCCAAGTTAATTTGAATTCCCAAAGTGAAACCATTGTATATAGACTAAGGTTAGTCTATATACAATGGTGAAACTAATGTCAAAACAAAGATTATCAATGACGGCAAAGGATCAATGCGCATGCGTTAGCATAGAATAAATCAATCAGAACGTAGCCTTGGTCGTCTTCCTTGCGCTGTATAGTTTTAGGAATTGATTCACAAACATTACGTAGTAAATGAATGCTACTCGGAGTTGGTATATGAACACGCCCTGTTGATAGTTATGTCACTTGTCACAGCTTCGTAAATAAAAATTTTTCGTCAATTTGGTGGAGTGTAAATTTCATTGTTCAATTGAATCGGAACGTGTAAATTTGCACTAACCATCTTGGATTGGAATGAATCTTTTCAGAGACTGATCTCATCTGATTTATCTCTGGAATATACCATAATGGCTTCAGAACACTACAAATGTAAAGGAGAACTTGCAATAACGCATATTGAGGAAACTGAAGCAAAACATAACGCGTGTGGGATTTTTGTTGGCATTCATGATATTTTAATTGGAGAAATATTAAAGGAAGAGGCCACCGAAGTCCAACCGATTAGTGAATATATAGTGTCTAATGACCAACGTGAAGTTAGCTGCCAGCAGCTGGCTGCCAAAATCCCGAATATACCCGATTGACCAGTGGCGTGTTTCCCCCCTTTTCCGCCATTACGAAGGAATTGATAAATACTTACGAATTTGGTTCACGTACTTTTTTCGCCGATTCCGAATGACTTAATCGCGACTGTGGACTGAATTAAAATGAATATTCCTGAACTATCTATATTCGATACTATTCCAAAGTGGAAGAGTGATCAAATGTGAATATTTTCACGTCAGAAAAAAGGATTTTTTTGCTATCGGTTACTAGGAGGTGTACACTGATAAACATTTTCAGAAAAAAATTATTTTCGATATCGTAAGAAACGACTGCCAGAATGAAATCTAGTCAGAACTATTCCTTATCGCTCGTAGAATCGAGCTGTGATAAAATAATTCCTTGCTATTGAAATCTCTGGGGTGTACACTGAGAAAAATGAATTTTCAGAAAAAAATTATTTTCGATATCGCAAGAAACGACTGCCAGAATGAAATCTAGTCAGAACTATTCCTAATCACTCGTAGAATCGAGCTGTGATAAAATAATTCCTTGCTATTGAAATGTCGGGGGTGTAAACTGAGAAAGATGAATTTTTGGAAAAAAATATTTTCGATATCGTAAGAAACGACTGCCAGAATGAAATCTAGTCAGAACTATTCCTTATCACTCGTAGAATCGAGCTGTGATAAAATAATTCCTTGCTATTGAAATGTCGGGGGTGTAAACTGAGAAAAATGAATTTTCGGAAAAAAATTATTTTCGATATCGTAAGAAACTACTGCCAGAATGAAATCTAGTCAGAACTATTCCTTATCACTCGTAGAATCGAGCTGTGATAAAATAATTCCTTGCTATTGAAATGTCCGGGGTGTAAACTGAAAAAAAGGAATTTTCGGAAAAAATTTATTTTCGATATCGTGAGAAACGACTGCCAGAATGAAATCTAGTCAGAACTATTCCTTATCACTCGTAGAATCGAGCTGTGATAAAATAATTCCTTGCTATTGAAATTCGGGTGTAAACTGAAAAAGAATTTTCAGAAAAATTATTTTCGATATCGAGAAACGACTGCCAGAATAAATCTAGTCAGAACTATTCTTATCACTCGTAGAATCGAGCTGTGATAAAATAATTCTGTATGAATGTCGGGTGTAACTGGAAAATGAATTTGGAAAAATTATTTCGATATCAGAAACGACTGCCAGAATGAAATCTAGTCAGACTATTCTATCACCGTAGAATCGAGCGTGAAAAATAATTCCTTGCTATTGAATTGGGTGAAACTGAGAAATGAATTCGGAAAATTATTTTGATATCTGAAACGATGCGAATGAAATCTAGTCAGAACTATTCCTATCCTCGTAGAATCGGCTGTGATAAAATAATTCCTTGCTATTGAATCGGGGGTAACTGGAAAATGAATTTTCGAAAAATTATTTCGATATCAGAAACGACTGCAGAATGAAATCTAGTCAGAACTATCCTTATCACTCGTAGAATCGAGCTGTGATAAAATAATTCCTTCTATTGAAATGTCGGGGTGTAAACTGAGAAAATGAATTTTCGGAAAAAATTATTTGATATCGAGAAACGACTGCCAGAATGAAATCTAGTCAGAACATTCCTTATCACTCGTAGAATCGAGCTGTATAAATAATTCCTTGCTATTGAAATTCGGGTGTAAACTGAAAAATGAATTTTCGAAAAAATTATTTTCGATATGAAGAAACGACTGCCAGAATGAAATCTAGTCAGAACTATTCCTTATCACTCGTAGAATCGAGCTTGATAAATAATTCCTTGCTATTGAAATCCGGGTGTAACTGAGAAAAGAATTTTCAGAAAAAATTATTTTCGATATCAAGAAACGACTGCCAGAATGAAATTAGTCAGAACTATTCCTTATCACTCGTAGAATCGAGCTGTGATAAAATAATTCCTTGCTATTGAAATCTCGGGTGTAACTGAGAAAAGAATTTCGAAAATTATTTTCGATTCGAAGAAACGACTGCCAGAATGAAATCTAGTCAGAACTATTCCTTATCACTCTAGAATCGAGCTGTGATAAAATAATTCCTGCTATTGAAATGTCGGGGTGTAACTGAGAAAATAATTTTCGAAAATTATTTTCGATATCGAGAAACGACTGCCAGAATGAATCTATCAGAACTATTCCTTATCACTCGTAGAATCGAGCTGTGATAAATAATTCCTTGCTATTGAAATGTCGGGGTAAACTGAAAATGAATTTTCGAAAAAATATTTTCGATATCGTAGAAACGACTGCCAGAATAAATCTATCAGAACTATTCCTTATCACTCGTAGAATCGAGCTGTGATAAAATAATTCCTGCATTGAAATCTGGGTGTACACTGGAAAAATGAATTTTCGGAAAAAATTATTTTCGATATCGAGAAACGACTGCCAGAATGAAATCTAGTCAGAACTATTCCATCACTCGTAGAATCGAGCTGTGATAAAATAATTCCTTGCTATTGAAATGTCGGGTAAACTGAGAAAAATGAATTTCGAAAAATTATTTTCGATATCGTAAGAAACATGCCAGAATGAAATCTAGTCAGAACTATTCCTTATCACTCGTAGAATCGAGCTGTGATAAATAATTCCTTGCATTGAAATGTCGGGGTTAACTGAAAAAAGAATTTTCGGAAAAAATTATTTCGATATCGTAAGAAACGACTGCCAGAATGAAATCTAGTCAGAACATTCCTATCACTCGTAAATCGAGCTGTGATAAAATAATTCCTGTATTGAAATGTCGGGGTGTAAACTGAAAAAGAATTTTCGGAAAATTATTTCGATATCGAAGAAACGATGCCAGAATGAAATCTAGTCAGAACTATTCCTTATCACTCGTAGAATCGAGCTGTGATAAAATAATTCCTTGCTATTGAAATGTCGGGGGTGTAAACTGAGAAAATGAATTTTCGGAAAAAAATTATTTTCGATATCGTAAGAAACGACTGCCAGAATGAAATCTAGTCAGAACTATTCCTTATCACTCGTAGAATCGAGCTGTGATAAAATAATTCCTTGCTATTGAAACCTCTGGGGTATAACTGAGAAAAATGAATTTTAGAAAAAAATTATTTTCGATATCGCAAGAAACGACTTCCAGAATGAAACTAGTCAGAACTATTCCTTATCACTCGTAGAATCCATTAATATATTTTATGCCTGTTCGTTTGTCATGCTCCCGTTGCCCTAATCTGATTTGAGCAATATTTGGTTGTTCGTTTGTTCCGATGCTAATGTTGTTGATAGAAATCTGTTAAGTCAGTTTTGTCATTGCTTGATTGGGAGTATAGATGTTTACCAGAAAGAGATGAAAACACAACATCGTATCTTTGAATAGAGACTTGCTTTCCAGTTGTTTCTTGGCACGTGCGCTTTAATTCTACTCTGTATCATTATGCAGTGTGTTAAGGTGAAGACAAAAAAGGAAAATAATGTATTTTTTTGCGCCTGGCTGCAATCACAGACACCCAAGAGATTGCAAGTTCTATTTAATGCCAACAAATGAAAAAGAGACAAAAATGTGGATAACCTATTTGGCTTGGTAGGTAACAAATACATTCAACGTGAAATTTCAGCCAAAGTATAAGTAATACTATTGTATACTTGTTTGGCTTCCAAGGCCGAGATCACATGCTGGCTTCTAACTTCCGAGCTCACAACGTCATTTTTGGTTTAGCTGACTGCAGGTTCTTTCTCTTTTTATTGATATGATCTAGAAAGAGAAAGAACCTGAAGTTAACCTTTACGAAAGGATGACCAGCTGGAATACAACTCGCTATAAGATGCAAATTCTACATGTCCATAATCTATTTTTTGTAACAAAAACAAAGAAAGTTCTGATTATGGTATAATTCAAACAATTGGAACTGAACTAATACTTTTTACTATGAAAAGAGACATGGTCAGAAATTTGCATCCAATCGTAGTGAATCGCACCCACAGACCTCTTGAGTAGGCTGGCATATATTTTCATCATCATCCTTTGGCAACACTGTACTGAACATTCAACGATTCAAATGGGCAGAATCGACTGTTTCATAGAATCGAATACTTGGGAATCGAATACAACTCAGATTCGACTTAATAATCGAGAACTTTAGAATCACGCAATGGCTGGTGGTAAAATGACCATTGACATTGCTGGACGTGACACTTAAAACTGATTATTTTGACATTTCACAACGGTTTATTATTTTCGTTTCCAATATTTTAAATTTTTTTGATTCAGTATTTCTTTTTAATTGATTTTCGTTATTATTTATTGTTTTCATTTCATTGTGTTTTGTTGTGTTTCATCTTCATCAATATTTAAAATATATTTCCGTCGTTTTCTGTTTTTTTTTTACATTTTTCAGTGATTTTGTAAATAGTACCAACAGAACTAATGCGACTCATTTTCCTAATAATTCAATTTTCTGGGCACTTACCATTGAAAAGATACATAGAACATAGCTAGGTTCAAATGACAGCTTAACGCGCACCGTTCTCTGATTGACTTCTATATGAGAGCCTTTCATTCAGCATCCAATCAAAAACAGTGCGATGTAAGTCGAAACGTTGAATGTTTGCTGTAAATCCAGTTTATTAATTCTGTGTATAGTGGTTATAAGTACATAAGTCAATAGGTAATGTGAAACTACATAAGTCCGACTTATATTATTATACCCACCGTATATCATAGCATTTCGACTATATACACAATCATTTTTAACCTATTAACGTTTCGTTTTTGACTGTTGTGACAGTCATACATTTGCAGTTATTGCCGACGAATTTTACTTAATATAAAAATGCGATATTTTGACTTATGTTTATGTGCTTATTCCCACTATACACTTAATTTATTTTTGGATATGCGGAAATGAATGACTGCGAGACTACACGGAGCCCAGAATATTTAAAATATTAAAAATAATTGGTTTTAATTATTGTTTTGAAATTTCTTAAAAATTAAAATTAAAGGGAAATTTACAATTTTTGAGAAAATATAACTCACCTTTAAAATTAAAAATAATTGGCCCCAACACTTGAATTTGACATTTCCGTACTCTGCGTTTCGCATAATCTGAAAGCCCTTTGAATACAGTGCTGGCTTCAAAATGCAGACTGACTATCAATCTCCATGTTCTGTGTTAGTTCTGTACCGTAGCCCACAAAACGGAACATTTTGACAGTTAATGTATTCGAATTCCCTTTCACTGGTAATCGAGATGTCCCGATACCTTTGATGAATCGAATACTTCCGATTCTTGGTATTCGATACCCCTATCACTAGATTTAACCTTTCATTTTGCTGTTCTCCGAATAGACGAGATATTTTTTATTTCTCCGTGATTAAGTTAAAAGTAGCAGACTTTTCGAAATGATTCGACTCCGAACCACGGTCAAGGACTGGAGGCGTTCTTAGGTTAGGAGTCAAGTAAATGTGAAATGTGAATGTCTGCCGTTATTAATACGTGCATCGCAAAAATATTATAATAGTGGTGAAGTCAAAGAAAGGCTTTATGTATTAAATAGTCCCGTACTTCTCTACGCCGGTAACCAGGCCGGATGACAACGGACTTGGAAGCAGGGAGGCTGGGGTGGAATATTGCCAAGATCAAGACCCGTTTCACGCCCAGGACGAAGCCCTAATGTTACGTAACAGGTTACGTAATAGGGGGAGAGCTGGATAATAACGCGGTATGGAAGTTACATCCAAGAAAGCATATATATATAGAGAGAGAGAGAGAGAGAGACTTTTCGAAATGTGATTAAATTTATCATTCACAACCTCAGAGTAATAATAAGTTTATTATTACTCTGAGTTCACAACTACAATTATCATTAATATTTCTTTTAATGATTAGGTCTGGGAGGCGACTTTTCGTTCCAGCGAAAAATGTTGATGGAGAATGGCGATTGTGGTGGAATTTATTCAACAGCAATCGTTCGTTCTTCAATAACTTTACCAGTGTTAAAGGCGATCTCTTCGATGCTCCCATTCATTTCGCATTAGCACACTGCCTATCTAGCGATTTCAAAATGTCCCAGGGAATTGCTCGAACATTCAAGTTAGTAAAAATATATGGTATACCTATTTATATAATCTATGAAATATTTTATTTGCAAGTACAAAGGAGCAAAAAAATCCAAAGCGGGGGGGGTTGCCAAGCAATCGATCCATTTTCTTAAGTCTTCGTAAATGACGGGACTTCATTGATGAACGTGTAATTAGTAACTTGGCCCTTCCCAAACAATCCTGTGGCAAGGACCATAAAAAATGGAAACTTATTAAACCCATGATAAGTTTCTTGTTCCGCAATAGCAATTGCCACATACATTTTTATGAGTAACTCATAAGAGTGGTATGAATCAAATGAAAAGCATTTCTTGACTTTGATTTTTTTTTATGGTTGGAGGCTTTTGCAAAAATGATAATTTTATATGTATTGCGGTTGAGAAAATCCCAAACCTTGCGTATTCATTTTTCTCAGTTTACACCCCCGACATTTCAATAGCAAGGAATTATTTTATCACAGCTCGATTCTACGAGTGATAAGGAATAGTTCTGACTAGATTTCATTCTGGCAGTCGTTTCTTGCGATATCGAAAATATTTTTTTTCTGAAAATTCATTTTTTCAGTGTACACCCCAGAGATTTCGATAGCAAGGAATTATTTTATCACAGCTCGATTCTACGAGTGATAAGGAATAGTTCTGACTAGATTTCATTCTGGCAGTCGTTTCTTACGATATCGAAAATAATTTTTTTCCGAAAATTCATTTTTTTCAGTTTACACCCCCGACATTTCAATAGCAAGGAATTATTTTATCACAGCTCGATTCTACGAGTGATAAGGAATAGTTCTGACTAGATTTCATTCTGGCAGTCGTTTCTTGCGATATCGAAAATAATTTTTTTCCGAAAATTCATTTTTCTCAGTTTACACCCCCGACATTTCAATAGCAAGGAATTATTTTATCACAGCTCGATTCTACGAGTGATAAGGAATAGTTCTGACTAGATTTCATTCTGGCAGTCGTTTCTTGCGATATCGAAAATAATTTTTTTCTGAAAATTCATTTTTTTCAGTGTACACCCCAGAGATTTCAATAGCAAGGAATTATTTTATCACAGCTCGATTCTACGAGTGATAAGGAATAGTTCTGACTAGATTTCATTCTGGCAGTCGTTTCTTACGATATCGAAAATATTTTTTTTCCGAAAATTCATTTTTCTCAGTTTACACCCCGACATTTCAATAGCAAGAAATTATTTTATCACAGCTCGATTCTACGAGTAATAAGGAATAGTTCTGACTAGATTTCATTCTGGCAGTCGTTTCTTGCGATATCGAAAATAATTTTTTTCTGAAAATTCATTTTTCTCAGTGTACACCCCAGAGATTTCAATAGCAAGGAATTATTTTATCACAGCTCGATTCTACGAGTGATAAGGAATAGTTCTGACTAGATTTCATTCTGGCAGTCGTTTCTTACGATATCGAAAATACTTTTTTCCGAAAATTCATTTTTCTCAGTTTACACCCCGACATTTCAATAGCAAGGAATTATTTTATCACAGCTCGATTCTACGAGTGATAAGGAATAGTTCTGACTAGATTTCATTCTGGCAGTCGTTTCTTGCGATATCGAAAATAATTTTTTTCCAAAAATTCATCTTTCTCAGTTTACACCCCCGACATTTCAATAGCAAGGAATTATTTTATCACAGCTCGATTCTACGAGTGATAAGGAATAGTTCTGACTAGATTTCATTCTGGCAGTCGTTTCTTGCGATATCGAAAATAATTTTTTTCTGAAAATTAATTTTTCTCAGTGTACACCCCAGAGATTTCAATAGCAAGGAATTATTTTATCACAGCTCGATTCTACGAGTGATAAGGAATAGTTCTGACTAGATTTCATTCTGGCAGTCGTTTCTTACGATATCGAAAATAATTTTTTTCTGAAAATGTTTATCAGTGTACACCTCCTAGTAACCGATAGCAAAAAAATCCTTTTTTCTGACGTGAAAATATTCACATTTGATCACTCTTCCACTTTGGAATAGTATCGAATATAGATAGTTCAGGAATATTCATTTTAATTCAGTCCACAGTCGCGATTAAGTCATTCGGAATCGGCGAAAAAAGTACGTGAACCAAATTCGTAAGTATTTATCAATCCCTTCGTAATGGCGGAAAAGGGGGGAAACACGCCACTGGTCAATCGGGTATATTCGGGATTTTGGCAGCCAGCTGCTGGCAGCTAACTTCACGTTGGTTGGTTTGTCCATCTCCAATGAATTTCAGATCACGCTTTTCAGATTTGAAAAACACTTTCACCTTAAAACAATTCACTTATTTCCACACGCCACAACACTAAAAAACATTTCAAACAATAAAAAACCGAAAAATGGACGTTTGCCAGAAACGTCAGAAACTGAAACCGACTGCTAGTGGTGCCAACTGCCATGAGTTATAGGATAGGTGGCGTTTGAGTTTAGTGGGGAAAGGTATCTGATGTCTGGTATCATAGACATAGGTCCAGGTTATGAGAGTGGGGAAAGCAGATGGATGGTACTGGTAGAGAGAAACCGTTATTATATTTATTTCCCCTTAGAGAGTAGGAAGGGATAGACAACATTCAGTTTGATTTGAGTCCTTCAAGAGAAAGTTGATTGTTCCAGAATTATTCACTTCTTCACCTGTAATTACAAATTCATTTGAAAAACTGAAATCTTGAAGCTTTTTTTTTTCATTAACACAAATATCCCCTGTGGATCAATTTTGGATATCCTATGGATATCCAAAATGGTCCAAGGATATTCCGACATGAATTGGATCTGAATTGGACGTCCATAGGATATCCTGTGCTGTGTGGGAATTTAAGCCAAATATATCATACAATTTTATAGTCAATCACACCAAATGAAAATTGAATAAAACTACACCTATCTCCCCCAAACAAAACCCAAAACACAACAGAGAAAAACATCAACACCCACGCGCATACCAACTAACACTGGACGAATCGAAGCCCAAACTCACGAACACGTCACATCCGTCCTCTCCGGTTCGCCAACATTTGACATTTCACACATACATAGAATATCCACTCGCCATATTAGGTATAATTATACATCCATCAAAGGACTCAAAAATAAATAACAAAACCACAGGAAAAATAAACCAAGTCATTTATAAACACCACTGCCGATACAAAAGAACCACACAATCATTAGACGGTAGAAAATGTATTGTTTTAATAAAATGTTTGGCATGGTACGTACTTACAGGTTATAATTAATCAAATATCATATTAACAATGTATTCCCTTGCAGATTACCAAACAATCAATGTAATTATATAATTAAAAAAATTGAAAAAGCTCCCAACAAGGAGCGAAACGTCTTGTTCAAAATATATAAATTAAAAAAAAAACGACCTAATTTTTCAAGAATCCAAAAACCTATATATATATATATATATATATATATATATATATATATATATATATATATATATATATATATATTGTAATGAAATACTAATAGGTGTTTTCACCCCGCATTGGAAGTCAAATTGTTATGATAGGTATATTAATTTTATTATTATTATTTTGTATGCTTATAAATATTTTTGCACCTCGTTAGGAGCCAATTGTGATTTTGATATACCTCTAATACTTATGTAGGCAATTCAGCTCCGCGATGGGAAGCCAATTGTAATATTGTGATATGATAATGGCTAATTGTTATGAAATAATAATTGCCAGCTAACGTTACTGTTTTCTCGACACGTTGTTACCAATTATTATTATTTTTCTTACCACGACTAATCTCAGTTGGTACGCCTTCGCCTCAGGAGTCGGTACTGGCAACAGAGCCACTGCCTGTCTAGATGTCACTCGAACTATTTTAGTTCAGTGCAGGGTTCTTATTATTAGGACGGGGTTACGAAATGAGTGAGCATTTGGACAAGGGGGTGACTGAAGAAAGGGAGAGGCTACGTCATTGGAGGGAAATTAAGTTGGCTATACTGAATTTGGTAATTTTGGTTATATTTTATATTTGCATCAATGATAATACCACGGCAGTGTCACGGAGATTATTCATTGTTTATCTTTGGGAAATTTCTGATTCCGAGTGATTATTGTTTGCTTCTCGTATGTTTAATGTATATTCTTAGTTCATTACGTTTTTGTTTGTTATTATTAGTGTATAGTAGGTTATTGTTTACTAGAATATCAGTTTTTTCATTAATTTTAATTATTAGTTGAAAATGCCGGGACACTTCAGGTGCTCTGTTAAATATTGTGACAACACGTCTACATCCAACTCCGCTGATGGTACATTGAGTTTCCATAGATTCCCCAAGAATCATACAGTAAAGCAGGCATGGATCAATTACTGTAGGAACTCCAAAGACAATATTTAAATGATACCAAAATGTATAAAATATACCATTTGCTCATAACATTTGAATTATTTACTTTCCCACCCTTCGAATAGAAACCAAGCAAATTCTAAATCACGCTTTCTTGTAACACCTGAGCTCTAGACTAGTGTCAACATCAGAGTGTGATTTTGATTTTCATTTGACTATTGTTCGAGAAGAATTTCTCTTTAGAGGATGCAATTTCCTAAAATTGTAACAACGAAATATCAAATTCTTGCATAAAGAAAACTACAACTTTTTCTCGAGTCTTGGTTTATTTGTAACAAATAAACAAAGACCAGTGGAAATTAGACAAAAGTTGTAGTTTTCTCTCTTCAATAATTCAACATGAATTTCCACCAAATAAAGAATCGAACAAGTTAGAAATATTCAAGCTTCGTATTTGAAATACATTTCCACACTAAGCTTTTCAATCTCAGATTATATGATTCTTCCAACTTTTTTGGTGGCTTGTAAAAATTATCGGCACCTTTTTCGTTTTTTGAAACATCTCCCTTTATATGGAGTTCACATTTTCATCACTACAGCCACTTTCATATGATGCATCTATTATAAAGGGACTAACATTCAGAACCTATAGAATATTGATTTGTTGAAAATATGAACAGGTTGTTCATAAAATCAGATGTAGATTTTTCAATTCACAGAAAAATATTTCTATCACTTTTCAATTGAGAATGTTTCCCTTTTCAACTATAGAATATATTAAAAACAAATATGTATCAATAACTTTCAATCACACGCACATTTTTCAATTTACTCTCATCGCACCGATTGGATTCAACATAACTACTTTCATTGTAAATTCAAACTTGGCGCCTCCCCTCCAATGACAAAACAAGATGTCGGACAAAATCGGTGACATTTTATAACCCCGTCCTAATAATAAGAACCCTGGTTCAGTGTTTATAAGTAAGATATTGCATATGGAATTGTGGAAAATAAACCAGAAATTATCGAAAACAATTATTTCCTTTATTCAGGAAAACTTATATTAACCTGGCCTACGATAGATAACTTATAACTATGAGCAATTGACAAATTTTCATGAAATAATGAAGAACAGTGATGGATATTAGGCAATCCATCGACCTGTCAAAACGAAAGCAATATGGCGGCTGTTGGCACACATTGCAATTCGTCATAAGCGACCATAGTAGAAAAGGGAAACATTCTCAATTGAATATTGATAGAAAGATTTTTCTGTGAATTGAAAAATCCACGATTAAAATGAAGTTATTTTTTGTGAATGTCTAACAGAAAACAACTACTTCCCCCGCAGCAGACATACCCTGTGGGCACATTCGTGATAACATCCTTCATTCCGTCATGGATACCTACCTATAACTTCAGACTTTTGTGATTTGTTCCTACGATTACTTGTATGATTTTGCCTACCTGTATATCTCTGAACTATTGTACATTAGGAGGTCCCATTTCAAATAAAGTTCATATATATATATATATATATATATATATATCCTAATGAATGTTCATATATATGTACCTACCTCCTCAAAAACATTCTTATAGGTATTGTTATTGAATTACTGGAATACAAATTTTCTTTAGGATTCTGGTGACTCAATAAATAAAAATATTTAGAAATATGTCTTTTAATCTCAAACTTCCCTTTTCAGATATTTCAGGCAATTATCGAAAGCCTCGATCAAGTCTTGTGAAGGGTCATCATCTTAATGTATTTGCAAAGGTTTACACGATGTTTTGAATGTGAATACTGTATTCAGACGAACATTCGAAACATCGTGAAAACCTTTTCAAGAACATTAAGACGATGGACATCCGAGACGAGAGTAATCAAGTTACCACATCGTCTACAACCTTCAAAGGGTATTGTAATTTATTAACAGTAAAAATTGGATATATCGTGATATTTATTGAAATTGTACTATATACAAATATCAATATTGTGTCATATTTTATAATTGGTATTACATTAAGAGTAATCAACTAAATCAGTAAAACAACAAATAAACAAACATTTATTTATATATATTCATTTGAAACATTTTATTTTTTAAAACAACTGAACAAGAGGCAAGTCGTCCAATAAATGTTTTGACTGGATGGCATTGGCCACACAGCTTCCAAATCTGTGCGTGACATTGCCTCTAATATAGCACCAATATGAACACCTACTTCACTGTTTCCGGCCATACAAGTACAGTGAGCAGTACAAATGCTTTCATTCTTTTCAATTATGTACCTACCAAACATCTGAAGGTTTTTAATTTGCCTTTTGTGAATACTTGACCTGAAAAAAAGTTATGTTGATTAGAAAGAACTATTATAAAAGTTGAGAAGTAATATTCTTAAATATCAAATCAATGTCTCTTATAATAAACAAATGTGGCAATAAATATAATAGATCAGATCAGAAGTTATAAATTTCTTCTAATGTATTATTATTCCTAATTTATAATAATTCACTTCGATGACTCAAGATTTGTAACTGTACATGTAGGTACCTACCCATTAGAAAAAACCTGCTGCCTAGGAAAAAACATACTAGACTAACTAAATTAAATGAATCATTCCGAATTTTTGTTCTCACCTTCACAAGGAAGCCAGATTCAAAGTATGTATGGATTCTAAACTTGTATAGGGCTTCATCTGCATTTGGGAAAGCTGAGTAAAAAGCAAATACGAAATAATATCCATATTCGTAACAGGGGGAGCACCAACAATTGAACAATTCAGTTCAGAAATATTCAGTGTAAATAGGATCTAAATCACTGATCATTCCTCAACTTCATTTTATACCTGTAACAAATACATTGATAAAAATGTAAACAAAAGATGGGGATGTATTTTCAAGCATCCCGTTCACCAAAGCCTCTGCTTTTCAACAATAGTGTCTTCAGGTAATCACTCTCCATCTGAATATTATTAATTAACAACACAAAATCTCCGAAAGTTGCCAAAAATACACTTTTACAAGCCAAAGGTACACACTGACAATGATGTTCTTATGGCATTTATCAGTTTGTGTGCCAACAACCGCCATATTGGGTCACGTGGTATAGATTCCCTAATGTAAATATAACCTCACTTTTTTCTTTTGAGTTGGAAGAATTCTTTTATAGTTCAATACCAAATCATAGAGTTCTTCTGATATACGAGTTATTTTGTGAAGTGATTCAGTTTTTGATGTGCACTGAAAGAGTTTATACCTGGAACTGGAAGGTCGCTGATGCAATACCTGGAATAATCTGAATTCCTGTTTCATCCACTCCTCTCAGGAACTCACCATTTCAAAAAGGAACCATCCAAAATCCACGAAATCAGCTTGGACAAGTTTTCATGTGGAGAACCAAAAAGGTAATCTTCTTTTATCCTTGTTTATTTTGTGTCGAGATTATTCAGAGGTTGTATTGGTTTTTTATTGTTGAAAAACTACCTTCTCATTGATAAAATCCTAAATTTCTTTATTTCCAGTTTTTGTACCTGGCTTCTCTTCAAATTTTTTTTCTCAATCCCCACTCGCTTTGTTTTTTCATTCCCTGGATACCATTTCTGTTTTGTCCATTTTATTTGAATTTCCAAACTCGCGCACTTCCTTGTCGCACTTCGATTAATTCGGTTTTATTTGAGAAAACTTATAAACTAATATATTTTACATTTCTTATAAACTAAATACAATATTTGATGATAATTATTTTTGACATTTCTCAGTTCTTACTTTTCCACAATTTCAAATCTTTTATCAGACCATCTCTGTTCCCTGATTGGCTATTGTCATCAAGAAGTTTCTTGTTCTCCCATTGGCTATTTTTAGTTAGATACAATTTCATATACTGTATGTTCCAAGCTTATAATTCTGTTGATCACATTTAATTCAGAATGATTTTGTAAATCTAGACTTTTTTGTTGTATTTTAAACAATTATAGGTTGTAATCATTTTGACAATGTATGAAAATGATTGGCTTCATAAAGGAAATAAAATCTCAAAAAAAAAAAAATCTCATGAACTACTAACTATTGAGTATTTATTATTTTTGTGGTTTTTTTCAAGAAATTATTTCTTTTTCATCTTTAAAATATATTACTGGTCCTTCCTAACATAACAATATATATATATATATATATATATATATATATATATATATATATATATATATATATATAGTTGAGGAGTAGGTAGTTTTTTTCAGGTTTGCGGTCTGTGACAAATGGAATGCATTCGTTTTTAAATCTGAATATTTCGTCAATGTTTATTGACTACATCAGGAGGGAAAACACATGTGCGGTGGTTGAACACTACCAAAAAACTGGTCATCAATTTGATTACAATAATGTTAAAATACTAGAACATGAAAACAGTTATAAAAGCAGATTATTCTTGGAAATGTACCATATAAATAAAAAAAACCACTACGGTTAATTATAAAACTGATACAGGCCAGTTAAGCAATATATACTGCAATATTTTGCAATTCACTTAGGCAGACTTGTGATAAAATTGTTGTTTTCCTTTTTTTCCTTGGTATGTATTGTTTTGTTATTGCCTTGTCTCCTGGGCGTTTCTAACACCCTCTGTATATATTGATAATTCACTCTCAATCACATTGTAAACGAAAAAATCATTGTTTTATATTTGAAAAAAAAATGTTTTTGGTTTTAACCTCGAATTTCTTTCTCTTTTCTTGAGAAATAAATATTTATCATAATTCTGCATTCCCAGTCTCAATGTGCCGTCCATACAGTGCTTCTCAAAAGTCCCCTCCCCCCCTCTTATTTTTGGAACGATTATACATAAACAAGTGAAATTTGGAAACTGAATATTAAAGGTTGTAAACTACTACTACTAGTGATGATAGATGACTAAATCGTCGAAGATGACGTCACAATGCCATTGTGACCAATAATTGTAAATGGAACCCTACGGCAAGCGACACCTCTTTCAAAAGGTATCAAAAAAACCTATTCAATGATACTAATTTTGTTTGTGTTTATGGCAGTTTTGGCAACTCGCTTTTGAAAAACGCAAAGCTGTGATGAATTAAATCAGTTAATACTAAAATTCCAAATTCAAGCTCCGCCTATGGATAGTTGTCAAATAAGCTGACGTTTTTGTTAGTCTCCCTAATTCGAAGTTTTTGTAATTGTCCAAGTTTTTGTACATTTAATAATTTGTGTATTTGTTGATCGAACGTTTAACTGTTTTAGCAGCTTTTGGTATAGTTTTCCCAATATCAATTGCAGAAGCATAAAAAAGTCTTGCGACGAAATCCTGTGAGCAGCAGTGGCGGAGATAGCTGATTTTATTTAGATATTTTAAGATTTTAAAAATACTTCATAAATAATGAAAAATGAAAAAAAAAATTAAAGACAAGCTTTCATTTATACAAATACATTAAGAAAGAATAAATAATTTCTTTCATTGTTTGATCTAGGTTATTCTGTAACAGATACAAAAGGATACAAAATAGGTAATCTTGCGTGGTAAGATTTTGAATCTGTTACTCACAGAATAACCTAGATCAAACAATAAAAGAAAATATATTTTCCTTTTTAGTGCATTTGAATAAATAAAAGCTTGTCTTTAAATCTTTATTTATAATTTTTTTCATTATATAAGGTCGTTAAGTTAGTACAAGTAAATATTAAATAAGAAAAATATTACCTACCTACAAGGGCATTCGGTTTAAATAGGGTACCAGTCGTAAACTGAGCCCTTTTTGTACCCCATTCGATTTTTTTCTGGAAAACGAAATTTCAAAGCAAAAACCATAAACGAAAATAAATTATTTGCAATGAAAGAAAATATTCTATATACTTATAAAAAACAGAAACAAATACAATTCTAAACCTTTCAATTTCAAAGATTGTTTATAGGCAATCATCACGACCGTCAGACTCGTCTGAACTAGAACCATTATTTAGATGTATTATTATGGGTTGGACAGAGGGTAAAACCACATACTCGTCTTCCTTTTCAATAACATGTTCAACACATTTTTTCCAAATCTGTTGGTGGTCTCCTGTCATAACTTTTATTACGTTTTCTACAACTTCTTTACTCAGTTTTGGAGTTTGATTACATTTTCGTAATTCTGATTTCACGTTTGCCCATATTAACTCTATAGGGTTAAATATGCAATAGTATGGAGGTAGTCTTAGAAGGGTGTGGCCTCGTTCTTTGCACAGCTCGTCAATCTAAATATATTTTTTCTAACTTTACACCTTTTAAAACAGTGAGCAAATCTTTTTTTGTTGGGCCTTTCCCACGATTGGTCGCAGGAAGAGGTATATTGTTTTCAGACATAAATGCAATTATTTCAGCTTTTCTACTGCTACTATTTGGTATCTTACGGAGTTGCCGCGTGATTCGATGCGTTGTCCATAACGATTACTGACTGTGGTGGAATATTAGGTAGAAGCTGTTCGCTAAACCACTTTTCAAATAAGTCTGCTGTCATGTCTTCAAGATAATCAGCAGCACAGTCTTTAATTTTTTTAGCAGATAATAATAACGCATTTGGTACAAAACCGTTTTTGGTTCCAGCGTGTTCTATTATAATGCGTTTCCCTTTAGAACATGGCCCACTTGAACAGCAATATTTACTATTGTCTACCCAACCGTAATTTACTACATCATGACTGTCGAACCATGTTTCATCAAGAAAAATTATGGGTCCGTTAGAACGTCTGTAGTCTTTTATTTGACGCAAATAATCTTGCCGCCATTGCACTATCCTTGTTGATTCGGTAATTGCCATGCGCTTATCAAGCTTTTCATGTTTGAAACCACAACTTATTAAAACTTGACGCAATGTCTCCACGCTGGTATGAGTGTAATCTGGATAATCTGCTAGTTTTTGCTGTATAACTTCCAATGTCGCAACCCTGTTCTCCTTTAATAAATCATAAATAGTTCTACGTATAAAGTCTTGCGTGGTTCTGTCAATTTTTTTAAATTTTTCCTCACACGTTTATCTATTTTCAGTATGATCCACAACAACTCCTTTCGTTATTACTCAATGAATGGAAATTTTATTTATTTTCGTTACTTCTGCAATTCTTACTATGATTGCATTATCAGATTGCTGAATATTTTCCTTTTTGAGGCGATCAAATATATTTAAAATAACTTGTTGGGTTTATATGTGCAAGTCTTTGTTGTCAAATTCATAACTGATATTATTCTCACTCACCTGTGCTATTTCATTACTATTTTGTGCAATTGCATTTTCCCATGGTCGAAAAAAAGCCATATTTTCCAACAAAACTAGAATATCCTAAAACGTATTTCGATCGGCACACACCAAGACCACAGACGCTACTGGTTTTTAATCTTTCAGAGCTATTGAAACACAAATATAACGCGTGATTTATGACCTCCCATCGTATAGACACACCTGCAAGCATTGATGTCCGACTTGATTGGCCCAGAAGAATCGGTTGTAGAACAGACAGCAGTCACTCAAGTCCACTTTGACCAGCGGGCTCTTTGTGCCGACGGAGACAGTATACAAGTGGTACAGATTATTTTTCGTTCCGTTTCTTCGCATATACGCTCGTGTTAGCGGAGTGAGTTTTTATTTGCTCCCTATAGAAACAGCTTCTGCAATTGATATTGGATGGACTATACTTTCAATATTTTTGTATATTCTAATAATTTGTTAAACTGTTGTGAGCCGAACGTTTAAGTGCTTCAAGAAGCGAAATGGTACGTGCTTTAGGTGATGAAGTAGCAGCGATCCTAATTCTTGGTGGAACTGGACAAAATATTCATGCAGCAGAACGCATTTTTAATGAGAGGTTTCCAGATCGCCCCGTTTCGAGGACTTATTCAAGGGAGCTTCTTCGGAAGTTTGAAACAACGGGTAGTATTAATGATGCGAAACGATCTGGCAGGCCCCAAATTTCTGATGAGAAAAAAATTGATATACTGGCAGAAGTAATAGTTAATCCTACTTCTTCAACAACTCACGTTGCATCTACCTGTGAAGTCAGTCGTAGTACAGTACACAGGGTGTTGAAAAAAAAAACAAATTTCATCCATACAAATTAAAAATGGTTCATCAACTCTCAGACGACGACCCAGACCGAGGACTAGAATTTTGAGAAAATATGGAAACTAAAATTAACCAACAGCCAGACTATGTCAAAACAATTTGTTTTAGTGACGAAAGTACTTTCTATCTAAATGGAAATGTAAATACACATAATGTGAGGTATTGGAGTGACGCAAATCCTCACCTGTTTCGTGAAACACATACCCAATTTCCCCAGAAGGTGAATGTTTGGGCAGGTATCCTGGGTAACCACATCGTTGGGCCTCTTTTTTTAAATACTAATTTAACTGGTGAGGTTTATATGGAGCTGTTGCAAAACGCAATAGAACCGTTAATCTTCGAAATTTTGGAAGATAATCCAGATGATTTCGGCAATTTGGAAATAACATTCCAACAGGATGGTGCTCCTCCACACTATTACGGTGCAGTGAGACGATATTTGGATGAGGAGTATCGTGGTAGATGGATTGGACGACGAGGTTCAACGGAATGGCCAGCTCGATCACCGGACCTCACACCTTTGGATTTTTTTCTGTGGGGGTACCTTAAATCGAAGGTTTACGCCACTGAACCTGACAATATTGACGTTTTAAAACAACGTATTGTTGCAGAATGTGAGGCTGTTTCCGCAGACACATTTGCAAAAGTACGAGAAGAGTTTAAAAATAGGATATTTCACTGTCAGGAAGTAAATGGGGGTCGCTTCGAACAATTTCTTCAAGTAGATACTGATTCTTAAATCTGTAATTATTATCATACTGAATGGAATTTAAATTTTAATGTTTACTAATGAGCCATTAAAACTGCCATAAACACAAACAAAATTGGTATCATTGAATAGGTTTTTTCGATACCTTTTAAAAGAGGTGTCGCTTACCGTAGGGTTCCATTTAAACTTATTGGTCACAATGGCCTTGTGACGTCATCTTTGACGATTTCGTCTTCTATCATCACCACTAGGGAAATTTACAACCTTTAATATTCAGTTTCCAAATTTCACTTGTTTATGTATAATCGCTCCAAAAATAAGAGGGGGGGAGGGGACTTTTGAGAAGCACTGTATATTTTAACTTGTTTTCAAGTGACTGACTCTATGTTTGTAAGTAATCTGTCAATTTTGTGTGTAACTACAGTGGTATGTCAATTTTTTTTATTTACTTTTAGCCTATTTTGAGATTTAAACACGAATGAGTTTCATTTGTCAGACCGCAAACCTGAAAAAAACTACCTAATCCTCAACTTATAGTACGGTCAAAAATACATCGTTTTTATATATATATATATATATATATATATATATATATATATATATACATATATACTGTAGCTCCTTAAACCTCAAATAAAACTAAAGTTACATCAAAATGATGAAGATAGTCACGGTCATCTATCTAGTACGTTTTACTTTACATCTAGTACTCTTTTGACTCTAGGAACAACGCTGTCATAACTGTCATTGATCATCGTTCACAACAATCACGAACCGACACTGCCCTGCCACTAACTGTCTCGGATTGAATTGATTATCGATTATCGGCTTTATCTTCTCAGGAATATAATATAATGGCATCAGAATTCTACCAGTGTAAAACAGAACTTTCAACAACTGATATTTTTGATATAGTAGTAAAGGAAGAGCCTACTGAAATCAAACCATTTAGTGAATATAAGAATGAACAAAACGCAAGTGGGAATCAGTTTGGTGCTATTCATATTATGAAGGAGGAAATAATGGAGGAAGATTTAATCGAAACCAAACCGTTCAGTGAATTTGTGTTCATTGAGTGTCCAAGCAAGATTGAGAATGAAAGATTTTGTGATCCTGATTCAAGCGAATTCCAGGTAACACAGGGAAATATTGTTGAAGACTCCAAAGAATCAAAGCTTCACCCAACAAGTGAGTTTCCTTTAAATACTCAGTTGAACACCATGGACATTAACTTGAATTGAAAATAAGATGATTATAGATCATTAACAGAAATTCTTTTGTTTGCTGATTAATTTTAAATCTTTGAGTGAGTACTGCGCTAGTTATTTTATACTAGTACTGTTTTCCTCATTTCGTTTTCTAGAGTTTTTTCAGAATAAAAAATGGTAAATGTGTAGTTAGTCCACTCATGCTCCCTGAAAATAGCCGAAAGACTTTTGCCCCCTGAACACGAACGTGGCGATCTCATACCGTTTCGGAGTTAGAGCGCATATTTTGTTCTAGAATTTTCAAGCATCGTTTTCTCGTGCATAAATGACTCAAAATGCCTCCTTTTTTCAAACAGCATAAACTAAATCCTCCTTCAACACGTACATCCTAACCTCTCCTCGCATCATCAAGAAGACGTATAATCTTATTTGAAAGAAAATGGAATACTAAACAGTGTCTCAGAAAAGTTACGTAAAACAAAAGTGGGTCAGCTCCTTCAAGATTGGAGTAACACATTGTTATGTACGCCACTGGTTTATTCAGTTATCTGGAGTGATATGTAATAAAAGAAGTACTTGTGTGGTGGGGGTAACATTTCCGAACACAGAAGTCAGTTATCGTTTTTGCTTTGTAAAGTCCAAGTGTATCGACGTTAAGATATTGATTATAATTCTTCAAAGAACCCACAATCTTTCATTTAGTGTATTGAGTTAAATACACAACACACATGAAACTGCACCCAAAGTTCTGGCCCCTGATTTTTGGCCTAAAGATCTTTACGTTAACAAATTTTCAAACCTGAAAAACCTAGCACCTCAGTAGGGAGGTTAAACAGTCGAAAAGATAAAAACACATAAACAATTGTGTATATTGCACCAAAACCTTCAATTGCTAGGAACGAGTCACGATGCTCTTCAGGACTTAGTAAGTGAAGAAAACAATAGTCTTGCTGATCAGTGTGAAAGCAGCCATGAGTTTCAGCCATGAACCTGTCGCGGCGATACGGCGTGTACTCGGCCGCCAGCGGTCCCTAAAATGTGTTGGAATTTCATGGCCAAAGCCATTAATTTACTATTTGATGGGAAAGTTGAAACATATGAGGGTATTTTGACATGGACTGGACAGGGTTTGAAAACTCAATCTCCTTTAAAGTTTTCGTGGATGGGGATTTTTTTGCATAAACCTGTGCTACTTAAAGTGCTCCACAAGATCTATATATCGAAATATTTTCTCGCACAGAAATTTGGGCCCCACAACGAATAAAATTAATTAAAAAATTCCAAAACTCCTTCAAAGTTTTCGTAGATGGGGATTTTTTTGCATGAACCTGTGCTACTTAAAGTGCTCTACAAAACCTATATTTCGAAATATTTTGTCGCACAGAAATTTGGGCCCCACAACGAATAAAATTAATTATCGAAAAAATTCCAAAATTCCATCAAAGTTTTCGTAGATGGGGATTTTTTTGCATAAACCTGTGTTACTTAAAGTGCTTTACAAGATCTATATATCAAAATATTTTGTCGCACAGAAATTTGGCCCCCACAACAAATTAAATTAATTTTCAAAAATATTCCAAAACTCCTCAAAAGTTTTCGTGGAGGAGGGTTATTTTGCATAAACCTGTGCTACTTAAAGTGCTCTACAAGACCTATATTTCGAAATATTTTGTCGCACAGAAATTTGGCCGCCACAACGAATTAAATTAATTTTCAAAAAAATTCCAAAACTCCTCCAAAGTTTTCGTGGATGGGGATTTTTTTGCATAAACCTGTGCTACTTAAAGTGCTTTGCGAAATCTATATATCGAAATATTTTGTCGCACAGAAATTTAGCCCCCACAACGATTTAAATTAATTTTCAAAAATATTCCAAAACTCCTCCAAAGTTTTCGTGGATGGGGATTTTTTTGCATAAACCTGTGCTACTTAAAGTGCTCCACAAGATCTATATATCGGAATATTTTGTCGCACAGAAGTTTGGCCCCCACAACAAATTAAATTAATTTTCAAAAAAATTCCAAAACTCCTCCAAAGTTTTCGAGGATGGGGATTTTTTTGCATAAACCTGTGGTACTTATAGTGCTCTACAAGACCTATATTTCGAAATATTTTGTCGCAAAAAAATCCTTATCCAAGAAAACTTTGATGGATATTCTGAAAAAATATACTACTAATTGCAATTATGGATTTTTTCAAACTGGGGTGGGGATATTCCGCCGATCCAATTTCTTTATTGAAAATCCTTCCCATGTACTCTTGACGAATTTCGAAAGAGTATACTAAAGTACAATTAGTATTTTCCATGGAAAAATACTAATTGTATTTAGTGACTACTCATTTACGAAAATTCGTCAAAGAGTACATGGGAAGGGCTTTTTCAATGAGGAAATGAGAATCGGCGGGATATTAACCCCCACCCACGTTTTGAAAAATATTTCACAATTAAATAATTTTCTTGAACTCCATCAAAGTTTTGTGATGGGATTTTTTTGCATAAACCTGTGCTACTTAAAGTGCTCTACAAGACCTAAATTTCGAAATATTTTGTCGCACAGAAATTTGCCCCCACAACGAATTAAATTAATTTTCAAAAAAATTCCGAAACTCCTCCAAAGTTTTTGTGCATGGGGATTTTTTTGCATAAACCTGTGCTACTTGAAGTGCTTTACAAAATCTATATATCGAAATATTTTGTTGCACAGAAATTTAGCCCCCACAACGATTTAAATTAATTTTCAAAAATATTCCAAAACTCCTCCAAAGTTTTTGTGGATGGGGATTTTTTTGCATAAACCTGTGCTACTTAAAGTGCTCCACAAGATCTATATATCGGAATATTTTGTCGCAAGAAATTTGGCCCCCACAACGAATTAAATTAATTTTCAAGAAAATTCCAAAACTCCTCCAAAGTTTTCGTGGATGGGGATTTTTTTGCATAAACCTGTGCTACTTAAAGTGCTTCACAAGATCTATATGTCGAAATATTTTGTCGCACAGAAATTTGGCCCCCACAACGAATTAAATTAATTTTTAAAAAAATTCCAAAACTCCTCCAAAGTTTTCGTGGATGGGGATTTTTTTGCATAAACCTGTGCTACTTAAAGTGCTTCACAAGATCTATATATCGGAATATTTTGTCGCACATAAATTTGGCCCCCACAACAAATTAAATTAATTTTCAAAAAAATTCCAAAACTTCTCCAAAGTTTTTGTGCATGGGGATTTTTTTGCATAAACTTGTGCTACTTAAAGTGCTTTACAAAATCTATATATCGAAATATTTTGTCGCACAGAAATTTAGCCGCCACAACAAAATATATTAATTTTCAAAAAAATTCCAAATCTCCTTTAAAGTTTTCGTGGATGGGGATTTTTTTGCATAAACCTGTGCTACTTAAAGTGCTCCACAAGATCTATATATCGAAATATTTTCTCGCACAGAAATTTGGCCGCCACAACGAATTAAATTAATTTTCAAAAAAATTCCAAAACTCCTCCAAAGTTATCGTGGATGGGGATTTTTTTGCATGAACCTGTGCTACTTAAAGTGCTCTACAAAACCTATATTTCGAAATATTTTGTCGCACAGAAATTTGGCCCCACAACGAATAAAATTAATTAAAAAAAATTCCAAAACTCCTTAAAGTTTTCGTGGATGGGGATTTTTTGCATAAACCTGTGCTACTTAAAGTGCTTTACAAGATATTTATATGAAATATTTTGTCTCAGAAATTTGACCCCACAACGAATTAAATTAATTTTCGAAAAATTCCAAAATTCCATCAAAGTTTTCGTAGATGGGGATTTTTTGCATAAACCTACTTAAAGTGCTCTACAAGATCTATATTTCGAAATATTGTGTCGCACATAAATTTGGCCGCTACAACAAATCAAATTAATTTTCAAAAAATTCCAAGACTCCTCCAAAGTTTTCGGTGGGGGGGATTTTTTTGCATAAACCTGTGCTACTTAAAGTGCTCCACAAGATCTATATATCGAAATATTTTGTCGCACAGAAATTTGGCCGCTACAACGAATTAAATTAATTTTCAAAACAATTCCAAAACTCCTTCAAAGTTTTCGTAGATGGGGATTTTTTTGCATGAACCTGTGCTACTTAAAGTGCTCTACAAACCTATATTTCGAAATATTTTGTCGCACAGAAATTTGGGCCCACACGAATAAAATTAATTAAAACAAAATCCAAATCTCCTTTAAAGTTTTCGTGGATGGGGATTTTTTGCTTAAACCTTGTACTTAAAGTGCTTTACAAGATATTTATATGGAAATATTTTGTCTCAGAAATTTGACCCCACAACGAATTAAATTAATTTTCGAAAAATTCCAAAATTCCATCAAAGTTTTCGTAGATGGGGATTTTTTTGCATAAACCTGTGTTACTTAAAGTGCTTCACAAGATCTATATATCAAAATATTTTGTCGCACAGAAATTTGGCCCCCACAACAAATTAAATTAATTTTCAAAAATATTCCAAAACTCCTCAAAAGTTTTCGTGGAGGGGGACTTTTTTGCATAAACCTGTGGTACTCAAAGTGCTCCACAAGATCTATATATCGAAATATTTTGTCGCACAGAAATTTGGCCCCCACAACGAATTAAATTAATTTTCAAAAATATTCCAAAACTCCTCTAAAGTTTTTGTGCATGGGGATTTTTTTGCATAAACCTGTGCTACTTAAAGTGCTCTACGAAATCTATATATCGAAATATTTTGTCGCACAGAAATTTAGCCCCACGATTAAATTAATTTTCAAAAATTCAAAATCCTCAAAGTTTTCGATGGGATTTTTGCATAAACCTGTGCTACTTAAAGTGCTCCACAAGATCTATATATCGAATATTTCGAATCCTTATCCAAGAAAACTTTGATGGATATTCTGAAAAAATATACTACTAATTGCAATTATGGATTTTTTCAAAACGTGGGGTGGGGATTAATATCCCGCCCGATCCTCATTTCCTTTATTGAAAAAATCCCTTCCCATGTACCTCTTCGACGAATTTCGAAAATGAGTAGTCACTAAAGTACAATTAGTATTTTTCCATGGAAAACTACTTGTTTGAGTTTTTCAAACCATGTCCAGTAGCAAACAGTTCTATGTATGCCATTGTCAAAATACCCTCATATGTTTCAACTTTCACATCAAATAGTAAATTAATGGCCATGAAATTTCAACACATTTTAGGGACCGCTGGCGGCCGAGTACACGCCGTATCTCCGCGACAGATTCATGCCTGAAACTCGTGGCTGCTTTCACACTGATGTCTTGCTGTGTGTGTGGGTGTGTGTGTGTGTGTGAGTTGGTTTTTGTAGGCATGCGAGGACATTCGTCCGTAGCAGCAATAAGGTAGCGAGGACATTTTTGCATACGAGGACCCACACCAAGTCCTCGCATAATTCTGACTTCATTTTCGTATTCTACGGGTAATTTCCTCTCCGAACGTACTTTTGCATCAAAAATCGACCATGTCCTCCCATGAATATACTACTACGAGAGCTCAGTTCACTAGACACTCCGCTAGGGTCGCATCAATCGATTCGAGGACACACTCGCACCCAATTCTGTCATTTCATGTGAGGACCTCTGACACACAAAGTGTGTGTTTGTTGTAGCCAATCAAATTCAAGAAATCAAAAACGAACACTCGCAATGCCTGCCGATAGCGTTGAGAGGACACTATATCTGATGAAGATGTTTGATAAATTTGAGGTATTTATGAAGTTCTGTAACTGGTCAAAAACGAACACTCGCAATGCCTGACGATAGCGTTGAGAGGACTCTTTATCTGATGAAGATGTTTGATAAATTTTAGGTATTTATGAAGTTCTGTAACTGGTCATGCTATCCTTGACCCATGCGTGAAAATTTCCATGAGAAAGGAGAATAATCAATGTGTGGAAGGCTCACTTTTCACTTTATCTTTTGAGAATTAATGTTGTACAGGGAATTGCAATAAACATATGTTATCGTTAGGCAAGTAAAAAAAAATCCATGTTTGTCGGTCGTACAATATACTTTTTCTACGACCACAATTATAATTCACCTCAAGAATTACACTTCCAGAGCGAATAAATGTAATATCACACATTTTTCTCTATTCATTTCGAGAAAAAACTTTCTAGATTGAATATCGAATCTGAATTCAAAATTATATTTGCATTTTTTGCACATATATCCTCCAATGAGGAGCTCTTCGTCTTTTTATCCTTTCATTCTGTGTAAAATTTGTAAACGTACAGACACACACCCATTTGAAGTTAAATAAAAGCTTGTAAATATAGTTTACATACAATTAGGAACAATCATTTGAAAACTCTAGATAGTTCCAGGCTACCAAAAATATGTTTCCAAAGGCTCATCGCTTTAGAGAACGTTGACCCCAAATACAACTGGCTTCTGCAAGTCAAAGAGTAGTGTCAATGTTAGGGCAAGTAGCTAAGTGGAAATATTTTTTGGAGAGTACCTCGAAACAAATGTCTAAATCAATATTAACCGCTTTCAAAGATAAACTCCTGAATGATGACTTGCATAGATTGGGTTCATCTACATATTCCTATATTTTTCGAAATATCTCCCTACGAATAAACACATAGAACTATCTCACTTCCAATACAATAAGTAAGAATCTCAGCACAGCTGAGAACATGTAGCAAAAAACGTCTGAAATTTAGAATCAGCGGTTCGAACTACTTCATCAACACTGAAGAACTATGCACGATGTGTAACATGGGAAGAAATGAATCCACCGATCATATTCTATTCGAGTGTCCTATATATGAAGGTGTAAGAGTCTCAAACATGATTCGAGAAATAAGTAACATGAACGATGTAATATATCTCCTTAATTATGGCTCGCTCACCTATTTAAAGCATTTGGTATTAACGAACATGCTTAAATTAAGATAATGTATTATCAATGAATAGAGCTTGTGAGTCATTGATAACTGTTCAATAGTTGTCTTACAGTGCTTAATAAATTTGCTTAATTTTATCCATCTTTCATTGTCTCCTTCTTTTTCTATGTCTATACAGTTCGACTTTATGGTCCCTCCCCCTATTAACTTTTGAACGGTTTGACGTAGAACAATGGGACACAAACAGTTCTGAATGGCATTACCGATACTACTTTTTGAAATGAAAGACATTGTGATTGCTCGATAGATGACGCACATCAACTTGAAAATTTCAAATAGCATGGGAGTCGAGTGGCACATCGTCGAAAATATAATTCAATTTTCTTTACAACCATTATATTTTTCTTGAATTTTGTTGATACGTTTTTTCATAATATGCATTTGAAATGTCAATTATAAGTGCGGATCTCAATGGCACCCTTATCTCAATAACTTTTGAATGGTTTGATGTGAAACAATGGGACGGCACATCGTCGAAAATATAATTCAATTTTCTTTACAACCATTATATTTTTCATGAATTTTGTTGATACGTTTTTTCATAATATGCATTTGAAATGTCAATTATAAGTGCGGATCTCAATGGCACCCTTTCTCAATAACTTTTGAATGGTTTGATGTGAAACAATGGGACAGAAAATATTTTGATTGGTATCACCGATCCTACTTTCTGAAGCAATTATTCGACAGACGGCGCTGGCGCACATCAACTTGAAAATTTCGAAAGGCATAGTGGTCGAGTTGCACATCATTGAAAAGGTAATTCAATTTCATTTCCAACCATGGTTGCTCTACAGAGTAACAATTGCGACGAGTAACACGGAATATGTTCAATAGGGGAAGATTCATGACTAAAATAACTTTTAATTTTCGATTTCGTTTCAAAGCTTCTTTCAATTCAAAAAGTAGTATCAGTGAGATCATTCAAAATGTTTTGTGTCCCATTATTTTACGTCGAACCGTTCAAAAATTAACAGAGGTGGGGACTATAAAAAGCCGCACTGTATTTTCCACTTCCACTTGATCAAGAAAGTAGGCCAATTGTACAAATGACTCATTTTTTTTTTTATTCAACCACACTTACTGCATGTGCTTTATTGATCAAGAAAGTAGGACAATTGTACAAACTCTTTCATTTCCACATCGCTTCAAGAGAAACTATACCGAAATGAATTTAATTTCCGTATACTTTTAGGGGATATGGATCAAATTAGGTCAATAATTATAAATTTTCGGCGAGTAAGATAATGTTGAAAAAAATGTATGGGTTGAAATAAAATTCTCCATTTATATCTTGACTCAAATGAAATTCATTATGGAATAAATATGGTACATGAAACGAGTATTTGAGTTTCGGAATTTTGATATGTCGTGGCAACTTCTAATGAGTCTCAATTTCAAGTGGCGGCCGTTGGTGAATTCCAGCAAGCTATGGAATGAATTTTAAATTTTACACTGATTGAAAGGATAATAAGTCGAAGGGATCTCCATAGGAATATATATTTAATTTTGAATTCACATTCGATATTCAATCGAAAGAGTTTTTTTCGAAATGCACAAGGAAAAAAGTGTGATATTTCATTTATTCGATCTGGAAGTGTAATTCTTGAGGTGAAATATCATTGTGGTCGTAGAAAAGTATAATATACAACGAACATGGAATATCTATTCCTCACTCGTATGAATTGCGGCACTCGCTTTCGGCTCATACCACAATTTACAAACTCTTAAATAATCACATTGTACATTATACTAATTGTTAACTCGCTATGAGCTATGACATCAAAATTAAATATGGAAATATAAAAACTAACTCGGTTCAGTTCTCGACATAGCTTGATACAAAAGCGCCAGAGATACATAGTCCTCGCATCGACACATGGTACTCACATCGACACACGGTCCTCACATTGACACTTGGTCCTTGCATTAACATACAGTCCTCGCATCGATACACAGGGAAGGTTAAATAAAATGATTAATAAAAAACCTCTTTAAAGACAAGCTTTTATACAAATACCCTAAAAAGTAAAAAAATAATTGCTTTGGATGTATGACGTAGGTTATTTCGTGAGTTACAAATTCAAGAACATGTCGCGCAAAGTTTCCAGTACGAATATAAAAGCGACAAGCTTTCGAATCTGTAACTCACGGAATAACCTACGTCAAACATCCAACGCATTTTTTTTACTTTTCAGCTCATTTGAATGAAAGCTTGTCTTTAAATTGATTATTGATTATTTTATTTTGTGCTTATTAGTTAGTAAGCCTCAATCTATGCATTTTTGTTGAAGCATCGTTATTATGAGCACTTTTTACTTGTAAGTATTGAGCTATCTAGTTTCTCGATGAGGAAAACATCCTCCATCTTCGAGCTGCCATCTTAAATTTATGAATTTTGACATAAAATCAATGATCTTTGACTAAATTCACAATTTCCGATCCAAAAAACCCGATATACCAATTTTGAATAGAAACGATCCATTATCACACAACTCGTCCACCATCTTGAAGTCGCCATCTTCCATTTATTAATTTTGACAATAAATTCATAACGTGCTTTACCTCCACATACCAATTCTGAATAGAATCGGATCATAATTACAGAACTCTTTTGCCATTTTGAATTTATTCAGCTCTCTTTCAAGTATATATTCACGTTGTATAACGGGTTAACAAGATAACGGGTTAACAATATAACGGGGTGACGGGATGATGGGATATCGGCAAAACGGGAAACGGGTTAACGGCATAATGGGATAACGGCAAAAGGGATAACGGATACCAGATTAACGACATAACATAATAACGGTTTGACGGAATAACGGGATAACTGAATAACGAGATAACAGATAACAGCAAACGAGAAGAAGGACCATGGGCTAAACGGGCGGGAAAGGGATAACAGGATAACGGCTTACGGGATAATGGAGAACTGAATAACGGGATTCAGGATAACCAGATAACTGATAACAGTAAACAAGATAACGGATAATGAACTTGGATCCCAAGGTGTTAGAACTACCCCCTGAATATTTGAATTTTCAATATATGTAACTATTGATGAAAACTTAAATTTTATGTTATTTTTCGCCCATTTCTGAATTTCGGCAGTGAAAAGTATCATAAAACAGATTATATCTGAAAGAGTATCAGTAATAGAAGAATGACATTGCTTACATTCCAGGTATAGGTAAGTATTGAGAATTCGAATCACCATCGGTTAAAACTACACTCTGAATATATGGATAATTTTTATCTCTGAATAATTAATTTTTTTAATGTACTATGTCCTTGCAAAGTTTCTACTAGAAACTAGACAAAGCTGATTGATAAAGAATACATTATTTGAACGAACGTTATGGTTGGCTGAACTGACGTCATTTTGACCTTCCAATAGGTCGATGCTGGTGGGTCAAATTGTCTCAATAATGGTCGTTTCAACCGAGTCATCACCAAAAATTAACTATGAGGAATAAACGATTGGAAGTTGAAAGATGAAATCAGATATAATATAAAAAAGTGAAATCCTCTTGAGAACAAAGCCGCAGGCATTTAAGTCAGATGAAGCAACACGAAGAAAAATATAGATATGCCAATTTTTGTCTACGAAATTATCAATTTGAAAAAAATCGGCAAAATAGATCATTTCTATTAAATTTATTTGTTGAGAATAATTTCATGTCATTTCCTTACCCCTATATCACAACTATTATCGCTAATAGGTCAATTTTATTTTGCAAGGTTACATTGCAAAGGTAGGGCGTACCAAAAGAGCTTTAAAACTATGCCTGATGATTTTTATATTCTTTTTCTCTGAATCTATTTGACAATAAATCAATTTCATTAAAAAAAATTAAAAGATTAAAAATCGTTTCCATATCTGGAATTTGCATCCCAGGAGGTAAAATCTACCCCTATTATAAAACAGGCTATATCTCGAAGAGTATCAGTAACAGAAAAAATGAATTTTACAAGAGATTAGCATTCCAAGGGTGATTTTTTTTTCCAAAATTCTAATCGTAAGAGATTAAAATAACTTATGAAATATTTGAATAATTTTTAAATTTGAAACATTTTTCTATCATGTAGTATTTTGTTTTCTCCCATAGTTTCAATTAGAACCTTAAGATAGTTGTGACACAATACATAAAGTTAACATTATCCCAACCCAACCTATGGAAAAATTGACGTAATTTTATCCAGGAATAGGTTGGCGCTGAATTAAGTGAAGATAATTTTGTCATATTTTCGTCAGATTCATCAGTATTAAAAAAATCTAAGGTATTTTGGAAGTCGAGATTTGACCCTTTCAATCTATTCATCACCTGAAACCAGATATATGGAATAATCAAATTGGGGATTTTTCTTTAAATTCTATCCGCACTACTATTGAATATTTTCAATTGACTCTCGTAAGGGAACGAGAAATGTTAGCATGGTGTATGTATGAGAATTGTCTTTTGCATCGAACCAAAAATGCGTATAAAATTATCTTCCTGAAATTCACGCGGGCAAAGTCGCGATGTGAATTTGTAATCATTTATCTTTGTAAAATCCTATCTCAACCATACAGTAGTGTCAACCTTGACCCACTGACATCGTGACATCTCTTGGTTCAGTGATCTATAACGAGTTGAATATGAGGTAGGTCATTTTTTTTCAATATTTTACTCACTTTAATTTGGAATAAAAAGCACGTCATTCGTGGGAGTATAACAATACATGTATGTATTGTTGACATTATTTTATGGCAGCCTGTTCATAGCTTGCTTGAATTCACACATACGATATTTTATTTTAATAGAACCTTACAGAAATAGGTTATTGAAGGGGGGAGTTGAAATGAATATGAACTTAGCGAGTCAACACCGGCGAATCGAGTGGCGAAGTATACCATAATTTGCTGCTAATTTGTTAATTAGTTGTGGAAAAAGCAAATTTGTCACTATTCTTGCTCAAAAAAATCCAAGTTCATATGCACTTTTGATGGAATCCGTGGAAAGTAAACTATCAGTGTTAATAATTTGCTGCTAATTGGCCGCTGATTAGTTGTGGAAAAATCAAATTTGTCGATATTATTGTTCAAAAAAATTATGTTTCGCTCAGTTCATAATATGAACTTAGCCAAGCAACTTTTGGTAGAATCCGTGGAAAGCTTATATTAGGGTTAATAATTTGCTACTTATTTGCCGCTAGTTAGTTGTGGAAAAATCAAATTTGTCGCTATTGTTGTTCAACAGAGAAATCGAAGTTCCGCTAAGTTCATATGAAATTTTGATTAAATCCGCGGAAAAAAAACTATCAGGACTAATCATTTGCCGCCACTTTGCCGGTAATTAGTAATGAAATAAATTTGTTCACTGTTTTCCGTGTAGAAGTGTAGAAGTAGCATGCAGATTTCAGGGGAAAATAATTTCAAATGGGATACTCTGTATATTACTGAATTTTTGGAATTATCTTTTTTCCTGATTTTAAAAATATAACATATGTTACCCATATCTTATACCGTTTTTGAGTTGTTAAACTTCCAACAACTTAGTTAAATTATTTGTTACTGTAAATATATATCCTATGTAAGTTAACATTTTTAAAGTAAGCTATGAAAAAGACAACTATATTATGTTTTCTTAGTGATATTTCTTCAATGGTAATTATGAAAATGGTTAACAGTGAGGAAGAAAAAGTTCAAGTATTTATACAAAAATAGATAACAAAGATTTATTTAGGATATTTAAATAACATGATAACTCATAAAATATGTTCAATGTGTCCACCATTATTATCAATGCATAATTGATAACGTCTTCTTATATTCATAAGTGCATTGGTAATTGCTTCATTATTGATTCTCTATTTCAAGTGGAATTGTGTCTTTAATGGGTTGAATCTTATTAATATTATTATCAATAACAATGTCTCTTAGAAATCCCCAGAAAAATGAATCCATAGGGATCAAATCTGGACTCCAGGTGGCCATATAATACTTTCATTATTTCCTATCCATATTGGGAATACATTATTCAAATGTTTTTGAACGGGTAGGGCACTAGGCGGGGTTGCCCCATTTTGCATCCAAATCATACTGGTAAGCTCGGCTTCCTAAAAATTCCTTGCTATATAACTCCTGTTAATATATAATCATAAAATGTAGGGCCAACAATTTTACTTCTAAAAATTCTGCAACCAACAGTTTTACTTCCTGTTTTCTCTATTTGTTTTACCAATATTTTTCGGTTGTCCTTTTTTCCCACGACCTTCGATTTTCTTATTGAAAACGCCTGCTGTAGAAAAGTAAAATCTTTTAAAATAATCGGGATCTTCATTCAAACTTTGGATCATCAGTTGTCAAAATTCCAGCCTTTTCCTCTTATGAGTCTCTGTTGAAACTTGAACGGGTAAAATTGTATATGGTTTGTAGTTGTTCTTTTTCAAAGTACGTTGGATTTTGAAAAAAACGTTCACATAATTGATCGGCTACATTTTTCAAACTACAATCTGAATTTTAAAAAACAAAACAATTGCAAAGTGATACATTCTCAACTGAATATTGAATAGAAATATTTTTCTGTGAATTGAAAGAATCCAGGATAAAAATTTTAAGTAATTTTTTGTGAATGTCTAACAGAAAACAACTACTTTCCCGGGTAAAGCCACGCTAGACATTGAACTACATCTGATGATTCCACATCTGATTTTATGAACATCCTGTTCATATTTTCAAACAAATCAAAAAATACAATGTTTCAAAAAAGTCTATTCGCGAATTAATATGGATAGGCTTATCTTCGGAATGAAGCAATATATCTAGCTGTTCTTCCTCGTTTTCTTGTTATATACGAAACAACAAAAATAAACGTGCAGCAAAACATGCATATAGGGTTTTGTATCCGAATCATCCAACACCGTCAGAAAATACATTCAAAAATATTTCCCAAAAGCTGAATAATACCTTCAGTTCAGTAGAAAAAGCGTGTATTTTCCTACTGAAACTGGAGGTCTGATTTACCTTTGGTGAATATTTTAATGTATTTTCTGAGGCGTGAACGATTTGGATAAAACACCCTATCTGCACATTTGCTCACGTTTATTGTTATTTTATATAACAAGAATATATGAACATTTTGTTCCTCACTGTAAACCATTTCGATTATTCCATTGGAGAAATGTCACAAATAGTTATTTATGCAACAAGTGCAAAAGTAAGTGTTTATTACACTCGGCGTGCAATAAACACTTTTGCCGAAGTTATACTAATATTTTTCACGTTCATGCAAAAATCAAAAAATGTTTTATTTAGGTGGCACTAAGTGTGGGAAAAGGATAAGTGTGGGAAAATAAAGAGCGTTTGATAGCGAAATATTTAATAATTAATTAGCCCTATCGATTTGGATTGAGAAAGTTAGGAACAAACACCTATGTTAGGAACAATTTAACTTAAACTTTATTTTTGATGAATTGCATTTTCTAGTAATTCCGTAATCCAGTATGCAATAAATATGATTGAAAATAATATAAAATATGCAAATGTTTAAAATGTCAATATTACAGAAAATGAATTAAAAATAGCGTCGATTTGAAAGTTTATGTTTGTCATGATCACAAAACACTGTAGTACAATGACAGATGAGTGCAATTTACATTTTATTGCACTAGTGTAATGAAGAACCAGTTTTTAGACGTAGAAAAACAAACATAATATAGTTTTCATTTTCATAACTTACTTTGAAAATATTAACTTCCATAGGCTAGGTAGGTATTTACAGTAACATCTAGTATGAAGTTTGATAACTCAAAAACGGTATAAAATAGGGGTAACATATGATATATTTTTTTAAATCAGCAGAAAAAAAATCAATAATATATAGGGTATCCCATTTAAAAAAATCATCCCTTGAAATCTGCGCGCTACTGTATTTTTGATAGCATTTTATCAAAATTCAGTCATAATCACACAACGCCTACATTTAACTTTTTTTTTTTTTTTAGGCAATAATAACGATGATAAGGGGTGGGTATTTTATAGTGAATAACCCGGTACAACGTCTAAATTATTTTGTTTTCTGAGGGCACAACAAGCTATCTATTTAATGTATGGATGGGGTTGCCTTTAATTCCTTCCCAATGTAATTGTAATGAGAAATACAAATCGAACTTCATTTATGCATTTTCATCCGAAAAGACTCAGGGACTTTCCTGGAGTTTGATCCCTCCAACGAAGATCGGAGCCTCCCTTATTATTAAACGACTTAGGAAGTTCAAACCAAACTATATGAAAATTTGGTTCCCAATATATAACCTATTCATCCTTCATTTTCTCAGCCCGATTTTTCAGTGAACCCATTGTAGCGATATAACCAAATCTTTAATACTGAGACTGCTGGAAATCTCTTGGGGCTTGTGACAAGATCGTCATTCAAGGAATGTACTACAAGGCACTATACATTGAAAACCATAGGTGAAATATAATCGTTCGCTACCAAGCTATATACAAACACATATTTATTTATACTATTGATTTTTAATCCTTTGAATCAGTTACCATAAGATATTCTCTTCAAAAATGCTTTTTATTTCGATATTTCACAAACAATGATATCCCCAATAATCCTGCAGGTTATTAGTTGAGTGGAAAGATAGTATTAATCATTAAGATCCTCCATACTTTGTTTTCATTGTCTGTAAAATCATTTCACAGCGCATCTGAACTCTGAGAGAGTCGCCATTGATAATCTGGATCTATCAAAAATCAATTCAAATTATAAAAAATGTGTGTTTTCTCATTGATCTGAACATTTTTACGTCCATACAAATTCTACGCGGAAGAAGTCGCGGGCACCAGCTATAATTGTTTTAATTCAATTTACATCTCTAGTCGCTTGTGCCCTCTTGACCCCAACTGTTCCTGTACATTTCCTGGATAAATTTATAATTTTTATTATCGTGGAGTATTTTCCTAACTACTCCTTCGAAAAATATATTGATTTTTCTGGGTATTATTGAACCTTTTATTAGAATTATTTCAAGATATAACGACTGGATTATTTCGTTTTCTGTGAGCTGAATAAGCTTTCTTTTTCGTGGAAGTGCTAACTTCATTAATCTGCCTTTAGTTTATATCTTATGTTGATGTAATAAAGAACTTGCGTTTTCGAAGAGTAAGTGCGATGTGAACGGAAGGCGGGTGCCTAGAATTTTATATTCGTTATACACTGTACATGTTTTATTTTCGATTTTTTAGAAACATCAATAACTCACATGTGTTGCAGGTTATGCGCCGAATGGAAAGGGAGTCAGTTTTGAGATCATTCATAATCTTTGTTAACGAGTTCTGGGAAGTCGTTCCACATCAGCTTTCTTCAACTCTAGTAGAAACTCCATTGAACATTTATCAAAATCATTGTTGAATTATATTCTTTTTCCTAGTAGGATGAATAAGATCTGAGTGGAAAAATATATGGAAACATGTTCTCAACAATTATTCCTGCCAAATCTTAACTATTATTATCATATCATGGCTCTTTATTCCACCAAGAATGATAAGAAAATTAAAATCTGTATCCATATGATTATCATCATTGTTCGATGACAAGTGTTTGAGCAACTATCTCAGTACTCTACGAGGTTAATTGTAATTTCATAAACATCACTGAATCAAGAACAGCTTTGCAACCTATGATCGTTAATATTAAGCTTGTAGCAAATATCGTGTTTAACCCTGAATAATTTATTAGCCAGGGAGGTAGAGGTCGGAACGACTGAGGATTTTTATGTCAGAGCTGAAAATGTGTGAATGGAGAATATACTGAAGAAATAAAAAAACGACCTGGCTACCCCGGTTATGGAAGCCACCCTGAATTTTTTTAAATGCAAAAAAGTTATTCAGGTGCTTTCTGCTTTCTCAAAGCTGAAAATTTGTGAATCGAGAATTCAGTACTAATGACTTAAAAATACTGACCTGGCTGGAGAAAATTAATTATTTCGTAGTCCTCGCATCGACACACAGTTCTCCCACAGACACACGGAAAGTTTGATAGAAAGGCACCAAAAAGGTTCATGGATCACAAAGTTCTCACATCGACACACAGATAGGTAAAGAGGTCCTCGCATAGATACACAATTCTCGCATCTACACACAGTCCTCGTAACGACATACTGTCCTTGTATAGATACACAGTCGTCGCATCGACCCTTAGTACTTGCATTCACACAAGTCCTCCCATCGACACACAGAAAAATTGAAAAAAAATTGGCGCGAAAAAAGTCCTCGCATGAGAGTCCTCGGAACCTATTGCCATTACGGAGTCCTCGGAAGCCACACACAAATATTTTTTCTTGAGATTTGACGGAGTGTATCATGATATTGGTGAACTACGTAAAATTTTATTGTCCGTGATATGAAAATGATTGTTCTGAGACGTTTCCTTCATGTGGTCCTCGGAACGTTATTGAAATTCCACGGTCCTCGCTTTGTACCCCAGTCACGTATAGGTGTGTGTGTGTGTGTGTGTGTATGTGTGTGTGTGTGTGTGTTGAGCATTGGAAAACCACTGATCCACTGCCAGCATATAATTTAGTAGGATATTTACTGGCCTCATCATTCCGTAGACAAGGTGGATATGGAGGCACAGCTATCTATCTAAAGGATGAAATAGAGTTCAGAGCCAGAATTGACATAACTTCGCTTGCGGAAGATGGAATTTTTGAGTGCTCGGCTCTAGAGCTTTCACTGGACAGCAATAAAATCATAATCCTATGTATGTATAGAACAACCACAACACCTATTCAAAACTTCCTAATGAAACTTGAATCTGTACTGAATATTCTGCTGAATGAAAACTGTATGTGTTTTATTGCTGGTTTTAACCTAGACATAATGAATGTTAGGGACAATAACGCAAAAGATTTCATTGTGTTGTTACAATCTTTCAATTTCAAACCTTCTGTTTTAGAATATGGAATCCCTCGCAGCTGCATTGATAATATTTATACTAATGTCCAGTGTTTTGATGCAGGGGTAATAAGCACTCATATATCAGACCACACTGTGCATAAAATATCTTTTAGATCACACATTAATAATATGGTGAATACAGCTCTCAAAACTTTCGGCTTTATTACTCGAAATAGCTACAACTTTTCTCCTGGAACTTTTACGAAACTTTATTGCACATTAGTTCGACCAGTTCTGGAATATGGATCCATTGTTTGGTCACCAAGTTATACCGTTCATAGCAATTCAATAGAAAGGGTTCAAAATAAACTTTTGAGAATTTATTCATATCGTAAAAATCAATATACAGAGCACAATACTGAGGCAGACTTGCCCTCAGATTTCCATCTATGTAGCCTTAGTAACCGCAGAAGAATTTTGGATCAGATGTTTCTCTTTAAACTAGTCAATGGAAGTATTGATTGTCCACAATTACTAAGCCAGTTAAATCTGAATGCTGTATCAAGAACACGTAATCCTCCTTTGTTCAGAATTCCATTCCATACAACTAACTATGGAATGAACAGTCCTTTGACCAGATTGCAGAGACTACAATGATATACAAGATACGGTTGATCTATTTTCACAAACACATGCAAACTTCAAGAAGACACTTCATTGTATTTTGTAATCTACTATATATTTTGATCTCATTTTATTCTTTTTGTCCTGTCACATAACTTTGCGATGTTTCATTCTTAATTTTTAATATTAACTTTGCGATGTTTTTTTTTTTTTTTTATATTACCATTTTTAATATATATGTATTATAATAAGTATTGTATACAATTGTTATCCGTTGAAATAAATAAATAAATAAGTAATTTGCAAGTAAGTAATAAACTCAAAAAAGTCAATAAAATAATTTTTTCTAGTACAAATAAGAATAAATTCAAGCACAAGCTCTCTTGTAAAAATTGGGAATCTGTGTTTTTTACCCCTGAATCAATTGTTGATGTGCAGTGGGATAGTTTTATGAGTATTGTTGGGTATGTCTTCAATGATTGCTTTCCAATAACCTCAGTTCAACATAAATCCAAACCTAAAAAAAATTATTTAAACCCCAGTCCACAGATCATTTCATGTAAAAATGAGCTTTACATTCTATTAGTGCTTAGTAGAGCTGATAGGGGATACAGTGAGTCTTGTAGAGCAAAAAAGCGGGAATACAAGTCTTTTAAAAGATTGTATAAATAGGAGTGAAAATAAATCAAAATGTGTCTGGCAGATTGTTGAGGAAATTAATAATAATAATCTTTATTAGCATCAGCTCTCAATTATAAATAGTATGAATAAAATAGTAGTATAAATGTATAAATAAAATAGTGTAGTATAAATAAAATAGTATAGTATAAATAAAATAGCATAAATAAAGTACAGAACACATAAAATACAATGCACGAACAAGGTAAATTAGCAGTATAAAATCGAAATAATACAAGAAGAGATATTACAATGATGGGTTATAAACCTTTTATATATTCTACACACTGGCTTTTGAATTCTCTAAATGACGAGTATTCTTTCAATTCTCTTGGTAATGAGTTGTAAAGCTGTAAGCCTTTGATGAACACTGTGTTTGTAGCAGCATTAGCAATATTAATATAGAAATCATTGGAAGCATGTGATCTGGTATTGTGATTATGTATTTTTTGGAGATAAGTTATTTCTTCAGTTAGATAGGTTGGTAAGCATCCTGACTTGAGTTTATACACAAACTTAAGCATATTTTAAAGCAGCTCTCTGTCGAACATTCAATAAATTCAAGGATTCCAACATGTAAGCTATTAGTGAGAGATAAGTGCCATGTGAAGTGGAATGAATAGAAAAATCGAATTTAAACGGTTTTCTTCACATAAAGGATTCAATATAAAATTGAACCAGAGAAAGGTAGATCTTGGCTGGTTGACTACTCCGTACTGATGAGGGCCAAGAAGCCTGAAACCGGTATGCGGATTGTTAGGTGAACACGACATAAATTAAACATAATCGAGCTTATCAGAAAGAAACATTTGCATTCAATGTCCATTGATATTATATGGAAGTATGCATGGATTTTCAGGTGAATATCATTCAACGTTCTGCGTGGTATTTGCCAGGAAAGTAGTTGTTTTTCACCTGAGATCTACCTTTCTCTGGTTCAATTTTATATTGAATCCTTTATGTGAAGAAAACCTTTTAAATTCGATTTTTCTATGTAAGCTATTGATGTTAGTTTTCTACATAATAGAATGGATCTCATAGCACGATTTTGTACTTTTTGTATTGTATCAATTTGTTCATTATTCATCAGGTATATGAATGTTCCACAGAAATCAAGATGAGGAGATATTATGGTTTTATATATAGTTAACTTAGTAAAAGATGATACCTTATTATTCAATCTATAAAGGAAATTAATTTTTCTTGCCATTTTCTTCTTAATATACTCACAATGTGATTTAAGATTCAGTTCATTATCTATCATGAAGCCCAGGTACTTGAAATGTTTAGCTTCTTCAATTACATTATTATCAATCAATAATGGTACTGGCAAGTTGATCAAACTTCACAAATTCCTGGGGAACTTAAAGATATATGTTCAGAATTCAACAGATTTGTACTCTAGGCAGGGTCTAACTTACCCCTTTTCCTGCAGCATTCCGCATAACAACAAATCTTTTTTCGCAACGCCAGTAACGCTTGTTGAAATTCTTGATATTGTCAAGTATGAAAAATATCACCCGATATAAATATAGCAATCATTTCTTTTCCAAATTCAGAATTAAATTCAAACATAATCAAGCCCAGAGTGGAAAATTCCATAGTTCATTCATTTATTAGTAATTCATCATCTAGTATAACATTTATTGAAATACAGTATTTCCTGCAAATTCTAAGTTCAACGCCAGTCATTAACCAGGGATTGGGTTTCAGCCCGATATTGCATTATTCAATAGCAAGAACGCTGATTCTGCAAGTCAGCAATATATTTCCTATGAATGAAAGTGTTTGTTTTTAATCGGGCTCTTGAGTTTTATGCTGCCAGTCCATGATGACACATCTCCCCTTGGTTTTCATAATTATGTAAGTGTTACTTTTATTTACTCTTTGGTACATACCCCATTGGTTATTGTTCACTTCCCTTAGTATTTTTGTATTCTCCATTATATATATTTTTGGTTTCTGATAGTTTTAATAAACCATAATAGTTTTCACTTCACTTTTTTTATTTCACTATACCAGGGTGGTCACAATCACAGAAGTAAAAATGTTTTAACCTCTCGCAAGCCAAGCAAGACGATTAGTGGGCACCCTAAACAGTTAGGGGGCCAAGGGTTCACAGGGTCACCCAAAGTAGGGCGTGACAATATCATCTCAAAACTGAAAAATAAAAAAAGTGCAGGGCATGACGGGATCTCAGCAAATCTGCTGAAATATTGTGTGGAAGAGATTGAAGAGCCCTTGTGTCACATTATCAATAATTCATCCAAATATGGTATTTTTCCTAAACAATTAAAGTTAGCCTTGGTAAAGTCTTTGCATAAGAAAGGGGACAAAACTAAGCTAGAAAATTATAGGCCCATCAGTATATTAGCAACTTTCTCAAAAAAAATTGAAATCGTAATGTGCAAAAGAATTCTTTCACTGCGGAAAACTCATAAGTGAGTCACAGCATGGCTATCTCAAGGGCAAATCTGTTGAAACAGCCACATATGAGTTTGTGGATAAAATTTTAAATGGTTGGGAGAAAGGGAACATTTCCATGGGAATGTTCCTGGACTTATCAAAGGCCTTTGATTGTATAGATCACCAGATCTTAGTTGACAATAGAATAGAATAGAATAGAACAGGGCTTTATTTTCAAGAACAAGATGGAGAGATATGGAATCCGTGGCCCTGCTCTGGAATGGACAACAATTTTTTTCAGAGGAAGGCCACTTACATCTTGGCATTGCCCAGGCAGCGTCATGGGACCAATCCTTTTTGTTTTTTATGTAACAATCTTGCAAGCGAGATACTTGATAATAGATCTCATCTTGTCAATGTTGCCGACGATGCACATTTGTGAACATTAGCGTCAACACTGTCGGATCTTCTAAGCATTTCTTCAGATCGCTCAAAGGCAGCTCAGGATTGAATTAAAAAAAAAATTGATTCTTAATAAAGAAAAGACCAATTGTTTTTGTTTCCGAACAATTAGACTGTAGTATTGTCAACAAATCAAAATTCTTAGGGATCTGCATTGACCAGCATTTGGACTGGTCTGGGCATCTGAGTGTTTGCAGAAAAATCAGCATGGCATGGTATTCATTAAGAGTAATGTCTAAGTATTTAAACTTGGAACACCTTAAAACTGTATATTTTGCAAGCATCTACTCAACGCTCAGATATGGTATTAGAATATCCTTTATTCACCATAAGAAATACAATAGTATTATAAGGTTTTGTCAAGAGTATATAAATAAAAACACTAAATAAATAACTAAATAAACAAATGAGAGGTGAACAATTACAATATAAATATCACTGTTTCACTAGAATATACATAACTATAATTTATTTTTTTGTGTCTACGTAGATTGTAACTTCGAAATATATTAGTTGGTGTTGAAGTCAAATGATAAGAATTCGTCGATACTATAAAAGCGTTTTCAAGCAGATATTCCTCATGTAATTTGAAAACGAAGCTGTATTTAAGTTTTTTATATCTTCTGGTAGTTTATTAAATGAAATAGGACCATAATAATTTTTCGAAAAACGGCAGTGATTTAGTCTTGTGAATTCAATTTTAATTTGTTGTGATTGTCTGGTGTTATGTGAATGAAAATCGTTTTGATTTAGATATAAGTGAGGATTTTTTTTTACATAATTTATGCACGAATAGACGTAAAGAGAAGGTAGTGTAAACATTTTATTATTAATAAATGTTGTTTTAACGTCTTCTTGATAACCCAGTTTGAAGATAACTCGCAAAACGTTTCTTTGCAGTCCAAACACTCTTTTTGCATGAGGCGAGTGCCCCCAAAGTACTAGACCATAAGAGATATGGGACATAAAAAGTGAATGATAAGCAGTGATAATGGTTTCAATAGATGAAATGTCCATTAAACTTCTTATAACATAAATGCTCTTTGCCAATTTTTTGCAAATAAAATCTAGATGTTTTTCCCAAGAGAGCTTTGGATCCATTTGGAACCCAAGAAATTTGATCGATTCATTTTGATCTACAGGCAGTTGTTTGTGTGTAAACAAGTAATGTTGCGTTTTATTTGTATTCAGTTTTAATTTATTATTTGTCAACCATTTATCAGCATTCGATTCTGCTACTTTCATTTCATTAACTATAGCCTCGTAGTTTGTATTTTGGAGCGTTAAGGATGTGTCGTCAGCAAATTGCGTAATCTCAGAGTCATCATCAGTTTTGAAATCAATCACATAAATTAAGTATATTATATATATTATCTTAAGGGGCAGAGGAAATGATGTTCGTAGAGCATTCAGTGCGCAAAAAAGAGCTATGAGAACTATACTCAATTTAAGAAAACAAAACTCTTGTAGGGGAAAATTTAAGGAGCTTGGATTGTTGACACTGGCAGGTCAATATATTTATAAGTGCTTGTTGTTCTTCTTCAGAAATAAAGATAAGTTTGTGCAGTTTGAGACAAATTACAACGTACCGACTAGATATGTGGGGTTTAATTTTCCAATACATTTCATTTATTTCATTTCATTTATTTATTTAAGTAGGACAATCCTAATTTACAAAAAATAATATAGTTGACATACCTATCTCACAATACATATAAAGTATCATAAATGTAAGTATAAATATATCTAATAAATCTAATAAATGAGAGTATAAATATATTTAAAAAAAATAAATATAATACAGTATAAAATAAAATATTTTTTTATTTATAATACAAAATCAAATTTTGTTTGAATTCTGCAATACTTTTTGACTCTTTTACATTTTGTGGTAAACTATTGTACTGAATAAATCCTTTAAAAAATAAACTTTTTACATTATATGAGGTTCTCTGCCTGTTTACATATAAATGATTTTGGCCTCTAGTATTGTATGTATGGATTTGGTTGACAGTTATAATAAACTTACCCAAGTATGTTGGAGTTAGTTCATGTATCATTTTATAGATATAGATCATAGTTAAGTAGGTCAGTCTTCGCACCACAGTAAATAACTGTAAAGTTTCTAGCATCAATATGATAGGAGTTGACCTACTACATCGCAATACTACTCTCATTGCTCGATTCTGTAACTTTTGTAATTGGGATATTTTATTTAAATCAAAGTAGTAAAGTAATGTAGGGCAATATTCAAAATGAGGTTGAATGTTAGTCTTGTACACAATTATTCTGGAATTTAGACTTAAGTTTTGGGACACTCTAAAAAAGAAATACAGTTTCTTCAAGATTTTCTTTTTGATATATTCAAAGTGGCTACTAAATAATAGGTGATTATCCAACATAAATCCCAGATATTTGAATTCCTTTACAATTTCAATTTTTTCATTGTTTATTTCTATGTTAATGTTACTACTATTTATTTGTTTATATTTATAAGGTGTAGTAATTATCATTGCCTTACTTTTACTTACATTTAACTTCAATTTATTCATTTTTAAATATTTATCCATATTTTTTCATCATTTATTTTGATCACTGCTTTATCTAAATTTTCATCACTTACTGATATCAGAGTATCATCTGCAAATATATGGATGTAGTCACATTCAACATATTTTTTCATATCATTAATATACATTAAAAACAATAGAGGGCCCAAGATACTACCCTGAGGAACTCCATGATTTACTGCAATAGCTGATGACATTACATCACAAATTTTTGTTATCTGTTTTCTATTTGAAAGGTATCCTCTAATCCAATTGGACACCTTACCCTCTATACCGTATTTATTTAATTTTTTTAATAATATCTCTCTATTTACTGTTTCAAAAGCTCGTCTTAGATCCAATGATACTGCTATAGTGTACAGATGATTACTCATTTTTTTTTCCATTCAGTGACAGTGAGTTGTATAGCTGATTCGCATGAGTGCTTCGATCTAAAGCCAGACTGATTAATGGATAGCAGATTATTTGAGTTAATAGATTCTAATAACTGTTGATAAACTATTGACTCTAATAACTTTTCTTCAAATGGCAACGAGTTGATTGGTCTAAACTCACCACTTTTACTAGTATTAGCAACCTTTTCGATAGGTGTAACAGTGCTGGTTTTTAATTCCTCGGGAAATGTGCCACTTTCCAATGATACATTCACAAAGTGGCACCACACATGCCCAATAACATCAAAGCTATTTTTAACAACCTTACTGTTTAGTTCATAAATTTGACTTCCTTTATTTTCTAAATTTTTTATAATTATACCCAAGTCATGTATAGATACTAATTTAAAATTACTGAAATGTTTTTCACTCCACTGAATATTACAAGAAAACTCAATATCTTCAATACTAGACACCATATCATCAATACTATTTACAAAGAACTCATTAAAATGCCCAGAAATCTCTCCTTTATCTTTTACACAAAAAATCTGACCATTTATTTTGAATTGTACACCATTGCAGAAATCATTGTTAATTTGTTTAGGGTTTATTCATTTTTTTAGTATATTCCACATTAAACGTGGATTATGCATATTCCTGTCAATTTGGTTATAATAATAACATCTTTTTTTTTTCTCTTTTATCAAATTAACAACAACGTTACGTTTTTGCTTATAATTTTCCCAATTGGTTATATTAGAGATATTTCTGAAGATTTTATATGCACCATCTCTTTCTCTGCTTAATTTTTTTATATCATCATCATAGCAAGGTAGGTTGTTTACACTATATGTTATTGTTTTCACGGGTGCGATCCTTATAACAGTTTTGTCAAAAATATCTTTAATATTGTTGTAAATGTCGTTAACATCAATACTATTCAGTAGGAATTGACTATCAATTAACTTTAAATTTATGGTATGCAGGTTTTCATCGGTTAACTTTCTGAACATTTTTGTACACCTCCCTGCTGTAGCAGGTCTTACATTTTGAAAACATTTATCAGTTATAATGGAGTGATCAGCTCATCCAATACTTTAACTTCTAAATTATCCTGATTTGTCAATACATAGTCTATTAAACTTTTACTGGTGTTAGTTATTCTAGTATACGTTTCCACATTTTGACGTATACCATAAGCATTGAAAATATCTTCAATTTTTTTAACATAAAATTCATTAGACAAGAAGTCCAAATTAAAATCACCAGCTAAAATCACTCGAGGATTCCTGCAAAATATTTCTTCACATATTATCTCCATTTGGTCGAGAAAAGCTGCAAGACTTCCACTGGGTGAATGATATAGACTTCCTATTATCCATTTAATGCTGCCGCAGTTTACACAATTTACACCAATAATTTCCATTTTGCACATAGGTTTTAGCGTTTGTAAATTTAATATCTTTTCTAACATAAATAGTTACACCTCCTGTGTGTCTTGAGTTGGAATCGCATCTTATAAGTGAATAGCCTGATATTTCAAGTTCATGGTTATTTATTTCTCTTGTAGTTCGAGCTTCACTAAGTAAAATAATGGCAGGGTGGTAACAAACAATGTCAGCTATCAATTGAATTTTGTGAGCTAGCAAACTTTCTATGTTTAAATAAACAATATCTACATTGAACTCAATTGGTGTATATTCTCTTTTGTCTGCTGTATAATTTAGTTTTTTGCATCGTGTTTATTCACTATTTTTGGAATTCCGTTCAGATATTTTATAATTTTAGAATTATCACCTTCAGCTATGATGTTTTTTTAGTATATTTACTGCTGCATCATTAGATTCTAAGATAACCTTTATGGGACGTATTTTTCTTCCATCATATTTTCCCATTCTAATTGCTTTAAACTCATTAAGAGCAATGTCTGCATGCGCCAACACTTCTTTCACTCTTTTTTTCTCATCTTTTATTCTATCATTCCTGTTTACAGCATTCGATTCATTAATATTTAAAATCATTATGTTGTTTGATCTCTTCTTTCTTTCCTCCATTTCATTCATGAACTCCTCCATATCAAAGTTGGTTTCACTACTTTCAATTTTCATTAAGTTTTCTTTCAGGACTTTATTTTCATTTTTTAAAGCTTTAACATATTCTTTCAATTCTGTAACATCATTTTTGATATCCTCCATTTGTCTTATTAGTAGCGGAACTTTCTTAAATGCCATACGACATTCATTGCAAAAGAATATTAGTGATCTGCTTTGTAATATAACAGCCCTAAGTTCAGATGCTGCCAGGTTAGTGCAGTTTTCATTAGCATGGAAAATAGTACGGCAACTATCACATTTTACCAATTTATCCTTATCACTCATAGACTCACAGCAACAGAAAGAGGACCAACGTATTCTTGTATAAAGTTTTTTAATAAAATGCCAGATAGCATAAAGTTGCAGCAAAACTTCAAAAAATTTAAGAATGATGTAAAAAATATGTTATTGCAAGTAGATCCGTATTCCATCTATGAGTTTTTAGATTATATATTTTAACGTGTATTGTCCTGTAACTAATCTGTCCTGATTGTATGAATATTTGTACAAATTATTCTAGTATTAGATATCTTTTAATTATATCTTTGTAATGGATTTGATAACTGACACTTATTATTTTATTGTGACAATTTTGTTTGTGTACAATTTTTCTAATAAAAAAATTGAATTTGAAGCCAGATGTTAGAGGTTAGGATGTATGTGTTGAAGATGAGTTTTCCGATAGAACCGGCTGTTATTTTCTCCGAATTATGCCGAAAATTAGTTACTTAGTACTCGTAGTTTATGCTGTTTGAAAGAAGGAGGCATTTTGAGTGATTTTTGCGCGAGATAACGATGCTTGAAAACTACGTTCTAGAACAAAATATGCGCTCGAAACGGTATGAGACCGCTGTGTTTTTCTTCTGGATTCGTGTTCAGGAGGCAAGTAATTTAAAATTGTCATGGTTAGTAAAAATCATCAGTACTTACAGTGGCATGTTAACACGTTAGCTGCTACTGTTCATGTTGTAGGTCATCCCAGATGCTGAATGTTTTATTTTTGAAAATACTGTAGGTTAAGGTGTCAGAATTCGAGACGTGTTAATAAAAATTGTTTATACTGGGTGTTCCTTAATTTATGGTATGTGACTCTCATGAGAGTCTGGTCATGAATTTTCTGTCCAGTGCTCACCGCCTCCTATCAGAGCCGCCCATAATTCTGAAAATATTGTGGAATAGAGATTACAAAATGATTGAAAAACAAATTCATGTATTTATTGCCCAAAACGAAAAAAAAAAAACTATTTTCATAACAAAAATAAAGTTCTACTATCAAAGTTTATTCAAAGTAAATATGTTATACATTTATAGGTGGTCATAATATGTTCATAGTACAATTTTTACAAGTAATGCACCTAGGTGAGTTAACACCTGTTTGTGCAATAATACCAAGTCTTTTATAGATTGTAGAAATTTAAAAGTTATTATTGACACGTAATGAAGAAAACTTAGGAGTTAAAAAAGAAAATGGTAATAATATAATATAAATAGTAATTATACAGAAAATAGTAATAATAATATGGTAATAATACTAATGATATAAATGGTAATCATGACAGAAAATATGTAGTATATTTAAATTATGTTAAATTAATTAATATTTTTTTTTTTCGCAACATCTTATGTATGTTATCCCTTTTTAGATAAATAAAGTATTTGCATTTGTTAACAAAGTGTTTATATTTGGTTATCTCTTTAATTTCATTAGGTAGGATGTTATAAATCTTTGGTGCTAGGGTTGGTTCCCATCATATCTTCTAAATGGTACAGCCATATGTTTGTTTGTGTGCTGCCTAGTTTGGTAGCAATGGTTCACAAAATGTTTTTTCTTAGATTTAAAGAAAATGCAGTTACTAAGGTTGGTTAAAATTGATTATTATAGATACAATTTGTAGAATAAAGTCTATTTTTGAATAATATTATTCGTAGAATGTAGTTTTGTACTACATTTAGTTGAGTTAATAATTGTCATAGAGCCCCCCCCCCCACACTATGATACCATAGTTTAGAAGTGATTCTACTAAGGACTTGTAGATTTGCAAAAGTAATTTTTTTGGTAAGATTTTGCGTATTATATAGAATTTATAAATTAAGCGTCTTATTTTGTTGGTGAAGTCTTGAATATGAAAAGTCCATTTTAGATTTTTATCAATAGTGATACCAAGATATTTTATGGAATTAGTTTCTTTTATTATTAAATCATTTATTTTGATAGAATTAAAATGTGGTCTCTTTGAATCATTCAGTGAGAACGCAATATAGAAAGTTTTATCAGAGTATGAATACATAAGAACTGAAAAATTCAATATAAAATAAATTCTTATACAATAAAGTAAATTTTCAGGGCACAACCGAATGAGTGAACTATATTCTACTCATGAGCATTTTTGAAACATTCACCAATGTGGAGAAGACTGGTAAAAAGCGATATTTGAAAGTTGTACATTGAAATTTTTTTTCCAGAATATTTTTTATGTAGCAGATTATTGAGTTGATCTTGGCAGTCAACAACACCCCTATGCTTGTTATAATGAAAAATGGGAACTGGTTTTTTCTTATTGCGATTTATCTTATTGATATACTGAATCATATCGTTTTTTATTATATTACTTATATACAGAATATCACGTTTGTTCTTCCACTTTTCAATCATAATATTGTTGGCATATCTAGCGACTGTTTCTCCTTTTTTTAGTTTTTTATCAATAACTGCTTTAGGATTATTCTTTATTTTGTAACTCAGTGTTCCCGTGCAGTGAGTTCTGCGTTTTGCTAGATGATTAGCCAATTCATACGAAAAATTATCCATATATATGGAATGTTCCGAGTCAAAATAATTTTTCAGCAAATCTAAATTCAAATTCAAAATGTCTTTTATTAGAAAAATTGTACACAAAGAAATAATTAAAAGATATCTAATACTAGAATAATTTGTACAAATATTCATACAATCAGGACAGATTACTTACAGGACAATACACGTTAAAATCTATAATCTAAAAACTCGTAGTTGGAATATGGCTCTACTTGCAATGAAATATTTTTTACATCAATCTTAAATTTTTTAAAGTTTTGATGTGACTTTATGCTATCTGGCATTTTATTAAAATACTTAATATAAGTATACGTTGGTCCTCTTTCTGTTGCTGCGAGTCTATGTATTGGAAAATTAAGCCCCACATACCTAGTGCGTACGTTGTGATTTGTCTCAAACTGTACAAACTTATCTTTATTTCTGAACAAGAAGAACAAGCACTCATAAATATATAGACCTGCCAGTGTTAACAACCCAAGCTCCTTAAATTTTTCCCTATAAGAGTTTTGTTTTCTTAAATTGAGTATAGTTCTTATAGCTCTTTTTTGCGCACTGAATGCTCTACCAACATCATTTCCTCTGCCCCTGAAGATAATACCATATCTGAGCTTTGAGTAGATGCTTGCAAAATATACAGTTTTAAGGTGTTCCAAGTTTAAATACTTTGACATTACTCTTAACGAATAGCATGCCATGCTGATTTTTCTGCAAACGACACTCAGATGCCCTCACTTTCTAAAACCACTTTCTTGGTGTGGCCTTTCCCACTAGTCTCATCCAGGGCCTCAGTATATACACTTACTTTCAGATTAATGACATTTGGCTCAGTGAGCATATAAAGCTTTATACCGTATCTGTGGCTTTATTCTGTATATATGGGCGGAAAAATCAATCGACCATACCAGAGCACCACTGACTCATCAAGAGAGATTTATTTTCCTGGATAATAGATGGATGCAATCTTATTATTGAAAAAATGTATCACAGGCCTTATTTTGTGTAATCGATCAGTTCTCCACCAGCTGGATTTCTAGCAAAATGAAGACAACGCAATATCAAAACGAACCTATCACGTCTCATATGTGCTGAAAAACATTTTAGATCAAACAGTGGATGACCTTTCCAGTAATCCTGAAGCCTACTCAATATGATGGTTCCTGTGTGTAGCAGTAACGCCACAAATGTCAACATTTCGTCGGCAGTGATGGGCTTCCAGCGAGTAATAGTCGACTTTTCCGAAACCCCTTTCCTAACAAAGATCTCTTCAGCATTGTAGTTGGTTTCATCTATTATTAGATTGAGAAGCACGTCGTCGAAAAGCATTCGAAAATAATCTATGGGTTCATTGCTACCTGGAATTGGCACTGAAAGTTCATTGTTTTTCACCCTGTACGGGGAAAATATCGGCATCTGAGTCACTCAGATTACCCGATTCAAGCAAATAATCATCGTCTTCATCAATTGAATACATCACCGCTGCCAAAAGTTCTTCCTCAGTCAATTTATTTGGATTTTTTAAAGTAAGGTTTTTTTACTTTTGACGGATTTGGCACATTTTCCGCCATATTAAATTAGCAAAAGAAAAAAATAGGAAACGGCTATAAAATTTCGATGTCCTAGATCGAACTCTACTCGCTGACAGACATACATCCGCCTCCGAGCAATGCTGGCCTCAAACTGCCGTATACAAGGAACGATATCTCTGTTCCCTATGTGAGCCATGCTCACTGGCCAAGGAGAGGGGCGACTCTCATGAGAGTCATGCGCTGCAAACGTGTGAATGACTGTTTTACAAAATATTTTCGCAAAAAACTATTAAAGCATTTTTTCAATATATCAGTTGATTGCGTTTTGGGTCTCGAAAAAACTACAAAACTAATTTGGATATATTTGGTTAAAACATTCTTATGTAGAGAACCTCATTGGATATTCACTAATTGCAGTGTATTAAAATAATATTGATAATTAACAAAATGGCACCATTTTTACCATGTTATCTTCAGCCTATGGATAAGAAGTAACGCCTACACAATCTACAGCCAAACTTAAAGAAAAGTTAGAGGAGTACATTGATAGAGTAGCTAATGATATAGATAGATGATAGAGTAAATATTAATCAATTTAGCACCACACTAAGATCTCTCAGATTAGAATACAGTCCAGACCTGAAAATAAAACACTACATCCATGAACTACCAGCATACATTATCAAAAATGATAAAACATAAAAGGAAAATGCACAAAGACTACCTGAGAAATCCCAATGGTGAAGCAAAGAGGCTACTGAACAACTATAACAAAAGCATACAAACTCTCATTAGTCAATACAAAGAGCACAAATGGATAACAGTATGTAATGAAATAAACGCTAGCAAAGGCAAAGGCTACTGGAAACAAATTTGAAAATTAACCAACTACAAGGGCACACCGAAATCACAGCTAATAATTGAGAACAACATCACGTATTCCACCGATGAGGAAAAAACAGAGGTATTTGCAAACTACTATAAAGAATCCTTCAAAGAAAACTATGACCACAATTTGATCAACAAAATTTTGATGAAATAAGACATTGGCATAATGAATACTTCGAAGGGGAATATGTGGTACACAACATTAACATAGAAGAAATTTATTTCGAAATAATAAGTAAAGGAAACAGCACTACATCAGGAAAGGATCACATTACTAAAGATCTGCTACGAAAACTGAATGAAAAAACCCACAGATACCTAATCGAAATATATGGGTATTGCTCGAAGTATCCTTACTTCCCTAACGAATGGAAACAGGGAACTATCACCATACCTAAACCTAACACGAACAATCATAGTGCTAAAAACTACCGACTCACTCTCCTCTCAGTCTTGGGAAAGCAACTCGAAAACATCTCTTAGAAAAAGAAATCGGCCACAAAATACCTAATCACCAATTCGGCTTCAAACAGCAAACTTTTACCATCCACCCAGTAACAATTTTAGCATTCAACATTCAAGCTAACAAACTAATGGGAAACCATACTGCAGCCTTGGCGGGGTTGGCTGCTTTTGGCTATTATCCAGCTGCTTGGGTTGCTGCTTGTGGTGTTACCCGCCGCATGCACGCAGGTTCGGGCTGTGGAATGATGGGTAAACTCAGCCATCGGGTGTTTGCTTCCACGTAGCACCGCTGGATAGGGCTATTTCCTAATGAAATTTCACCCCAACGAAGATACCAGGAACCACAGCATTGAGGAGAGAACCTGTTCTCCGGCGGGTCAGGAGGGCGACTGGATGACATGTCCAGATCGGTCCTGACGCGCCAGAGAGCTGGAACTCTGTGGAAACCTGCCTGGTACAAACCGCGATCGAAGCTAGCAACGCGTGGGGGCTTGCCTTAACCAGCCAGCCGATAAGACGAGAACTACAATAAACATCTTCCCAAGTTTAAGGTGGAACAGCATAAGCCGAAGACTAGTGCGTGGACTAGTTACGATTATGCGGACTCCGAGGAATCTGGCGCCCCCCGGTTTCACTTGCCTTCCTGTGGCATGCGGGGCTCTGCCGCAGGTGACTGTCTTTCCCAAGCTTCTCGTGGGACCTATTATGGTTAAAAACACGGGCGAGGAAAACTCCCCAAAAACCAAGGGAGGATGCAGAACGGAGGGTCGTTGGAGAGGCAGCAGTGCCTCACAACGAAACCTTGGTGAAAATTCTACCCAGATGAGCCAAAAGTTCAAGGCTCTTCAAATGAACCTATAACATTCAAAAGCATCCACGAGTGTGCTAGAAGGACGTTTATTGAATATATAATAATAATAATATAATAATAATTTATTGACTTGAAATAGGAATCCCAATACACAAGGTAGATAATTTAAGATACAACAATTTACTTAACTAAAATTTGAATTAGAAGAAAACCTTAGTATAGGGTTGCTTCAAGAACCCTGGATCAATTGAAGACGAATACAAGGGCTCGCAATTAAATCATGTAAGTTACTTGAAAAACCATGAGCAGCCATATTGCTCGCACCCAACATTAAATTTAATCCTGTTCCAGAGTTCATCACTGGAGATTTGGCAACCGCCATCGTGGAAGTGCCAACTGAATCAGGCAAGAGGCAGATTGTTATGGCCTCGGCCTACTTCCCAGGGGACTCGCCATCACTCCCATCACCAGAGGAAGTCCAAAGCCTCATCAGTTGGTGTCAAAGAGGAAACAGGCGTCATTCTGTGCTGTGACGCGAACGCGCACCATCTCACATGGGGAAGCACAGACATACACGCACAAGGTTCCAGGGCAAAGACAAGCGAAAAGGCTTCTGAGCCCCTCGCCAAAGAAAGCTGAACAGCTTCTTGAGTTGGACAAGAAAGACTTGAAACTGATAACAAGACTGCTCACTGGACATTTTCCTCTGAGGTATCACCTCGAAAAGATGGATAGATCAGACAGTGAACTGTGCCGTTACTGCGAGAACTTCGCTGAAACTGCAAAACACCTGCTTAGCAACTGCCAGGCGCTGCTCTGCAAAAGGCTTAGTTCCTCGAAGGGGTTTCACTAACGCCCTCAGACATCAGGAACTTAGCTCCCAGGAAAATGATACCCTTTGCAAGTAGTCTCGGAATCCCGGGTCTTGAATAGATGAAGGGTAATGTACAAAAGACCTTATAGGTCGAGGTACAGAGAGGTTGAAGAGCCATATCGACGTCCCTACAATCTACATACTGCAGCCTTATTTCTGGATATAAGCAAGGCATTCGATAGCATTTGGCACAAAGGACTACCCTACAAACGAATGCCATTGGAATGTCCTCGTTATTTGATTCTGCTCCTGAAAGAATACCTAGAAAATAGAACTCTGCAAGTCAAAATCAATGACCATGTTATTGGCATCATTCCACAACGAACAAGGGGTTCCACAAGGATTGCCTTTGTCCCCACTTCTATATAATGTTCACTATCATGGCATATACAACTACAGATACCAACAAGATTACTTTAATAACAACCGATAAATGTTGCAGTATGCTGACGACACCGCCTTGATTAGGCACAATAATACTCTCCTAGATACCCTAGCAGATCTACGACTGCTTGACAGTACCCTGATCTGGTTCAATAAATGGAGGCTGAAAGCTAGTCCAAGTCACAATATATAATATTCAATCACAACATCGCACCAAACTCAACTAAAATAAAGATAGAAGGTAAAGAACAATTGTCACTTTGAAGTGACAATTGTTACTTTCAAAGGGACAATTGTCAGTTCAAAGTGGCAATTGTCAGTTCAAAGTGGCAATTCTAAATGATTTTGTAAGTGACAATAATCGTAAGTAAAATGGCCGACACGTGTGGTAGCTGTGCAAACTCCTGCAAAAATTCTTATGCTATTAATTGAATAAAATGCCAAAAATGGTATCATACCAAATCTGAAAAATTATCCACCGCAACATTCAACCACTTTGCAAGTAAACTGAAAAATCCGAAAGGTAAAAGATACTTTTGCGAAACTTGTAAAAAGAAGGAGGTTATGACTCCTGTACAAAATGCAAATGAAATCCCTACAAAAACTACAAAAACAAACTCAAATGATACTAACACCAAGCAGGAATATACCCTGAACGATATAATGGAAAAATTAATGGAAATGGACAACAAATATAGAATAGAATAGAACTTTATTAATCCATAAAATACCATAATTACAGGGTGTTGGACAAGTCAACTAACAAAATATTTTGTTGTTGGCCCTTCTACGCCTTTGTAGAAAATGCATCAACAGGAGCAAACACTTTTGGAGCTTAACTTTAAAAAACTAAGGAATTAATGAGTGAGTATGCTACAATTAAAAAACTTCAAACTACAGAAACCACTTTACTGAGGACTATAACCAAATTAAGGCACGCCAGAAACCCTCTACATAATCCACCCAATAAGTTGTTATACGAGACAACAGGAATTGCTCCCATAGACCAACGCTTACACAGAAACCAAGAAGGAAGACCGCACAGAAAATACCCAGTCAATACCATCAAAACATCAACAATTAATACTTGTAAAATTTCTCTTGTTCTCAATTTTTTTTTCACATATTCTTATTATAATTACAGTGCATATAACCATAATTATATAAGCAACCATGTAATTCAATATAACAGGCAGAAGAACCTTGGTCGATGGCCTTTTGGGTAATCCAATAAAGTACATTATTTATTATTATTATTTTATAATTACAAATATAATTAATAATAGTTTGCTTGTGTGACAAATCAACTGTCTAAGTTACACGGTTTAGTCTTCGAAAAGATGTTTCATTGTACTATCCTCTGTGATGGTAAATTGAAAAATAAGTTATAACTGGAACTTAAATTTCAGATTTCTGGGAAAATACGGATTTCAATGTTTTTGCTGGAGAATTGGCAAAACCCAAAGTCAATCATTTTGATAATGGGATTATATTGAAGAATGAAGATGAAGGTAATTCTAAATGTACAGAAGATTCACTAGCTAACAGTACTGAAATGAAAACGGAGACATTCAAAACTGAGTATGATGCCGATATCATTTATGCAGATGTCAAACCTCAAATATGTGAGGAAAAATCAAGTGGAATGAATGGAAATGAGTCCTACCTCAGTCCTGTTGATGATACATTATTTGGAACAAAAATTGGAGCCAACCTTTCGAAAGGTAAGATATTTTATTCAACAGAAATGATCTACAAGGTCAGAGTTATACAAAAATATATATTTAGTGAAGAAAGTATACAACCCCTGTATAATCGGATCAAATATCACTAACCACTTTCTTATATACTCATTTACAATGAAAAAGATCAAGAAAACAGAGCAAGTAATGAAACAATATTTGTTTCCAATCATGAGCAATTCATTGTATTGATAATTGAGGATCCAGAATTCTCAAGTAAAACTTTTTAGATATATTTATGGGTATTCACCATGGATGCAAAACAAGAAAGAATAGTCAGAATACAAATATTAAATAATGGATAATATATGGTACATTATATTAAATGTAATATTGAGACAAATTGAAAAATAAAGGTATTGAAAAAAACATGTGAATTTGCAGAAAAAAATACAAAAACTGAATAAGATGATAACTGCTTCTAAAGATACATATTATTCCAAGAAAATGAATAACAACACTAATAATTTATCAACTATGCGAAGAGGAGTTTCCCAAGGACAATCCTTGGACCCATTCTATTTATGTTATACATCAATTCCTTTTTAAATCCTGAAATTGACAGATTAAATAATTTTTGGTAGCTGTAGAGGAGATATCAAAAAACGGCCACAATATATTCGCAAAGATTATCACCCAATAGACCTACCAAAAATTTTATTAGTGGAAATCCTATCTAAATCCTTTAATAAATGATAATTTCTAGAAAGTTGACTAAAATTTGTTTTTATAATTCCCATCACACATGATCATAATTTTGGGGGCAGGTAATTACCGACATGATAATTATATTGTTACGAAACTGGGGTCCGTTTATTTCAATCAAAAATTATATTCCTTCCTTTGTTCTACTTTGTTTCTCTGCAAGAGTATGGGTATGGATGAAATCTCTGTTAATATATTCGAAAGTCTTCCTGATACTGCTTTATATGTCCTGGCAGAATATATAAATAAATCATTTGAGTCAGGGTCATTTCCTTCTTTCTTGAAAGAAGTGATTGTAATTCCACTTCACCAAGGTGGTGAAACTTACGATCCTTCAAATTACCGTCCAATATCCCTTCTATCTTTCGAAAATTATAGAAAAACTCGTTGAAAAGAGAATCATGAAGTACCTACAAAAATACAACATATTGTCGCAGTATCAATTCGGATTTCAATGTTTAAAAAGCGCAACTGACGCAATTTTTTCATTACTTGAAAATATTCATCTTAGTCTGAATGAGGGCGAAGTGGTTGTGGCAGTGTTCTGTGATTTTTCAAAAGCATTTGATTGTGTGGATCACAGAATACTGCTGGGAAAACTATATCATTATGGATTTAGAGGGGTTGTCTACAAATGGTATGGATCATATCTTCTTGAGAGGAAACAAACTGTAAAAATATCTGGTGAATGTTCGGGTTATTCACATGCCAAATCAGGAGTTCTTCAGGGTTTGGTACTCAACCCATTTTTTTTTTATTGTACCTTAATGATCTAACATATTTACCAATCCCAAGAAAATTCACACTATTTGCAGACGATACCACCATTTTATGGCTTGGAAAAAATGTGAAAACTCTAGAAAGAGTTGTATCCCAGAAACTCAACAAAGTCAAATTTTTATGCAATTCAAATTATGTTGTCTCAATATGAACAAAACAAATATAATAACCTTCAAATTTGAATTTGAAAATCTGACCTTAGGTACCCATCAAGTCGATAACAAATCAAGCACTAAATTCCTGGATATACATTGACAGAAAACTAGGGTTTGAAGAGCATAAACATTGCTTAAAAAGCGACTAGCATCGGGTTGCTATGCTATTAGAGTTGTAACAAACGAGCTTGGTCCAGCTTTTGCTAGAAACACATACTTTTCTCTCATAGAATCCCATATCAGGTATGACGATACCCTTCTGGTGCTTTTGCAGCCAAAATCTCTTAAATTATGTGTTTGTTCTACAAAAGACAACAATTTGTTATTTATGCAAGGCCAAAGCTAGAGAACATTTTAGACCACTGTTTATGCACATGCCTTTTTATTTTGGAAACTATATGCCTGATCCACATCAGACATCTTTCATCAAATAAAAATCTCGTAAATCACATGTACACTAGAAATAACTGCCATCTTTCCCTTCCAATACCCAGGACGACTCGAACCAAACCTTCAATTATATACAGTGTTCGGCATATTTTTGGCAACAAATGGGAAAAAAGTTTATTTTAAATTTCTCAGAAAATGTTATTCTTCATAAAAGTTTTTGCTTCTGCTCAAACTCAAATTGCACCATCCAAATTTTATTTATCTCTATTCGTATACGAGGGAGGTGGAATAATTTGAAAGTAGCTTAAGAGTAAAGTACCTTTATTTTTCAAAATACACCTAAAGTTTATTGAATAAATGACTTACAATTTGAAGAATATTTAAATTCAAAAATTACGGCCTCTATTCCAAAAACAAATTTTACTGATTTTTTTTTTTATTCACTACCCTACGAATTACGAGAATTTGTAATGTCATAGAACACTTATCATTGAATATTACCTAAATGACCATATGAAGTTATGTTCCGTCCAACTATCAACTAGAAAATTGCATTAATCGAACTTGGTGCCGACAAAATCTCATTTCTTGTTGCCATTGAAAAAAAAAAGATATTTTTCATAATTAAGGTATAACAAATGACATCTGCAGTTCAAAATTATTTGAAAGCAATCGAACTGTGTTGCAACCAACGTCAAAAGACTGGTCGTACCAATGAATAGTAGTACTCTATACTATAATACCACAATTGTAGAGAGTGACTCATATTTTCAACCGACCTTTGCGGGGAAAAGGAAACCAGGAACGGAACAGGAAGTAATCAACCCATCTCATCGGCTAATCAACTCAAATTCCTGTGGTTATGATCTTATTTCAAACAATCTACTTGAAATTTTTATTTTGGAATTAATATATCCACTAACATATCTGTTAAACCTATCCCGGACAAACTAAAGTTAGCATTAGTTGATTCTATTTTTAAGCGCAATGATCCGAGTCTTTTGAAAACTATAGGGGTATAAGTCTTCTCTCAAGTATTGGTAAACTCTTTGAGATGAATATTAAAGTTCAATTGACTTCATTTCTTATGAAAAATAGGTTGTTTTGAGCAAATCAACATGGTTTTATTACAAATAAAAGTACTGAAACAGTACTATATGACTTCATGAACACATAATAACAGCTCTTGATAGAAAAATACAAATCTGTGGATTATTTATTGATTTTTCGTGCGCATTTGATTTGGTAAACCACGAACTCCTCCTGTGCAAAACTAATAGGTATGGTATCAGAGGTAGAGCCTTAGATCTAATGAGATCTTACTTGGCTGATTGGTCCTAGTGTGTAAGGATTAATGAAGTGCAAAGTGGATCCAAGATTATAAAACAAGGTGTACCGCAGGGATTAATATTAGGACCACTTTGTTTTTCTCATTTATGCTAATGAATTGTTTCTAATGCTACTTAACCTACATTCTGTCCATGGAGACAATTCGAACATCTTTATAAAAACACTCAATTTCAACAACTTGTAGAAACAACTGAAATGGTGTTTAATAAAATATCTGAATGGTAACAACCTCCATCTTAATACTGAGAAAACATCTATAATGAAATTTAACTTGAGAAGAAAACCGGACAATTTCAGTATTTTTGGTGATAGTGAAACAAGAGTGGGGCATCTGAAACTGAACTACTAGGTATAACTTGGGATCAAAACATCACCTGGGAACCCCATATTGTCTCACTTTGTAATAAATTACGAAAAAGTTGGTTTGCACTAAAATTTATTTCCAATCATTGTCATTGTAATATATTTTTAACTCTTTACTATGCAAATATACACTGCCATCTGCGGTACGGCATTCTGGATTGGGGTGTATCTACTGCAATTAATGGGGTATTTGTGCTGCAGAAATTTGCAGTAAGGGTTGTTGCTAGTCTGCATTGGAGATACGTGTAGTAATGCATTTAAAGAGCTTAGAATATTAACACTCACAGGTATATAGGTATATCTATGAACTGTTCATATATGTATATAAAAATCATGATAAATTTATGAAAAATATAATTACCCATAGCTATAACACAAGAAATGGAAATTTACTTGTGCCTTCATATCAGAAGTCACATCTTTTTCTGGTTTGTAAGGTGTATAATAAGCTGGAAATACATGTTAAAAAGGGCAACATTCTCAATTGGATATTGATCAAAAGTTTTTCTGTGAATTGAAAAATCCACGATAAAAATGAAGTTATTTTTTGTGAATGTCCAACAGAAAACAACTACTTCCCTGGCTAAAGCTACGCTGGACATTGAACTACATCTGATAGATATTCTGAAAAGACCCTAACTCAAAAGAAAAAATCTGAAATTGAAAATTTGCATTTTCATTCAGATAGTTATTTGATTTTCCATTCCAGTCTTAATTAAGAATTAAGAAAATGCACATTTTTAATTTCAGATTTTTTCTTCGTATAAGCTGAAATTGGGTAGCTCATTTATAGGACATTCCAATATTATGTGTTTTAAGGTTTCCACTTTTCCACATTCGCAGTTGGGGGTGTCTCTTATGCCAATTCTGTGGAGGTGGCCCCCCGTAAGACTATGTCCCGTTCTCATTCTTATAATAGTTGTTAGATGCCGCCTGTCTATGAAGGGAAATTTTGAAAACCATGGTACTTGTGGGAAGTAATCCTGAACCTTGGCATAGGATCTTCCTTTTATTTGGGTCGTGGTTTGCCAATATTCTGCAAAACTTCTTTTTATTTAAATGTTTATGTGTGGTAATAATTCATTTCTATCTATCTTCAATTCCATGGGAACACTCAGTTTTCTTTCCACTTTTGCAAGTATATCAGCTGTCTCATTTCCATGTATTCCGGAATGTCTTGAGGGAAATATAATCACTTTTATATTCAATTCTTGTATTTGACAGTTTTTCAACGCCGCTTGATGAATCCGCAAAAGTGATTCAATGTGTAATTTCGTTTTGTATGCAAGAGCAAATTCCTTTGTTTATTGCTATAATTTCTGCTGTACAAATATTAATGTGACTCGGTAGTTTAGAAGAGAATGAATATTCTATAAATGGAATGTGTACCCCCATACCTGTTTGCACATCAGTTTTGGAGGCATCAGTATAGACAAATGAATGGACCATTGCAAACATATTTTTTTGTTGATATAATTTTTTTTTTCAAATTTAGACAAGGAATGCTACTTTATAATCGAATTCAAAGCAATGTAATCTATTACTCCTATACAATAGTGTTACATATGGTTCCAAATAGTTATATGCATCAATCATATAAGGAGTTTCTTTATTGCGCCAATACCCTTGATTGGATCTACAAAATTCCCGTAATTTTATTAAATGTGAGATCAGTGGGTGTTCGGCATATCCAAGAATTTTGAGGAAAATTTTTATAGCCAATCACTTTTGCCTGAGTACTTTTGCCTATACTCAAGAGTATTGTTTCTGCCAATAGGGCATTTGTTGGAGTGCTTTTCATGCATCCTGTTATGATTCTTATTGATTGGAATTGGACTGAATCTAGTTTGCTCAACATTTTCCTATTAGTTGGTTTGATAAACATAGTTTCAAAGTCCAAATGAGACTTTACTAACCCATTGTAGGCCATCTGTAGGGTTTTTGGGTCTCCTCCCCACCATACTCTACAAAAAGATCGAATTATATTTTATTGCTTTACCTATTATGTGCTCTATATGTTTCTCCCAGTTGAGATTTTGAGACCAAATAACTCCTAAATAGGTGATATTGGTGTCATATAATAAAGTGTGTGTGTAAGAATTATAGGCACTATATTATTTCTTGTTCTATTACTAGAGTGAAAGAACATTGTCTCACACTTATTTATTGATCGTTGAAAGTTGTGGGTGTTCATCCATTTGGTAATTTGGTGCAATGCTGCATTCATTTGTGTTGTCATATACTGAGTATTGTAACCTTTGATGATTAGTAAAAAATAGTCTGTATATGAGAGAAGGGTAATATTTCCTGGTATGATTGAGTATATTGATTGTGTGTATATATTAAAAAGAAGTGGACTAAGAGGAGAACCTTGTGCTTATCCCATTGGATTGTTTTGGTCCATAAATGAGGCCATTTCTATCTTTTATATATAAATTTATATTGTTCATAAGTCTAAAAATAAGATTGGAAAGATCTACTGAAACATCCATTTTGATTAAATACTCGTATAGCAAGTTAATGTTTACATGATCGTATGCTGCTATCAAGGAATACGGCTATAACAGATTAATTTTGGCTAAAAGCTAGTTGAATATATGTAGAGAGGTAGGATAAGTTGTCATAAATGCCTTTTCCATTATGGAATACTGTTTGAAAAGGTGATAGTATTTCATTGTGTTCTATTTGCCATTTAATCATAATTTCTAAGGTCTTACAAATGCATGAATCCAAGGTTATAAGTCGATAATAATAATAATATTTCTTTATTTCTAAATTAACCTCATATACATAAAGCTAAAAAAGCAATTACGTCAAAAGTATAGCACATTTCAGAAGATATGGTTCATATAGTCATCTACATTGTACGGTTCTAGATCTAGGAGCAATTTTTTAATGTTTGTTTTAAACAGATTCTGGTTTCCTATTGATTTAATAGTATTCGTTAGCTTATTAAATATTCTTATACACATATAAGATGGATTTTTTTCAGTCAAACAAAGTCGATGTTTAGGGTAGTTTATGTTAATGGATCTGGTTTCATAACGGGTGTTTAATTCTTTGATTATTCCAAATTTGCTCTTGTTTCTTTGTAAGAACATCAGGTACTCGTATAGAGAGCATATACAGTGAAAAATATTTTCTCTCTGAAAAGTCCTCTGCATGACTGTCTAAAATCCCTCTTATATATGATTCGGAGTACCTTTTTTTGGATAATAAAAATGTTCTCTACAGTTGAGCCTATTCCCCAAAATATTAGTCCATATCCCATGACAGATTCAAAATTGGCACGGTATAGCGTTCTTAATGTTGGTTGATTTAAGTATTTTGCAGTTATTCTAATTGCATAGCAAACCTTATTTAGCTTACTAGCAACATATTCTATATGTTGTTTCCAGTACAGAAAGCGGTCTAGTATGATGCCTAACAACTTAGTATGATGATTTACTCCCAAGTTTTGTTCTTCCAATTTAATAAATTCTGTTTGTTTTTCTTACTGTGACTTGTACTAAAAATCACCATGTTTGTTTTATCCTCATTTAGAATAAGTTTATTTTGTTGAAACCAGTTTTTTGCCTTTGTGTTGGTGTTTGTTGCTTCAATTGAGATATTTTGTTCATCTTCCGCTCCCACAACCAAATTTGTATCATCCGCAAATATGGTTATGTTCCCATTTCCATTTGAATTTTCTGTTATATATAAAAATTAGGAATAGAATATTTATAAAAATTAGGAATAGAATTGGTCCTGCAATACTTCCTTGAGGTACTCCTGTATTACTATATAATATGTCTGATTTTTCAATGAGTCCTTCCCTGGTTATTTTAATATGCTGTGTCCTATTTGAAAGATATGATTCAAACCACTCACCAGCATTTCCTCATACACCATATATTTCCATTTTTTTCAATAAAATGTTCCTATCCAGGCAGTCATATGCTTTTGACAAATCAAAAAACATACCTAATGCTAGTTTATCGTCTTCTATAAAGTTTAAAAGTTCTTTGGTGAATTGGCAGATGGTGGTTAGTGTAGATCTCCCTTTCATATAAGCATGTTGGGAATGGTTCAGTATTTCACATTCATTCATGAACAATATTAACCTTGAGCACATTGCAAGTTCAAACATTTTTGAAAAACTGGGTAGAAGACTAATTGGTCGATAATTTTCCATTAGCTCTTCATTTCCCTTTTTAAAAAGGGGTTTGATTACAGCTAGTTTCAGTTGATCAGGAAATATTCCATGTTTGAAAGAATTGTTTATTATATAAGATATCACATTGCTGATTGATGGTATGCATAGTTTGACTATATTTGTCGGGATCTCATCTTCACCACTACTATATTTATTTTTCAATGTTTTTGATATTTCTATCATTTCTTGCGGATTTGTGGGTTTCAGGAATAGAGATCTATTGTTATAATGTATATAACTATGATCTGCAGTTGCCTCTGAGAGATGCTTCACCATATTAGGGATAATTTTAGTTAGGAACTCGTTGAAGTCATTTGCTGTGTTTTTTCCACCTTTGATTTGACATTCCTCATTTATTTTTAGATTTCCATTAATTTCTTTACAAATCGTCCACATAGTTTTGTTTTTATTATCCGAGTTATTAATTATTTTTTCTAAGTTTTGTGTTCTTTTTTTTATAAGAAGCTTATCATATTCCTTTTTGGTTTGTTTATATTCATTACTAATATTTGGATATGTTCTACATGAAACGAGCAATGTGTCAAGTTTGTTTTTTAACTCTATAACATCTGCATCTTTTTGTACGCACCGTTTGTTCCTGGTCGACATAATTTTTACAGGAAAGGACTCATTGAAAATATGTAGAAAATTATTTATAAACTCTTTATATCTTTTACATCTATTTCATACACTAATTGCCAATTTTGTTCACTCAATCTTTGCAAAAAATATTTTTTTGAGCTTTCAGTAAAAAATCTACGTGGTGTTGGTGGTTGTTTGGATTCTTGAATCTCAAAATTGATCTTTTGTGCTGAGTGATCTGAAATGTGGTATTCAATTGTCTGACTTTGTGACAATTCAAAATTTGAAAAAATATTATCCAAACAACTTTTGCTGTTCGCTGTGATCCTAGTAGATTCCTTTATTGCAGGTGTCATATTGAGAGAGTTCATCAAACTGAAGAATTCTGATTTGATTCGATTTTCTTCCATGTTGAAATCTCCTGCAACAACGATATCCTTATTGTCATTTACTAGTTTACTCAAGAGTATTTCAAGCTTTTTAAAAAATGTTGGTAGGTTTCCATTTGGGGTTCTATAAATTGATATTACTGTAAGATTCTTATTCCCTATCATGCACTCTACGGCTGCACACTCAAAATCTGCTGTTTTGGACAGCTTCACCAGATTTTTAAGTTCCCTTGCTTTTTGCTTCTTCTGTACAAATATTGCTGCTCCCCCATGTGAACCTTCTTCTCTACAAAACTTCGAAACTAGTTTGAAGTTCTTTATTGCTATGTTCTCCATTTGATCTTCTGACTTCCAGTGTTCTGTTACACATAGAATTTTACCTTCATTATTCGCCTCTAGCATGTTTTCCACCCTATCTATTGCATTTCCAATTGATTGTACATTTTGATGAATTATGCTCACCTCATCCTTATTTATGTGACCATAGTTATTTTTTTGACATCTTTTTTGCTTCAGTAAAAATTTCCCCCTTGATTTCTTAAAAAGTCCTTATGTTTATTGAAATCAAATCTTTTTACTCCAACTCCCCTGGGCCAGAATTTTGTTTCATACATTTCATCCTTTTTATCAAAGGGTGCTGTTACAACAAATGCTATCAACTAATTCAGGTTGTCTGTTTGGTTTAAGGAATACAATTGTCACCTGTTCTTTCCATTGTGACGGTATGTCCCCTTGAAAAAGACAGTTATTGTATATTTGGAGCAGCTTGGATACCGCTAAATTACGAAGATTTTGCAACATTGCATATGAGATATTATACATTCCCATGGCTGTATTTCTTTTCTTTACAAGACTATCTTTCAATTCAATGATACTGAATTGTTCTATATTATTATTATGTGGTTTCAAGGTGAAATCTGGCACAGTAAGATTATTAAGAATTGTTATACTCGTTGGAATATAATTAAGGAATACCGTTTAGATTAGTTGTACCATTTGGAATCTGTATCGAATTCTGTAGAGTACTTGATTGAATAAATAAATAAATAATTAAGGAACATCAGAACAGATCTGCAGGTGATGCTATCAGTTTAACTGATATTATGGGATCCTGCATTAGCAACAGTCATGAATTGTGTAACCTATTTAGCAATCATTTCTCTAGTATTAGTTCTGGTCGCATTAAACCCTCATCAAGCAACATCAAACATATGAAATCCAAGGCCAACAGCATATACCTTTCACCAACAACAAAGTATGAAATTGAAGAAACCCTAAAAAAAGTCAGTGGAAAAAGATCTGCAGGTGTCGATGAGATACCAGGGCATATACTATCGACTATTGCTGATATTATCTCAGAACCGCTGAGTCACATTGTCAACCACAGCTTTCAGGTAGGCATGTTCCCTGATGTCTTAAAAATATCAAAAATTCTACCAATTTATAAAGGCAAGGGTTCTTGTCAAGACTGTGGTAATTACCGTCCTATTGCCCAGGTAGACATGTTCACTTTAAAACTCATATAGCTCTTCTAAGTCAAATGCGTCGTCAACGTAAAAAGGTAGGTGAGTACTGCTACTATGTACGATTATACAAATATTTTGAAAATCTCAACCTATTTAGCTCAAGTCAGAACGGATTTAGACAAAACAAATCCACTGGCACTGCCATTGATGTGCTATTAAAGCATGTAACTGATGCTCTTGACAGCAAACACAACACGTTGGCACTGTTTTTTGATATGAGTAAGACTTTTGATCTTGTTGACCATGATCTGTTATTATATAAATTGGAACTTTATGGTGTAAGGGGACCAGCACTGAATTGGATCATAACTTACCTTGAAGGTCGTAGCCAAAGAGTATATCTGAACGATACCTTCTCAGATATTCGATATATCTCGACAGGCGTACCACAGGGATCAGTACTCGGGCCCCTGCTGTTTATTTGTTTTATTAATGACCTTCCGACTTATTGCTCTGCTGCTTCTCTATCGATTGTATATGCAGATGATACCAATCTCGTTATATCAGCTGATAGTATTCCCACTATGCTTTGTAATGCGCAGAATGCTACAAATCAACTCTCCGAGTGGTGTGATTTGAATGGACTAGTTCTCAATATATTACCAAAACTCAAATGATTAATTTTGTTACAAAAAATTCTTCAATAGATAGCAGCCACCTAGTGAAGCTGAACAATACATCAATTCGACAAGTCTCTGACACAAGATTTCTAGGAATCAATATTGATTCTAAACTCACCTGGAGCAATCATATTGAGTATATAGAACTCAAGCTTAGTAAACACATATTTCTACTCCATCAATTGAAAAACACCCTCTCTTGAAGTCTCGAAACTGGTATATTTTAGTCTTATTCAGTCATTTATGTGCTATGAAATAATTCATTGGGGTGCTACATCCAAGGCACAAGAAATATTCGCCATTCAAAAAAAAGCAGTAAGGTTAATGATGGCGGTACGCCCGAGAGAACATTGCAAACCACTTTTTGTTAAAATTGGTATAATGACTCTACCATGTTTGTTTATATACCACTGCATTGTCTATGTGAGAAGGAATATTACTAATATTCCTACTTGTGGGAACCTCACGACTATAGTACTAGAAATAAATATAAACTACAACAACCATTCGCTAGACTATCAGTGTCGCAGAATCATCCGGGATCGATTGGTGTCAGACTCTATAATGCTCTTGACGACAATATCAAATCTGCCTCTAGCTTACATTCCTTCAAAGCTAAGCTGAAAAACCATCTTGTGCTGAAAGCACACTACTCCGTTGACGAATTTCTACAGAAATGAAATTTGCTCACCGATTGTTTTAAAAATAGTTGCTTTTAACATGTCTTGTTAAGTATAGTGTGTGTTATTAATTGTAACTTGTGCATTCTGTTCCGTTTACAAATACTATTTTTCTGTGTACAAATACTGCTTTTTGCTTCTGCAGCCAGTTTTAAGTTATGTGATTGGTGTCTGTCTTTTTTAAGCTGATCTGACGTGTTACCTAAGTTAGTATGTTACAATGTAGGTTCCTGTGTTGTAATTGAACACTTTTTTAACTAATAAATTGATTGATTGATTGATTGGTTAATTGATTAGAGCGAACTTTGTATTGTACGTCTCTGGTTGTCGCTTGTCTGATGTGAGGGTGGTCCGTGTTGGTAACATCGGAAAGTCTCGAGGGTGTCTAACAAAACTATTTCTAGTGTATTATACTCCAGACTCAGGGTCTGTTGTACTTTTGTATGTTATAGGTACCATTTGATTAGCATAAAAGTAGGAGACGTTATCATAAGCCATTATTGATTTGATTGCCTTTTGTCGTTTGAATTCGGGACAAACTCTATCGGTAGATTTATGACTGTAGCTTCTACAAAACATACATCGCATGATGCAAGGACGATCTTCCTCACCTTCCTTCAGAATATCATGAATTTGACTACAATTGTGACTCTTAGCTTTACTTTTGCATTAAGTTACTGGAGATAGATATGGAATTACTGGAGTACTTAAGTGACAAATTTTTATAGATCTAGGTAGAGTTATTCCTTCAAAAGTGAATGGAATTGTGGTTGTTGGTAGATATTCCACGTTTCCATCTGTTATTGTTTTTCGGTTTAATCTTCTTATATCCAGAATGTTGTATGAACACTCTGCCATACTTTTAATATTATCCACTGAGAAGGAAGTATCCACATAACGAGCAATGCCCTTACATGTTACTTGATTGTAAGGTATATATATTTCATAACCTTTATTTTTCAAAGATTCATTTATTACAAATTTATTAGCAGCTTCATGTGAAGAAAACTGAACACCTAATTTATTAATTCCCTTGCTATCAATTTTTCTTAAATCTTTAATTTTATGGTCAAATATTTCTCTTGCAATTTTCAAGTAATTATATTTCCCAATAAATAAGTAAATAAAAATAAATATTGTTTCCAGATTTTTCTGTAGATTCAATTATAACTAGATAAGGTCCTATATCAGTAGCTTTATAGAATAAAAAATGTTGTTTTTTACTTATGCTAGTTTTTTGTTTTGTTCGTTTTTTGTACCATGGAATCATTGTTTTTATCTCCAGTATCTGTGTTTGTTATTTCTCTTTCGATATTATAATCCATAGATAGATTTATTTAAACATGTTATGTAAATTACATTTATGTCAAGTCAGAAAACAGATGGGTACTAAGTTGTGTATATAAAAAAAAAACAGTAATATCAATTGTGACAGTAGAACACTAAGTAACATTTAGAACATCTAAAACATAAAAGGCTAGAAATCATTCTGAATATGTACAGTTCATGTAATCTTGTAAATTATAAAAACAATTTTTTAAAAGATATTCTTTTACCCTCCTCTTGAATACATTCATGCTCAATGATGCTAGATGGGAAGACAAATTATTGTAGAGTTTGATATCCAGTGAATTATGCTCTGACATTTCTAGCTTAACCCGGGGTTGTCTTAGTTTTTGTGCATTTCTGGTCTCGTAATTGTGGTAGTCTGAGTGGGAAGAATATACACTTTTATTTTTGTGAATCTGAAGCAGTGTGTGGTAGATGTAAATACAAGGCAATGGCATGATTTTAATTTTTTTTTAAAGTGGTTGGCAATGTTCATTGAATGGGACTCCTGCTATAATCCTGAGTCCTTTTTTGCATACGAAATGCTCTGAGAGCATGGGAAGACCTACCCCAAAGGAGTACTCCATATGTCAAGTGAGTGTGGAATAGTGAATGATAGGAGCTTATTAGTGTTTCAGTGCTCAGAACTTTCTTCAGCCTACGAAGTTGATAAAGTTGGGTGGGCAATTTTTTACACAACATTTCAATATGATTTTCCCATTTGAGTGAATCGTCGATAGTTATGCCAAGCAGTTTAACATGGTTTTTACTTGTTAACCGGTTATTTGATGAAATAATAATATTTTGGGTTTTATTCCTATTTAGTTGCAATTTGTTTCGTGAGAACCATTTTTCTGCTTTTTCTTCAAGTTCTTGGTTGGTTTTTAATATTATATCAACATCAGAACTTTCATTTAGCATCGTCGTATCATCTGCCAAGCAAATTATTGTTTTGGGAAGCAGATAATCGAAAATGTCATTTATATAGATAACAAATAACGTAGGTCCCAGAACAGATCCCTGAGGGATGCCATGAGACATAATTTCTGTATCTGATAGAGTACCATTCACACAAACCACTTGTTTCCTTGAAGAGAGGTAAGATCGAAAGAAATTTAAAGATGTTCCTCGGATTCCGTAGTATTCAAGTTTTTTTATAAGGAGATTGTGATTGACACAATCGAATGCTTTGCTCAGATCCCACAACGTTAAAGAGGTGTGTTCGCCACATTCCACATTGTAATTGCATTTTGTATTATTTCCATTACTGCATCAGTTGTAGATCTGTTTTTCATGAAGCCATATTGATGTTTGTGGAGTATACTATATTTGTTCATAAAATTCATCAGACGTTCTTTAACTATGATCTCTATTATTTTTCCCAAAATGGGTATAATAGAAATAGGTCTGTAATTGTCAGGTGAATTTGGATCTCCTTTTTTGAAGATAGGTATAACTTTGCTTAATTTTAATATGTCTGGAAAAACCCCTTCAAGAAAACAACGGTTTATAAGAATAGTTAACGGTTCGATGAGATAATTGAGAGTGTCTTTGATGATAAGGCTATTTAGCTGATATATGTCATAGGAGGTGGAGTTTTTAAGTTTTGTAATGGAGCGTGCTACATCTTCATGAGTCACGGGTATCATAAAAAAAGAGTCTCGAGGTGTAGGAAGGTTTGAGTAGCAATCTGCCATGTTGATATCACAGGATGGTAAGGTTTTGATTATATCCTCGGCTATATTGGAAAAAAATATGTTAAATTCATCAGGGCTGATACTGTTTGAGGTAACATTTGAATTACAAGCAGAATTTCGTTCGTAATTCACTAACGTCCAGATATCTTTTGATTTGTTTTTGGAATTTTCTACAAAATTATCATATGATTCCCTTTTAGCCAGGATAATTGCTGTTTCATAGTTGCGTTTGAATTTTTTATAGACTTCTTTATCGGCAGAATTTTTTGAGGAGATACTCACTGTATGTAGTAGTTGTAAGGTGTTCCTCATCTGTCGTAATTCATTACTGAAGAAAGTAGTAGGTCTTTTTTTTACTGTTTTAAATTTTTTCAGTGGAAAATGTTCACACACCAGAGAACTGTACGTATTATTCAAGAAATCAGCCATCTTGTTCATAGGGACATGGTTATCCTGGAACATCCACCAATCAACTTGTTCACGAGATTTTTTCATAGCATCCAATCCTTTCTGAGTCACTATTCTGTTCCACTTGGGTTCAGCAGTATCTGAGGAAGGATTTGTAATTTGTATAAACTGTCCACTGTGATCGGAAATATTAGGATCTGAGGTTCCAGTGCAGCACTCACTATCGTTTAAATTCGTCATAATATTGTCTATGCAACTTGAAGATGTAGGACTCACTCTAGTAGGGGTAGTAATTTTAGGTTGCAACCCAAACGATTTAATGATATTTAACCAGGAATTTGAGATCTAGGTTTTTTTAGCAATGTCGATATTAAAATCACCAATTAATATTATGTTTTTATATTGTGCTGATATCATTGTTAGAAGTTCTTCGATTTGATTGAAGAACAGATCATGTTCTTTGGATAAAGAGGATCTATATGTTGTTATCAATGCAATTTCTTTTGATAGTTCAATACCACAAAATTCTGCATGCTGCTCAATGCAAAAAGTATCCAAGAGGAGAGGTTTACATTGTATGCTTCTACGAAGATGGATGGAAACACCACCATGTTGGAGGGTTTTTCTACAAAAGCAACTAATAAGTGTAAAATTATTCAGATTGATAGTTTTTAAGCAGTCTAAATTGAGCCAATGTTCAGCCAAACAAAGAACATCACAAAGTATATCGTCGAGGTGTAACTGTTCAATTTTATTGGTTAGACACTGTATGTTGAGGTGCTAAATCTTCAGTGCGTCCTTCTGAAGTTTTGCTTTATGGTTCTTTACACTAAAAAACTTTTAGGTTGTGACATACTTTCAACTGGTGATGTTTTATTTGGGGGGAGGGCTTGCTACCCCCTGCATCCCCCAGCATTGGGGAGTCTAATTCAACTTCTTTTGCTACTCCTTAAAATATTTGAGAATATCAACTCACCAAAAGGTTATAGTTATAGGACAGGATAATTTCACAAAGGTAGATGTTAGTAAGATTACACCTATGAATTCGAAAGATTCAGCAAGAAGCGAAACACTTATTCGACGTATCTCTTCTCAAGCTCACCACTCAACACTACGATTTTTTTTGGTGCTGGATGTGCAATTTCATAGGTGAGTAGCATGGAGTGTAAGTAGTGATTTGTGGATTTTATTAACACATTTTTACAGGTTTCCAAAGAATGAAATTATGAGAAAATTTGAATTTAAATCCTCAGTTGTATTTCAGTCGAAATTCCTCGGTATTCTACATATTGCACGGTTAAGTCCATTTGTTAAAAAAATAAAAATTAATAAATAAATAATACAGTATACCGAAACGGTCAATTTGTCATCGACAAGGTATAGAATAAATAAATACATAGTGCAGTTCATTGTAGACTTTTCCTTGTATCGTTTAATTTCTCAGTTTCGACTGAAATAAACTGACTGGCGCCTGGCATGAGCACAGAGCCCCGCTTTTCTACCGAACCCACACCTAGCTCCCAAACAACAGAGCTGCCGTGCCTATAACGTAGATCATTATTCTTTGTCATCCTAATATATTCATTTCCGAGAAATACGTTATAGCGATTAATATGCAAAAGGAATCGTGGAAGATTTTTAATGAAATCAGAGGAAAAACAAAATCTGTTCTGGACAAAAGCAGTCTATTCTCTGAAGATCTGAATACTTCTTACTGTTCTATGGCTGATAATCCAACTGACAAAATACCGCTTGAAACAAATCCTACAACTTATCAAAATCATGTTGCTATATCAAATTCATTTAGTTATTCACCAACTTCGGCAAATGAAATAAAATATATTTTAGCCGAAATGAAAAATAAGAATTCAGGATGGGATGATATTTTATTCAAAATATTTTCCCAATTACCGTATTGGATATTTTGGCAGAAACTATTAACAAAACTATATTAGTATTTTTCCATCTTGTTTGAAAGTTGCTATAGTCATACCATTATTCAAAGGAGGTGATCCTGACAATCCAGCAAACTTCAGACCCATTTATCTACTTCCTACATTAGCGAAAATTATTAAAAAACCAATAAAAAAATAATCTGAGCTTTCTTGAAAAAAATTATATTTCACATCCCAAACAGTTTGGATTAAGAGCTACAAAAACCACTAATGATGCAATTTTTTCTCTTCTGGATGACCTTTACCTTCAGATGAATAATGGAGAGTTTGCTGCAACAGGGTTCTGTGATTTTTCGAAGGCATTCGACTGCATCAACCATGACATATTCTTGAAAAAACTTGAATTGTATGGTTTTAAAGGAAACATATCAATATGGTTTTTTAAATCTTATTTATCAGGCCGAGCGCAAAAGGTACCATTCAATGGTCTAAGATCTAATGAAATGTAAATCACCGGCGGAGTGCCACAAGGGTCTGTTCTCGGCCCATTGCTTTTTTTTACTGTTTGTCAACGATTTGGCAAATATATCTTTTGGTGGAAAATTCACAATCTTCGCAGATGACACGTCCATTCTTTGGCATAACAGGAACCTAAATACACTGCAGAACAATATTGAACATGTTCAAAAGGGAAACATTCTCAATTGAATTCCACATCTGATTTTATGAACATCCTGTTTATATTTTCAACAAATCAATATTGAACATGATCTGAAAGAAGTTAAAAAATGGTGTGATGCAAACCTATTAACATTTAATGTCTCCAAAACTAACATTATAACTTTCAAATGCAACATAGAACCGATATTTCTTGATAACCGAATCATTGAGTCCAAACAAGTGAACACATTTTTAGGTTTACAATTATTTGTGAAAAACTTATACTCAAACTGCTATGCCATTAGAACCATCTCTAGTTCTCTCGACCTCAATTCAGCTAGAAACGCCTATTTTGCACTATGTGAATCCCACTTAAGTTATGGTATATGTTACTGGTGTTACATCCCCAGCTTATTATTTAGGAATAGAAATTGTCCCACCTCGGCTCAACTACGGTCAAGCCGTTGAAACGTTATCAAAAGATTAACCCTTTTGTAACGCCACTGGTTTGGGATAGATTGGTATTCCATATAATTAGCCCAAGACGCTAAGGACGCTTCTAGTATAGAAAGCCTATACTCGATTTGTCCTTTGTTGAAAAGTTGCTCGCAAAGCTACAACTTTGTTGGGTATTAGCAGCAATTATAAAATAATTTACTCGCACTGAAGTTAACGGACATGAGCGGCTACATCCATTACCTTCCTTCTAACACCCAGGGAACATAGGTTGTTTATTTAGAAGTATATACCGTTCGCTGAACTCTATATCAATAAAAAGGCACTGGGAATCATAAAACTTATATTCATAAAACGAAATTATACATAAGATAAAACAAAAAAACACCTTACACTGTTATCCTTAGAATGCAACTATTGTGGTAACTTTCAAGAAATAAACCAAATAACTGTTAATAATGGAGATAGAAAATAAAATAAACTAAAGAACTGCACTTTCTATAAGCACTTTCCTTTCATTCCTGTATAACCCCTTCCCCTCTTTATAGACTGAGTAACCCTTTTACCAAAAGTAAATTGACAAAATTATAGTATAGGCCATAGATAAACAAACAAATAAGAACACAAAGAAAACATTTGATATAGGTAACAACATGCCCAATTTTACGTGTGATTTCTCGGTACCATGGATTGTGAACTTAAAAGCAAATGACCATGGATTAGTACCTCTCGACAATGTTTCTTTTTATGGGAGATATATGTATGCATAACATGTATATTAAGAAAAACATATAATAGTAATAGGAAACCAAAACATTAATTTCAATAATTCATTACCTAAGTCGAAGTGTCCAGTTGCCTTCCTTGGGTCGCACTCGAAGAGTTTCACGATTAACCCGGATTTATTATCTTAGACGCTGGTCATGGTTCGTTACCGGATCATGTTACAGGATGAATTATTTGCTCATTTTTCTGGACATCAGCAAAGAAACGTCATTCGATCGAGAGAACGCACAACACTGGAAAAGTAATTTCGACTGGAGTACTTTTGTGTTTACGACGCATGAAATGAACTATTGTTAGAGTGATTAGAATTGTCCGTAATTATGCGGTGAAATATTGTTTTTACCCTGACTCTAGTTAAAAGGATGCCATGTTAGTATTTCTTTAATCGAGATGGTTTTTACCCGTGGAAAGATTTTATTTCTCGTGACATTTTTCACTGGTACTAATACGAATGCATACTATATTTCTTCTCGTATGATAGACGTGATTACTCCACGGACTACTGTTCTGAACTAACTTAACTCTTTCTGCTCTCGTTGCCTTTTATAATATCTTCGATCGGAAGCTGGGGCGGGACTTAGTGTGTTTTATGAGCATTTTAACGAGGTGACATCGTAAAACTGATAAGGGTCTTGTTTGTCTAACCCGTTCTCGCTTATCTTATGTTATAATTGGATAATATTTTACTGCCTGACAGGTAGTTACGGTAGCTGTCGGTTAATCTGGGAAATAATGACCAACAAGTGTGTCTATGAATTTCTCGGTGGCGATTCCTTGTGATTTATGAGTTAGATACGGCTCTTAATGATGTGGGCTGGTGTGCCTGTCGGTTATCGGGATTGTTTTTAATGGCCTTGTTTGTGTTATTGACTTTGGACGGGTGTTAGAATTAGGGATTCGTTTTCGGTAGTAAAATAAAACTGATTGTCTTATCTATCAGTGACGTTGAATAGTGGATGATACCCAGTGGCAAGTTTGAATTCTTTTGTTTAAAGGATTGATCATAACACTGGGGTACAGGCTCCCAAAATATTACTAACCCTATCTTCACACTCCAAGAGAGGGCTCTCAGATATATTTGTCAAGCTGGAGTCATATATTCTCTTCAAAACACAAGGAATTCTGCCCCTGGCATACCTATTCATCTTAGAAACAGTCCGTAAAAAAAACTTGAGAACATTATGTCTCAGTCAGTCTATGCAACTCGCCTTACTAATAACATCAGTCTTCTTCCTATCCCCTCAACAACACAAATTAATAAATAAATAAATACCATTTATTTAGCTCTATAGCTAATTTGTACATTTCAATTTACACTAATATGTGAGACAGTATCACCATTATCTTAACCTAATATCTATGCAATCGTGGCAGTAATAATATTATACATATGTTTGTTTCAATAAACATTTGAAGGAAATTATGCTTTCTATGGCTTTAATAATTTGATCCAGTCTTTTATATTTACTTATACCTTTAGAAAATATAGAGTTCTGACCTGCAGCTGATCTCACTCTTTGCAATACAAAATTCTGTCTTCCCCTTGTATTATATCCATGCAATTCTTCAAATGTTTGCACAATATTTTGTAAATATTTTGGTGTTAGGCCTGACCTGATTTTATGAATAAAACCAATGCATTATACTCAAAAAAATCTTCAACACTCATCCAATTTAACCTATCTAACATATACTTAGTGCTTGTATACCTATCGCAACCTATTATTAATCTCATTGCTCTATTTTGTAATTTTTGCAGCCTATTTATATCTCCTTGGCTTGTAATATATAGAATAGTACTGCAGTAATTTAAGTGTGGCAGTATTATACACTAATTTACGTGCTATTGGTGTTAAATATCTACTGGCCCTTCTCCAATTTTTTTGCATATGTAATCAGCAAAGACATTAAATTTTAGGTCACTGTCGATCATAACACCCAAGTACTTAATTTCATTAACCAACTAAATAACTTCATCATTTAATTCAATTTGCAACTGATTACTATAATACAACTCTTTATATGCCCTTTTTCCAATAATCATTCCCTTGGTTTTAGATACATTCAATTTCAATTTATTAATTTCCATATATAAGATTTATAATTGAATTGTCAGATAGGTATATTATAGAATCGTATGCAAATAAATGAAATTTAGCATTTTCGAATATCAAAGATATATCATTGAGATATAAAATAAATAGGAGTGGTCCTAAAATACTGCCTTGTGGATCACCTATATCAATCGCTTGTTCATCTGATATATAACCTTCATATTTAACCTTTTGTCTTCTATCCCACAAATAATCCTTAATCCAGTTATATACCATCCCACCAAATCCCATAAATTTTAACTTACTAAGTAATCTATTCCTATCAATAGTTTCAAAAGCTCATTTCAAGTCGAGAAAAATGATAGCTGTCACTTTACCATTATCTAAAGCCGACTTCCAGTCATTTATGCTGCACTGAATTGTACTTTCACAGCTATGTTTCTCCCTAAAACCAGATTGATAATCAGAGATTAATTTATTTTCTGACAAATATTGTAAAATTTGTATATAAACTACTTTTTCAAGTATTTTCTCAAAAGCTGGTAACATATTAATATGTCTGAATTCTTCGGCTTTTATTGTCTTTGCAACTTTCCTCAACAGAACAATTGTAAATACCTTTAACGAATTTGGGATCTTACCAGTTAGTAAAGAAGTATTTATTATGTTGATGAGCGGCTCAGCTAGCTCTTCAAAAAAAGTTTTATATAAATGCATACCAACATCATCCGGACTACTTTTACTGGATAGAGAATACATTATATCTTCAAGTTGCGATATTTCAATAAGCCTGAAATTATTAAAACTGTTTTTACTTCTGATGAGTGGTATATCATTATTATTTGTGGGTATTGTACCTATAATATCTTGTACACTTTCAATGAAGTAACTGTTAAACCTGTTAACAATACCATTTAAGTCCTCAATTTCTTCACCATCAATTTCAATTACTTTAATATTATCTCTGAGTTTTCGTCCTGTCATTTCTTTCAGTGTTTTCCACATTTCTTTTGCATTTCCCCGACATAGATCTATTTTTTCTTTATAATACTTATTTTTTTCATACCTACTAGTACTTACAACTCTGTTTCTGTATTGTTTATACCTTACCCATTCGATTTGTCCGAAGTTCAATAATTACTGCTTGTAACACTGATCCCTTTCTTTAATTGTATTACGAACTTTATCATTGAACCAACCATTATAGTTGTTAGAAAGCATAATTTCCCGTTTAGGCATATTATTATCCACAACATTTAACAACCCAGTAAAAAAATATTCATACCTACTGTCTAAGTAAGTCTAAGTAAGTACACGATAATCAAATTTGTTTACAAAATTTAGAGTTTCCTTACGAATTTTTTTCACATCTGTCAACTTATTTCTTACAATTATTTTTGAAGTTTGTTGATTTTGTATAAGATTTATTTTTATGCAGTTGTGATCACTAATATTTGGTTCTTCTAACACTAAGACTTCTAACATTTGTTTGTTAGTAAAAACCAGATCAATCATCGACATTCCACCTTCATACACATACCAATGGCTTTAGTCCATAATCTTTTGTTAAACTCTTCAATTTATTTGAATATGTCGAATTACTAAACCAGTTAATACTAAAATCACCAACTATTAAAAAAGTGCGTTCAATAGTGCTTAAATGATTTTCTAACCAATCTTCTATAAAATCTAAGAATACCACTTGTGACTGATTCGGAGATCTATATAATCCAGCTATAGTGAAGAACTCCTTTCCATTAAGAAGGAGAAAATAAATTTCCAAAAGAAGTGAAAAAACTGCTGCTTCAAAAAGTATATTATGATTTGAATGGATACTTCATGAACAACCTCACAGCTCACTATTAAATATACTGAAAACTTTATATATATTATATTCTATTTTAATGTGTTGTCTGAATTGCTTTATGCTTTGTGACAAACTGTACTGTGATCTTTTATATATAACTTTAATCTTATCATTGCGTATTTACTGCATTAAATGTTATCCTATTTTTATGTATCTTAGTTTTACGCAAGCTTTGTCAACATAGTTGATATTATATGACAATAAAGCATTTCTGAATCTGTCCGGATCGACCGATATGAGGTTGATGCCTTCCCAGGGTCTGATGTTGATCAGTTCTCTGAGAAGCCAATCCCTTGAGGAACTCTGTAGCTGTTCCTCTGTGAAGGCCATGTTGGTTTGGCCCTCCCGGGTGACAACCAACTGCAGAGCTCGGTTTTCGGATACTCTCTGCGTGTAGCTCCGCGGACCAGCTGCTCCCTGTCCCATTTGTTTGGTGTCGGGGCATGGTCGCTTAGTCTCAGGCAGGGTATCATCGGGTGTGGAGCAGCCAGGGGGTTCTTGTCCTCTTGATTGAAGGCTCAGGAGCCTTTCCTCTCGAGGGCAGAGCCTCCGGCTGTCCAGCCTTGGCTTCGGAGCATTGGACGGATTGCCCAGTGTTTGGCCCACTGCCTCTTTTTCGGAACCAGTGGAGGTGGATGGTTGAGCGGGCGTAGCTGACGTTGCTGCCTGTCTCGCCTTCCTTCTCTTTCTTTTGTGCGACTCGCTGACGTTGGTTTTGACCTTTACTTTTCCAAAGGTTCAGGCGAAATCTGCCACCTTTGGGGAACGCAGGCGATCTCCCAATGTGGCTGTGAATGCCGACGCAGATCTGGGTTTGGGCTGTTCCAGGCTCCCCAAATTGGAGCCCGTCGGAACGGGAGTGGTGGACCCCAAGTAAGAGCCTGCTTGGGGAGGGGGGAGAACGGGAGGAGTTGAGCCCACCGCCATTGGGGTCGAGGAGGTTGGAGACCCCGTTAGGGAGCCTGCCGGTGTGGATGGGATTGCGGAAGACCCCGTGGTGGAGCCCATCCACATGGGAGAGAGGAAGTATTGGAGGACCCCGAGAAGGAGCCCTCCAGCGACGCTTTCGCAAATAATTTAGGGGATTTTTAGACCCCCGCACGCTACTTATGGCTATTGTTGGCCCAGGCGTGGCTGGTAGGTAGCTCAATCTTCCTGTATGGGCAGGAATCTGCTACCTCTTACCAAGATTTGAAATCGTGAAACGATACCTTTCACAAAACCAGATTGTCATTCATTATGGCTCATATGGCACTGTTGATTGGGAAGTAAATTCTCAGACCCACCTAAAGAACCTGGGAATGATTAAAAAAAGTTCATTAATTAATTTAATATTCAATAAAAAATTAACTTATTCTACCAGCTTATTTTTTGATGAGAATAATGTTTCTGATAGCCCTCATAATGTTTCTGATAGCCTTCAGTTGTATACATTAAACATTCATATACCTACAAAAAAATAAAGAAAAATCGACCTTCAATACTCATGCGTATGATACTGGAAACAAAAACATTGTTACAAAAAAAAAAGACAAATATGTTATACTCGCCTCGGTCAGTATATTTATGTCATTTTGTCAACTGAAGTGAGAAAACAAAGAAGTAACACTGTATTCAAACACAAAATCAAGAAATGATGGAATTTGGAAATTCAAATCCACTGAATATAATATGGATTCAAATTATACAAAAACATTTTTGCACACATATGTTGATATAAGTTCTGTCTACATCTTTAATTTATGTTTTTCATGTATAATTGTTCTGCATACATATAATTGTTATACATACTAATGTGACAAAAAGTTCAAAAACAAAAACCCAACTTCCGAAAAATCACGCTCTAAAAATTATGAAACATGAAAATATTCTCATCTGAAATTGTTATGTACAAACTATTCAATATTTATCTTTTATTAAATAAACAACTTACACGTAATATATTTTAATGTATTCAATACACATTCATAGTGATGTTCAAAGGATAGCTGTGGTCATATGCCATCTACCCTAACAAAGCAATACATTCTAACAGTAGTAAGCGATCATAAGCTTTAGGGCCAAGTGGCATTTGACCACGGCTATCCTCTGAACATCACTATGAATATGTATTAAATACATTAAAATGTATTACGTGTAGTTGTTTATTTAATAGACGATAAATATTGAATAGTTTGTACGTAACAATATCAGATGAGAATATTTTTTTGTTTCATAATTTTTAAAGCGTGATTCTTCAGTAGTCGGGTTTTAGTTTTGAACTTACTTTTTATTTCATACTTTTTAGAACGTCATTTTTCAGTAGTTCGGTTTTAGTTTTTGAACTTACTTTCTATTTCATACTTTTTAGAGCGTGATTTTTCAGTAGTCAAGTTTTTAGTTATTCAACTTATTTTATATTTAAAATTTTTTGGGGTTATAATTTTGTGATAAAGTATTTGCAGAGTCGCTTTACCTTTTTTGTTTAGGTTTTATTGTTTTATATGTACCTAGGTAATATACCAAACTTACACAGGTTTATTTTAGAAATTTGAAAGACTTCTTAATTTTTCCAATTTCGCAAGAGATCGTGAGTCATGAGGATTTTTCAGCAATTTATTATGAACTAAGGAACAAATAAATAACCCATCTAAAAACTGAGTCTGCTGAATGCCACATACCTCCTTCACCGCGTGGAGGTACTCCCAGCTTATGTCACACGTTTTATATATATATATATATATATATATATATAATTTTAACATGTGTACCATAGTCTATAATGAAATACGTATTTATTATATACGTATTTTGGGTAGGTTTGGAGAGAAAATATGTTAAGCTCACATCTGAGGCATGCATTTAGAATGTATTTCCAATTATCGGGTGCATGCAAGCAAAACCGCGAGGAACAGCTAACAATAATATATATATATATATATATATAAAATGGAAGGAATTTAATGGACATAACCCTCAGAGAAGTGTTAACCGTAGACACGTGTTTCGGGCTCTCGGCCCTCATCAGTACGGTGGAGAAGTGCAAGGATGAACAACACTTGGTGGAAACGACAAATCAACGGAGTCAACAAACAGAAGCCAGCCGCTCATTTGTGGTTTCAGTCAGCAGACCCTGCATTCCAAGGCAACAACCAATGTCACCACGGAGGCAGCTATAGCTACCTGCGTGACATCCGAGTCCAGGAATATAAATATGAAAGAGTGGAATATCGAGGGGACTGTTAAAAACAAAATGGAAGGAATTTAATGGACATAACCCTCAGAAGTGTTAACCGTAACCGTGTTTGGGCTCTCGCCCTCATCAGTACGGTGAGAAGTGCAAGGATGAACAACACTTGGTGGAAACGACAAATCAACGAGTCAACAAACAGAAGCCAGCCGCTCATTTGTGGTTTCAGTGAGCAGACCCTGCATTCCAAGGCACAACCAACGTCACCACGGAGGCAGCTATGCTACCTGCGTGACATCCGAGTTCAGGAATATAAATATGAAGAGGGGAATATCGAGGGGACTGTTAAAAACAAAATGGAAGGAATTTAATGGACATAACCCTCAGAGAAGTGTTAACCGTAGACACGTGTTTCGGGCTCTCGGCCCTCATCAGTACGGTGGAGAAGTGCAAGGATGAACAACACTTGGTGGAAACGACTTCTGGCTTCTGTTTGTTGACTCCGTTGATTTGTCGTTTCCACCAAGTGTTGTTCATCCTTGCACTTCTCCACCGTACTGATGAGGGCCGAGAGCCCGAAACACGTGTCTCACGGTTAACACTTCTCTGAGGGTTATGTCCATTAAATTCCTTCCATTTTGTTTTAACAGTCCCCTCGTTATTCCACTCTTTCATATTTATATTCCTGACTCGGATGTCACGCAGTAGCTATAGCTGCCTCCGTATTGACGTAGTGTTGCCTTAGAATGCATGGTCTGCTGACTGAAACCACAAATGAGTGGCTGGCTTCTGTTTGTTGACTCCCTTGATTTGTCGTTTCCACCAAGTGTTGTTCATCCTTGCACTTCTCCACCGTACTGATGAGGGCCGAGAGCCCGAAACACGTGTCTACGGTTAACACTTCTCTGAGGGTTATGTCCATTAAATTCCTTCCATTTTGTTTTTAACAGTCCCCTCGATATTCCACTCTTTCATATATATATATATATAAATATTTTAAATGTGTTAATTGAGCCCTTTCATTTAATACCCAACACGGCATCATTAAAAAAATTTTTTTTCAACACATGACTTTGTTTTTTAGAGGGCGCCATATTCAATATAATGTGACGTCACATAGGGGACGATCAAGTCACGATACCTCATTTGTCAAATTATGATAAGTAGTTTAGAAGTTATGAGGGAACAGATGAACATACATACCGATCAAAATCATAACCGCCGTAGTCGGGTAAAAAAGAGAAATAACACAAATACCTCTTCTCCGAGAGTTACCAATGTTTGCTTTGTTTTCTTCTATGAAATTAACTTTTGTTTGTATCATCGTATCATTATTGGAAATAAACATTTTATAATTATTAGGGCATTGATTCCCTACTGTGAGAGTTTCTTCGGATAAATGAATAAAAAAATCTATTGCAAATAGAATCCTAGATCCTTTCTTGTATGATTTTTTTTAGGAAATCTCCTAATTTCTCCATTTTTTCTTTAGACTCTGAAACATGGCCTCGAAAAAATATAGAAGAGGATGGAACAGCCATGGAAAACGACAATGATACAAGGAAGGAACCTAAAGTAACTATTAATTCAGATAATTGTGAGATGATTCAGAATAATCCCCTTGAATCTAAACAGAAGTTTAAAGAGAGACCTCATACTGGACCAAAGCCATTTCAGTGTAAATCTTGTTCCAAGTCTTTTACTAGGAAACATGGTTTGTTGATGCATGAGAGAATTCATACGGGTGAAAAACCATTTGAATGCACATTTTGTACCAAATCGTTTACCCAGAAGGAGTATCTTACGGTGCATGAGAGACTTCATACAGGGGAAAAACCATTTCAATGCAAAGTTTGTCCGAAGAGTTTTGCAGATAGAAGCACATTGTTGCAACACTTAAAATTCATACAGGGGAAAAATCGTTTCACTGCAAAATTTCCAAAAAGTTTTTCAGAAAAAAAAGGATTGGTAAGACAGAAAATTCATACAGGGGAAAAACCATTTCAATGCAAAATTTGTTCAAAATCATTTAACTTGAAGCAACTTCTTGCAGTACATGAGCGAATTCACACTGGAGAAAAAACATTTCAGTGCAAAACTTGTATAAAATCGTTCTACCGGAAGGGAGATCTGCGTCCATGAGAAAATTAGGGGAAAAATCGTATCAATGCGAAGTTTGTCCGAAGAGTTTTGCAAACAGAAGCAGATTGTTGTGTCACAAGAGAATTCATACAGGGGAAAAACCATTTCAATGCAAAATATGTTTAAAATCATTTAACCTGAAACAGAATCTCACAGTACATGAGCGAATTCATACTAAGAAAATTCATTCTGTGGGAAAAAATTCTAGGGCAAAATTTGTTTGAAGTGTTTTGCTGCAAAAAAACCATTGTTGTGAAATGAAATGATTCATCCAGAGGAAAAACAATCACAATGCAAAATTTGCAGGAAAAAGCAAATTAGAGAATTCAAATTCCAAAAAACTATTTTATTGCAAATATTGCCTTGAAAGTGGTGAGCAAGATAGTCTGTGGCCATGAAAGTGGCGAGCATGTCTCATAACCTTACAAAAATGTAACTCTTCCAAACTAACTCAAGCAACAGGCTTCAAGCAGTTCAATTGTTCATCAAGGCAAGGCGTTCCAAAAGGCTCTGTCAAATAATGTTCTTCATATATCTTAACGATTTAAGCAACTATATTTCCCCACAAAAATGTGTGCCATTCATAAGTTTATACACTAATCAGATAAATAGTTCAAATCATCTCTAAGTTTTAAAAACTCCTCTCGAGATATAGTATGACTACAAAATAGGAAGCTAATACATAAGGAATTTTTTCACCAACTACATTGCGACATTCAAAGGTTCTCTTATTAATTATGTATATACTCTCTCTCTCTCTCTCTTTTGTTTATATTTTAGATTTAAGTATATTTATACCAGTTATTTGTACCTTTTTAAATCTAGGATAAATGAATGTTGAGTTTTAATCTCCAAATACCATACTTTCACAATCGAAAATACAATCAAATAATTGCAAATTCCATTTTTTGCTTTGTATTATTGTAATAGTTGTAAAGCACATATAGAATTCTTCTTGCATTAGGAAATTAGTGATGACTTGTACTAAACAAATTGTAAAATTTGTCTCTGGTATAAAATAAAATTCTATTCTATTCTACTCTGACGCACATCCATAATCAAGTACATGAGACTACAAATTGTTAAATATATTTCATAATTTAATAAATATTCTCGGTGAATTTGACGTTTCCTTTTCCTACTCATTTTTGTTATTTGGTCAAAATACTTCGAGCAACCAGTTGAATCCGTCAACGAAACGACAGGAACAGTTCGAGAACAAGAATAGAGTAAAAATGCAGCTCTTATGCAAAGCACAGTAACTCATCAGTTCTGTTAAATGAGTATTCAACCGAACGCCGCATAAGGCGAAAGCAACTCAAGGTCACCAAAAAGGGGAAATTTTGTCCATGTTCTAGATTATTTCATGAAAAACTTCTCTCTTCAATTGCCTTATTTTTGTTAAGTTTAGTATAAAGTATATATATATATATATATATATATATACATATATACATACATATATATATATATATATGTATATAATAATAGCTTCAGTGCCCAATAGTTCAACCCGTTTACACGACAATACAAGTTGAAATTAGGTATATTTAGAAAAAAATTACTAATAAAAAACCTTTTTAAAGACAAGCTTTTGATTAAGCCGTGTACTAAAACGTATAAAATAAGTTTAAGTCATCGCTGACAATTAATTAATTATTTTTTGTTGAATTATTTGGTTCCAAAGAGCTTGTCGCTCAAAATGTTCATAAAAGAAGGTACCATTACATTTGATTGGGCAGTGATTGGTTGGTAAGTAAGAACTTGTCAAAATATTTAATTTTTACAAAGTACTCATGAAAGTAGTTACCAATTAATTTCATTGGACAATGATTGGTTGGTAAGTAACAACTTGTCGAAGTATTAATTACAATTCGCGCGACAAGCTTTTTGAAACCAAATAATTCAACAAAAAATAATTAAATCATTGTCAGAGATGACTTAAACTTATTTTATCCGTTTTAGTACACGACTTAAATAAAAGTTTGTCTTAAAAGGTTTTTTATTAGTTATTTAATTTTTTGTTTTTAGTTAGTTTGCCTTAATTTGTTTATTTCTAATAGAGCATCGTTATTACAAGGTCTCTTCCCTGTAAGTTTTGAGCTGAAAGAAATCATGATCTCCAACCCCAAAAACTCCCACACACCAATTTTGAATAGAATCTGACCATAATCACAAAACTCGTCCGCCATCCTGAAGTCGCCATCTTGAATTTATAGATTTTGACAAAAAATTCATAATCTCCGAACCTGAAAACCCCCACATACCAATTTTGAATAAAATATGACCAAATCAGAAAACTCGTCCTCCATATTGGGGCCGTCATCTTGAATTTATAAATTATCTAACCGCAAAAACCGTCGCATACCAATTTTGAATCGAATCGGTCCATAATCACAAAACTCGTCCTTCATCTTGGGGCCGCTATCTTAAATGTATGAATTTTGTAAAAAAAATCATAATCTCCGACCCCAAAAACCACCACATACCAATTTTGATTCAAATCGGATCATAATTACAAATCTTGTCCGTAATTTTTTTTTCTCTATCAAAAATTCCATAATGCATTGCCACCGGGCTTATGAACACCTGCCAAGTCTCAAATTAACCAGACTACTAGAAAATGATATTATTTTGTTTTGGCCTAATAAACTGAACTCACAGCTATTAGAAATATTTCTTAGTCAGACAAAACATGTTCAATCAATTATAATTTCAGAACCGTACAGATTTGACAATATTAAAATTAACCAAAGTATATATAAAAATAACTTGAGCACTTCAAAAAGGGTACATTCACTTGTTCTGAGATCAGCATTATTCATTGAATGTAACAACGTATTCAGAAGAAACAACTATGCCAGGAATGGGTACATGCTGAAGAAGGTTGCAAAATGGCATTTGACCAAATACATCATAGATCGCATCAGTTGTCTGGATCGTGGAAAAAATAAAGAAGTGGTTCATGAAGCACTTATCGAGGAAGAAGTAAATGCTATCGGCGAGGAAGACTACAATCCAATGAGTCCATCTAACGCATCTACAAACCTGAATGGTCAACAAGCTCATAAAGATTTTTTAGGTGTAAACAGATACCAAGTAAATATTCCATTGAGTTAGTATTGCTGAACATTCAGTCAATTTGAAATAAATCTAATGACCTTTACACTTTCATTGACAGTCTTGGTTATCCAAGTTTGATATTAATTACAGAGCACTGGCTTAAATGCAATGAATCATTCTACCTGCCAAATTATAGCATACTATCCAAATACACAAGAACCAATACTGTCCATGGGGGAACCATGATATTGATAAAAAATTCTTTTCTAGAAGGCTATCAATTTGTAGATGTAGACAAATTTAAAAATTATTTGTTAGAATCTCATTTCGAATTATCATTAGTCCATTGTAAAGAAATTAACCTTTATATAATTTGCATTTATGGAACACCGACCCCTGAAATCAACATATTCCTCACAAATTTGGAATCACTACTAAATGAATTGCCTATAAATTCTTTGATACTAATGACAGGAGATTTAAATATAAATTTCAAAGAAAAAAACTCTGCCAACACAGAATCTCTGATAAATTTGATGACTTCTTTCAATTTAAAAATGCATGTTAATACAGCCACTCGTATTACCAATCACTCTGCAACGACAATTGACTATGTATGTAGTAATTTAAACGATTCGTATGTTTCTTGTTCAGCAGTTCATACAGGTTTATCAGCCATCTGTTGTAAACTCTGTGTGAATGTAAACTTCGAATCCGATAAATTTAGGTATGGCAGAATTTTTTGCACAAAAAACTATAATAGGTTTTACTCAGCTTGCTTGGAAACAAATTGGCTACATTTGTTAAATTCGAACGATCCATTTGCAGACTTTTACAACAAAATCCGAGATATATTTGAAATCACCTTTCCTGTGAAAAAAATCAAACAAAAAAAACAGTGGCTCACACAGGGGATCAAAATATCGTCTAAAAATATGTGTGCTTTACATTATGTCAGAAAATTTACAGATTCATATTTTTTCCACACCTACTTCCAGAATTATCGGAATCTACAGAAGTGTAATCAAACTGGCAAAAGAAATATTCTATAGGACAAAAATAGAAAATGCCGAAAATAAGTCTAAAGAGAGCTGGCATGTGATAAACAGCCTCAGGGGTAGAAATATCAGGAAAGTTGAAGCGTCATTATCACCTGATGTCCTAAATAATCATTACTGTTCTATTGCTGGAAAAATAACAGAAAATATATCTCTACAAGTTGATCCATTAGCTTACTTTCAAGGTCCTTTTATAGCTGATTCTCTAGTACTCCACGATGCCAATTTAACTGAACTGAGAAATACTATAACAACTTTCAAAAATAAAACTACTTCAAGCATTGATGATATCTCTGTACGAATATTTGAAAATCTACCAGAAAATGCACTTAATATCCTGGTTCATCTAATAAATAAAACTTTCCACAATGGTACATTTCCTGATTTCCTGAAAATATCTGTAGTAATTCCCCTGCATAAGGGTGGTGACCGTGACGATCCATCCAACTATAGACCTATCTCTCTCATTCCTATATTAGCAAAAATTATTGAGAAGTTGGTGAAGATTAGATTATCTGCATTTTTAGTTAAAAAGGAGATCATCACAAATGCCCAGTTCGGCTTTCAAGCTAGAAAAGGTACAAATGATGCAATTTTTTCTTTTTTGTATGACGTATATACTGAGATAAATCGAGGTGAAGCTACTGCGGCGGTATTCTGTGATTTATCAAAGTTCGACTGTGTGAACCACAGAATACTGTTAAGCTTTACCACTATGGCGTTAGGGGTGTCTCTCAGGAATGGTTTGAATCATATCTCTCAGGTCGAAGCCAATTTGTTAAAACGACAACATACTCCGATGAGTTGCCTGTAGAATGTGGTGTGCCTCAGGGGTCAATACTCGGACCAACTCTCTTCTTACTCTACATAAATGACTTGGCCAGAATAAACATTTCAGGAAAAATAACACTGTTTGCGGATGATCCGAGTATACTCTAGAATAATAAAGATCCCGAAACACTTCTTGAAATTATCAAGGATGATATGTGTGAGGTGAAAAGATGGTGCGGCTCAAACCAGTTAGCTATGAATATGGCAAAAACTAATATTGTCTTTCAAAGGTGAATTAGATGAGCTGGTCATGGGTGATGATGTTATAGGAAACACTAAACAGCAAATGTTAAAGAAAAAATTATAGTTTTTCCATGTGACTCCTGTAAATCTAATTACTGTGGAGAATGCTCAGAGCTAACCAGCTCCGAACTAAAATGTATACCTCTTTTAAAACGCGCATTGAAATACTTCTGCACAAAATGCAGGGATAATGATCTCACGGATTGTTTAAAGAATATGATAAGAGACAAGGAAACAATAATTGAAGACAAAATAACTATAATAAAAATGCTTCAAGATAAAGTGATAAATCTGCAGGAAACAAAAACATATGCAAGTGTTGCTGCAGTCACGAAAGATATTGCTCAGATCATTATGACTGAGCAACAACCTAAAAACTTACCAGTGGTAATTGTGAAACCAATCAAACCTCAAAATGCTGAACTAACTAAATCTGAAATACAAACTAAAATCAATCCAAGGGCTCTCCAAGTCTCAATAAACTCTGTCAAAACAGGGTATAACGGAAATCTGATAATAAAATGTAACTCTCAAAAAGAAGGAGTTAAATTAATTGAAGAGGCACAAAAACAGGATTTAAGTAACAAGTATCAAATACAGATGTCCCAGTTGAAAAAACCAAGAATAAAAATCATCACTACAAATAATAATATGGACAAAGCAGAAATAGAAGAATGTTTGAGATCACAAAATGAGTGTCACTCCAGAGGATTATCTCAAAGTGACTTACATAAAAAAAGTCACTAATGGAAAGGTGACAGTCTGTGCTGAGTGTTCAGCTCCCCTTTTCAAAAAGTTCATGGACAACAAGAAAGTCTTCATCTCCTGGGAAAGATGCCCTGTGTATGAAGATTTAACAATTTCAAGATGCAAAATATGTAATGATTTTGACCATAAGGATAAATATTGTAAAAACAAAATAACTTGTATGTATTGTGGAGATGAGCACAAAATTGAGGATTGCCATAAGCAATTGAAAAAATATTGCAACTGTTTACGTGCAAACAAAAAATATAAGTTAAACTATGACGTGAATCACGAGGTATTTAACAAAGATTGTCAAACGTACTTATTTCACTTGCAGCGACTAAAAAACTCTATTGATTATTATTCTGGGTAATATGTATCTATTTCAATTGTTACTCATGGCTAGTACAAAACATTTAAATACAAGATCACTAATACCTAATTTTGTGAGTTTTCGTCAACTAGTTCACAATTTATACGATATAATAGGTGTAACCGAAACTTGGTTAAATGAAGCAATCGATTCCAATGCAGTCTCATTACCAGGTTATACATTATATAGGAAAGACAGGTTAAATAGAGTTGGAGGTGGTGTAGGTGTCTATGTTCGATCTTCCTTACCTTGTGCAATTTCTGACATTACATTAGGAAATGCAAATTTTGAATATATATTCTTGAGTCTGAGGATTAGTACTTATAAAATTTCTTTGGCTATACTTTATCGTCCCCCTAACACCAGACTTGGCGACATGTTAGATGCTTTGAATGACATTATCCCCCAACTATTGACCGAATATGACTACTCTGTTTTAATGGGAGACTGGAATGTTAATATGCTGCAACACAATTCTCTTTTGGAAACTTTTGATACTTATGACTATTTCAATCTCATAAATGAACCAACAAAATTACGCAACTTCTGCAACATGTTTGGACCCGATATTTATCAACTGTAAAGAAATATGTCTCAATAGCGGTACAGTCCCTTCTGACGTCAGTGATCACAATAGAATGACCTTTTGTACTTTAAATATTGTTGTTAAGAAATCTAAGCAGAAATTTATTCGTATTCGCGATTACAAACAGCTCAATGTACATGCCTTCGAACAGAATCTATTGAATATTCCTTGGGATAATATTTTTTATATTAACGACATAAATCATAAAGTCAGATTTTTAGAAGATAATATCAGTTACCTTTTTAATTTGCATGCACCTTATGAAACAATTAGAGTAAGTAAACCACCTGCTCCCTGGCTTACAGATAACCTCAAATTAATTCTGAAAGAACGTGATAAAGCACTAAGCAAATATAAAAAAACTAAAAATTCTGAAAACTGGAATCATTATAAGGAATGCCGCAATTTTGCGTTAGCATCGTTGAGAAGAGAAAAATCAGCGTATCTAACAAAATTAAAAAATGAAAAAGATGATAAAAAATTATGGAAAGGTCTGAGCAACTTGAATATCAAAACCTCTAAATGTAACAGTGAGCTACCTGATACCTTGCGAGAACCAAACGAAATTAATGATTACTTTATAAGTATTTTTGATAATTCAAATAACTGCGAGTTCTACTCAAATAATAGGTATAGTGATCATATTTTCAATCTATCGTTTATTGATCAAAATAAGATCCTACAAATAATAAATAATATAAAATCAAATGCTGCTGGAAATGATGGTATCACACTCCACATGGTGAAATTATGCTTGCCTATTATCCTTAACCATATTACCCATATAATAAACTGTTGCTTGGAATGTGGTTATTTTCCTAAAAAATGGCGTGAGTCGATCATAATTCCAATTCCAAAAACTTCACCACCTAATCATGTTCATGATTTGAGACCAATTAGCTTACTTCCTGTGATTTCCAAAATACTCGAAAGAGCAGTATATATTCAAGTAAATGACTTTGTTATAACTAATAGCATATTACCTGTTCAACAATCCGGATTTAGAAAATGTCATAGTACAACTACTGCACTCCTTAAATTTAACAGATAATATAATTGGAGCCTTAGATAAAAAACTTGCTGCTGTTCTAGTTACCTTGGATTATTCCAAAGCATTCGATCTGATTGATCACACCTTACTAATCTCCAAATTAACATATTATGGATTTAATACAACTGCACTATCTTTTTCAAATCGTATTTATGGAATGCACATACGAGTGTGCATTGATAACAAATTCTCAAACTCGAAAAAAATAGTCTCTGGAGTTCCCCAGGGATCTATCCTAGGTCCTTTATTATTTTTACTGTATACATCAGACTTACCGAAAATTGTAAATACTAGTGAAATTCAACTTTATGCGGATGATACACAAATAATCCATTTCTTTGATCCTACATCATACATTACAGCATCTGAAACTATAATAGCGATCTTCACGGTTGTTGACTATTCTAATAAACACAACCTATCAATCAATCCTTCTAAAACAATGGTCGTTTTATTTGGAAATAAAACTCAAGGCCTAACATTGTGAATAATATGAATATTACTCTAAACAATACGTTTAGTCATCTCTGATAGTGCAAAAAAATTTAAGGTAAGGGTCATCCATTTTAGTAGAGATTAATTTCACAGCAATCTGGTAATACAGATTTGTTGGTCTTTTTCGGCATGCTTGAGGCGCGGCATATGGACGGCATTGGCAAGTGACTGTACGCTCCGTGCATCCACATTTTTGAACTTTCAAAAAAACCCGGAGAACAAGGCTGGGGAAAACCTCAGGGGCCACTTGCAGCTAAGCATCTCTCGGAGCATCAGGGGTGCCTGCCAAATTTCACAGCGTCCCTCGCGGGTTCCCGGTTGGATCCTGGACGATAGGGGACAAGCCCTAGAGTAGCGGGCTACGCAACCACTGTCCTTACCTTTGGAGTACCCCCAGTTGTATTAGGCAATCCATACCACGTGACCCAATATGGCGGTTGTTGGCACACAAACTGATAATCGCCATAAGAACATCATTGTCAGTGTGCACTTTTGGCTTGTAAAAGTGTATGTTTGGTTATTTTCGGAGCTTTTGTGTTGTTAATTAATAATATTCAGATGGAGAGTGATTACCTGAAGACAATATTGTTGAAAAGCAGAGGCTTTGGTGAACGGTATGCTTAAAATACATCCCCATCTTCTGTTTACATTTTTATCAATGTATTTGTTACAGGTATAAAATGAAGTTGAGGATTGATCAGTGATTTGGATCCTTTTTACACTGAATATTTCTGAACTGAATTGTTCAATTGTTGGTGCTCCTCCTCTTACGAATATGGATATTATTTCGTATTTGCTTTTTACTCAGCTTTCCCAAATGCAGATGAAGTCCTATACAAGTTTAGAACCCATACATATTTTGAATCTGGCTTCGTTGTGAAGGTGAGAACAAAAATTCAGAATCTTCATATATTTTAGTTAGTCTAGTATGTTTTTTCCTAGGCAGCAGGTTTTTTCTGATGGGTACATGTACAGTTGCAAATCTTGAGTCATCGAAGTGAATTATTATAAATTAGGAATAATAATACATAAGAAGCAATTTATAACTTCTGATCGGATCTATTATGTTTATTGCCACATTTGTTTATTATAAGAGACATTGATTTGATATTTAAGAATATTACTTCTCAACTTTCATAATAGTTCTTTCTAATCAACATAACTTTTTTTCAGGTCAAGTATTCACAAAAGGTAAATTAAAAACCTTCAGATGTTTGGTACATAATTGAAAAGGATGAAAGCACTTGAAAAGGATGAAAGGATGCTCACTGTACTTGTATGGCCGGAAACAGTGAAGTAGGTGGTCATATTGGTGCTATATTAGAGGCAATGTCACGCACAGATTTGGAAGCTGTGTGGCCAATGACATCCAGTCAAAAAATTTATTGGACGACTTGCCTCTTGCTCAGTTGTTTAAAAAAATTAAATGTTTCAAATGAATATATATATATATATATATAAATAAATGTTTGTTTATTTGTTGTTGTACTGATTCAGTTGATTACTCTTAATTTAATACCAATTATAAAAAAATGACACAATATTGTTATTTGTATATAGTACAATTTCGATAAATATCACGATATATCAAATTTTTACTATTAATAAATTACAATACACTTTGAAGGTTGTAGACGATGTGGTAACTTGATTACTCTCATTTCGGACGTCCATCGTCTTAATGTTCTTGAAAAGGTTTTAGCGATGTTTCGAATGTTTGTATCTGCAATCGTCTGAATACAGTACTCACATTCGAAACATCGTGAATACCTTTTCAAATACATTAAGACGATGGACGTCCGAAACGAGAGTAATCAAATACAACACCCTTCACAAGATTTGATCGAGGCTTTCGATAATTGCCTGAAATATCTAAAATGGGAAGGTTGAGATTGAAAGACATTTCTAAATATTTTTATTTATTGAGTCACCAGAATCCTAAAGAAAATTTGTATCTCAGTAATTCAATAACAATACCTATAAGAATGTTTTTTGAGGAGGTAGGTACATATATATGAACATTCATTTGGAGTTTTCTCTACTTTTGAAGTGGAAAATATATTAATTATCTATATATATATATATATATAAGATAGATAGAATTTATTTAACTACGTTACATACATCTTATGTTTGTAGCAGGTCAAGGGTACAAGTGTTTAAATGATTATATGTAAAAGACAAAAAATTGGTTAAAAACAGATATTACAGAATAAAACTTAAGGTTAAAATGATAAACTATACAGTATTTATCTTCAAAGGTAATTTTAAAGTTTGATGACTCAAGGAGATGTGAGATGTTTGTTGATGCTGTAATGCGATCTGAAGTCATCGACGGAGTAGAAGCAGTGTCCCAACAAGTATTTTTTTAAATGTTTTCTGAAAGAATTCAAACTGAGCATTTTGAGTTCTTGTGGTAGGATATTATATAGAGAATAATCAAGGGAATTCTTTTGGATAATTGGAGACGAATCGATTAAGTCTGATCTGTTCACAGTTTCTTGTATTATGTTCGTGAATATGAGATTGTTTTTCCATGTAAGACTGTTTCTTGTGCATCTCTACTATAGCACAGTAGAGATATAGAGTTGGCAGTGGCATGATTCCAAGTTTTTGAAAAAATCTTGACAGTGATCCCTATGGCCAATATTTGCTAGTATTCTCAATGCCTTTTCTGCATCCTAAATATTTGAATGGCGTGATATGAATTCCCCAAAGTTGTACACAATGTAGCTCATATGAGAGTGAAAAGCGCGAAGTATATAGTTTTAGTGTATGCGTAGTGATAGTTTGTAATTGTCGAAGAACAAATAGAGAACCGGAAAGTTTTCTTTAATAGAATAATGTGTGCAGACCAGTTGAGTCTACTATCTAGTGTAATTCCAAGCAATTTAACTTGATTAGTCCCAGAGTTGAAGACAGTTTGGTTATAGGCAGAAATTTGGATGCATTGAGTCTTTTCACTATTTAGTTTGAGCTGATTAGATAAAACCACTGATTAGCACTGTTTGTAGCCTCTTCGACATGAAGTTGTAGTTCTCTTTATTATTATCAGTAAGAATAAAAGTGGTGTCGTCTGCAAAGAGGACCGATTTGAGTGGTAACATATTATTATACAAGTCATTTACATAGATTACAAATAAGAGAGGGCCCAAAACAGACCTTGTGGGACGCCATGTTTGACAGATTGAAAATTTGACAGGGTGCCGTTTGTCATTACTGCCTGTTGACGGTTCGTGAGATAGGTTCTTATTAAATTAAGTGGAATACCCTAACACCGTAATAGTTTAATTTTTTCTAGCAGAATTTGGTGTGATACTGCAATCGAACGCTTTGGTCAAGTCACAAAGCATCAGCGCAGTTTGATTACCTTGTTCAAGTTCCTCGACCACTCCTGTCACGACATCGAATACAGCTTGTATTGTTGAGCTGATATTCTGAAACCATATTGGGAATCGCTGAAGAAATTGTTATTCTCAAAGTAAGAGTAGAGTTGTTTCTTAATTATTTTTTCCACCACTTTGCTGAATATTGAAACTATACTTATTGGACGGTAATTATCCGTGACCGATGGATCGCCTTTTTATAAGCAGGTATTACTTTCGAAAACTTAAGGACATCTGGAAAGATTCCAGTGCATAGAATTAAATTAATCAGTGTAGTAAAGGTTGAATTATGATGTGTGAGGTTTCTTTAATATTTGGCTATTGAGTTCATGGGTATCAAAGGTCTTAGAGTTCTTCAGTGAATTGATCACTTCTTGAACTTCTACTTCATGAACAGGTTGAAAGAAAAAAGAACTACATGGTGCAGGAAATTTTTTAAAGGTTAAAAGATCCTCGTTTTCAACATACGGGAGTGAGTTTATGATGTTACCTGCTATGTTGCTGAAAAAATTATTCATCTCATCGGGAGATATTTCTATTGATGAATTCTGTTGTATTTTGTTTCTTTCGAAATTTATTATTTTCCAGCAAGCTTTAGGTTTATTGTCAGAAGAGGAGATGTATTCATCATGCAGCCATTTTTGCCGTTTTAATTCACTACCATATTCTTTTTGAGCTGTTTGTAGGCAATTAAGTCATTTTGATCGTTCGTTACATCAGCTAATTGTTTAACAAAAATCATGTTATTTCACAACAGCCTCAGAATAGACTGTGAACCACTGGACTGGTGGGTTGTTTGCCAGTTGTTTGCATTTTTCAAGGGAAAGATTTTCTTCACGAAAGTGCTATAATGGTTTACTAAAAAGCTTGCCAAATAGTTAGGATCAGCATGGTCATTGGAAAATATTCGCCAATTTATATCGCATAGGGATTGTCTAAGCTTAGTCATACCTTTGTTTGATATATGTCTTATATATTGTGGTTTACTGTCAGTAGATTTGTTACATTTGATATTAATTTTGGCAAATTGTCCCCTATGGTCAGATAGACAGGGTTCAAAGACCCCTGTGTTAAGTAATTCTGTGGAAATATTCGTAATCACGTTGTCAATACAGCCAGAGGAAGTAGCTGTCACTCTAGTATCCTCTGTAATTGTGGGAGCGAGACCAAATGAGGTTAAGAGACAGGTCAAGTTTGTTAGGATTACTGAATCAACATTGAAATTTATATTGAAATCTCCTACAATAATAATTTTTTTATATTTATTTGTTAGTTGTTGTAGAACAGTTTCAAAATTTATAAGAAAGCGATCTATATCGCCCAATCCAGATCTATAAACAAGTACTACCGCAATTTTCAATGAGGTTAGGTAAATTGCTGTCAATTCACAATCTTGTTCAATAGTCAATTCTTTCAAGTCGATGAGAGTGTATTTCAGACTTGTCTGGTTTTTCTTATTCAGGTATATGGCTAAGCCACCATGTATTTTATTGGTCCTGCAGAAAAGGCTAACTAATTTATGGTTACAAATATTTATTTGTTTGAGACACTCTTCACTCTGCCAGTGTTCAGAGAAACATAAAACGTCATAATTATTGTCAGTCAAGAAAGCGTTGATTTTATCAACTTTGTTGGATATACCCTGTATATTTATGTGGAACATACTCACAGTACTCCTGGAGCCAACATTAACATGGGCATCAGATTTTGATATATGATTTTTGTTTAACTTATCACTATTTGTTTTATCACTTTTCGAAGAACCGATTGAGTGTTCAGTCTAAAAAGAATCAGGTCGTTTCATAGTTTCCGTGTAGAATATATTTCTTGTATTGTGCTTCTCGTAATGTTTGTTGAAATCAAATCTTCTGAAGCGAACTTCTCTGGGCCAGAAGCAAGGATCATAAAAACAGTTTTTGTACTTAAATTCTGCTGCAATCACGAAGGATTGTGAGGTTTTATTTTCCTGAAGGTCTTTGACATTGAAACAGCCATCAATGTCTCCTGTTTTCCTTCTGAGGTAATCTAGAATGTTGTCTTCAGTCACAGATTGAGGCACCCTACTCAGATAAATCCAAACTTTAGGGGAGCTTTTCCTCGACTGATTTGTTCCTGCATGGAAGTTTGTTGTTGGGGTTTTATTCCTGATTTCCTTCTTCCCGTATGAGTCAGGGCAGATTTTGTTCAAGGATTCACCATTTTGATTGTCTCCTTTTGAGTCAGTGTTGAAAGGATCACTTCCAGGTTCATGTTCAGCAGAGAGATTGTTTGCCAGATTTATCACTTCTCTGAATTTTTGTCTTGTTTGCATTTCCGTGATTTTTAATGAATCACGATTTTCATTTAAGGTGTTTGAATCGCCCTGTATATTCTGAGGGTCTACTTTGTTAATGTTCCTAGTATGACTCACTTTTTTTTTATCATTCACCATTCTTTTTGATGGACTTCCACGGAACCCCCTTTTTGTCTCCTTTTCTTTATCTTCACATTCTACAGATGTTATTATTTTTTGTGGAGTTTGTTGACTGTTAGTGTTATAGTTTTTTTTTTATATATATATATATATATATATATATATATATATGAACTTGATTTGAAATGGGACCTCCTAAGAGATATACAAGTAGGCAAAATCATACAAGTAATCCTAGGAACAAATCAAATCACAAAAGTCTGAAGTTATAGGTATCCATGACGGAATGAAGGATATTATCACGAATGTTCACACAGGTTATGTCTGCTGCAGCCTCTCTGATACTTGATTTTCGAATCCGTAAGATCTTTTAGGTTTATTGCAGCTAACCATAGAGCTCTTCTCCTCCTCGATAAGTCATTTTAACTGGTCAAAAACTTATGATTTGAAACTGTAGACACCGAGTGAAACCCACTGGTGAAACCCGACTCTATCCCTGTCGTGACGGGACCCACAGTTAACTACATTGCAAATAAGGGACATTTTTCTTCAGTTGAAGCACGAATTATAATCCAAAATTGAAAAAACTTCTCAAATTCGCACAGAAAATCACAAAATAAACACTTTTACAACTATGGTCGCTTATGACGAATGGCAATGTGTGCCAACAGCCGCCATATTGCTTTCGTTTTGACAGGTCGATGGATTGCCTTATATTAGGGTAACCTATTTAAATAAATATTTCTTCTTTTCTTCCAGCAGAGGCTCTGAACACCACATGCAATTTTTCATTAGGTATCAGTTAACACCTACCACTCAAAAATCTCAATTTTCGATTTTAATTTAAAATGTTACAATTTGTATAATGAACTATCAGTGTTGTACAAGTGAGAATTCTCACATAAACGTGTGAACTCATATATTGGCCAAAATAGGGGGAATCAAGGATTTTCATATAAATGATTTAGTTTCATTCATCAGACATTCAATTCAACTTAGATCGTCTTAATGTGTGAAACTTGATTCTACCTTCAACTGTATATTAGATGTATTGGGCTAGTTCCCGTTGAATAAATAAATAAATAAATAAATAATACAGTATACCGAAACGGTCAATTTGTCATCGACAAGGTATAGAATAAATAAATACATAGTGCAGTTCATTGTAGACTTTTCCTTGTATCATTTAATTTCTCAGTTTCGACTGAAATAAACTGACTGGCGCCTGGCATGAGCACAGAGCCCCGCTTTTCTACCGAACCCACACCTAGCTCCCAAACAACAGAGCTGCCATGCCCATAACGTAGATAATTATTCTTTGTCATCCTAATATATTCATTTCCGAAAAATACGTTATAGCGATTAATATGCAAAAGGAATCTTGGAAGATTGTAAATAAAAACAGAGGAAACACAAAATCTGTTCTGGACAAAAGCAGTCTATTCTCTGAAGATCTGAATTCTTCTTACTGTTCTATGACTGATAATCCAACTGACAAAATACTGCTTGAAACAAATCCTACAACTTATCAAAATCATGTTGCTATATCAAATTCATTTAGTTATTCACCAACTTCTGCAAATGAAAAAAATATATTTTAGCCGAAATGAAAAATAAGAATTCAGGATGGGATGATATTTTATTGAAAATATTTTTCCAATTACCGATGATGTATTGGATATTTTGGCAGAAACTATTAACAAAACTATATTAGTATTTTTCCATCTTGTTTGAAAGTTGCTTAGTCATACCATTATTCAAAGGAGGTGATCCTAACAATCCAGCAAACTTCAGACCCATTAGCAAAAATTATTAAAAACCAATAAAAAAAGAAATCTGAGCTGAGCTTTCTTGAAAAAAATTATATTCTGCATCCCAAACAGTTTGGATTAAGAGCTACAAAAAGAACTAATGATGGAATTTTTTCTCTCCTGGATGACATTTACCTTCAGATGAATAATGGAGAGTTTGCTGCAACAGTGTTCTGTGATTTTTCGAAGGCATTGGACTGAGTCAACCATGACATATTGTTGAAAAAACTTGAATTGTATGGTTTTAAAAGAAACATATCAATGTGGTTTTTCAAATCCTATTTATCAGGCCGAGCGCAAAAGGTACCATTCAATGGTCTAACATCTAATGAAATGTAAATCACCGCCGGGTGCCACAAAGGTCTGTTCTCGGCCCATTGCTTTTTTTACTGTATGTCAACGATTTGGCAAATATATCTATTGGTGGAAAGTTCACAATCTTCGCAGATGACACGTCCATTCTTTGGCATAACAGGAACCTAAATACACTGCAGAACAATATTGAACATGATCTGAAAGAAGTTAAAAAATGGTGTGATGCAAACCTATTAACATTTAATGTCTCCAAAACTAACATTAGCTCCGCGGACCAGCTGCTCCCTGTCCCATTTGTTTGGGGTCGGGGCGTGGTCGCTTAGTCTCACGCAGGGTATCATCGGGTGTGGAGCCAGGGAGTGTGAGGACGGATCGCCCAGTGTTTGGACCACTGCTCCTTTTTCGGAGCCAGTGGAGGTGGATGGTTGGGCGGGCGTAGCTGACGCTGCTGCCTGTCTCGCCTTCCTTCTCTTTCTTTTGTATGACTCGCTGACGTTGGTTTTGACCTTCACTTTTCCAAAGGTTCAGGCAAAATCTGCCACCTTTGGGGAACCCAGGCGATCTCCCAATGTAGCTGTGTATGCCGATGCAGAGCTGAGTTTGGGTTGTTCCAGGTTCCTCCAATTGGAGCCCGTCGGAACGGGAGTGGTGGACCCCAAGGAGGAGCCCGCTTGGGGATAGGGGAGGATGGGAGGAGTTGAGCCCACCGCCATTGGGGTCGAGGAGGTTGGAGACCCCGTTAGGGAGCCTGCCAGTGTGGATGGGGTTGCGGAAGACCCTGTGGTGGATCCCATCCACATGGGAGGGAGGGAGTATTGTAGGACCCCGCGAAGGAGCCCTCCAGCGACGCTTTCGCAAAGAGTTTAGGGGGTGTTTAGGCACCCGCACGCTACTTATAGCTATTGCTGGCCCAGGCGGGGCTGGTAGGTAGCTCAACCTTCCTGTATGGGCAGGAATCAGATACCTCTTACCAAGATTTGAAATCACAACACCAGATTGTCATTCCTTATGGCTATCATATATCATGATTGGGAAGTAAATTGTCAGACCCACCTAAAGAACCTTCATGTTCAAAGGATAGATGTCACCTACCCTAACAAAGCAATATATTCTAACAGTAGTAAGCGATCATAAGCTTTAGGGCAAAGTGGCATTTGACCATGGCTATCCTCCGAACATCACTATGAATATGTATTAAATACATTAAAATATATTACGTGTAAGTTGTTTATTTAATAGACGATAAATATTGAATAGTTTATACATAACAATTTCAGATCAGAATATTTTCTTGTTTCATAATTTTTAGATCGTGATTTTTCAGTAGTTCGGTTTTAGTTTTTGAACTTACTTTTTATTTCATACTCTTTAGAACGTGATTTTTCAGTAGTCGGGGTCTTAGTTTTTGAACTTACTTTTTATAAAAAAAAATTTGTGGTTATAATTTTGTGATAAAGCATTTGCAGAGCCGCTTTACATTTTTTGTTTAGGTTTTATTGTTTTATATGTACCTAGGTAATATACCAAACTTACACATAGGTTTATGTTTAGAAATTTGAAAGACTTCTTATTCTTTCCAATTCCGCAAGAGATCGTGAGTCATGAGTCATGAACTAAGGAACAAATAAATAACCCATCTAAAGACTGAGTCTGCTGAATGCCACATACCTCCTTCACTGCGTGGAGGTACTCCCAGCTTATGCCATTATTATTACACACGTTTTATATATATATATATATATATATATATATATATATATATATATATAAAAATGAATTTGTGGCATAATGGTCAGATTATTAAATTAAAGAAAAAAAGCATCCTCAAAAGACTTGAACTGAAACCTCAGGTTCGGACCTACTCTTCACTTGAGCTATCAAGGCTATAATCACACCCTCGTGAAACTTTACTTCTTAATTTAATGAATGTTGGAATGAATCGAAAATTTACTCTTATCAGTGGCCGCAAGACCGTACCATTCACCAAATATCATCGTCGGACGATTTCAGTGAACTTTGAATATGATCTCCAACACTGATAAATTTAGCCAAATATATTTGTGAAGTGGAATTATTTCGTGAGATTGTAAATAATGGGATGGAAAATAGCATAGAAAGATCTCTAGTTTCAACTGAACTTATTGATGTCTTCATTGAGTTATAGTATACCATACCCACTTAACACTTTACTTCCTTTAATTTATGCTGAATTTGGAAGAATCGAAAAATGTCTTCGTGCGGACTTACCCATTCACCCAAACATCATCATCGAAGTGACGATTTCAGTAGAAGTTCTAGGAAGATGATCTCCAACCACTGTTTGGGTGAATGGGTACCGGGTCTCGACGGCCACTGATAAGTACGTTTGATTTTTCGATTCATGCCAACATTCACATTAAATTAAAGGAAGTAAAGTGTTCACGAGTGTGTGTCGATTCGTATAGCCTTGATAGCTCAATGTGAAGAGCGTAGGTCCGGCAAGCCTAAGGTTGCGAGTTCGAGTTTCGCTTGAGGATGCTTTTTTTCTTTAATTTAATAATCTGTCCATTATGCCACAAATTCATTTTTCATAATTTCTCACGGACAATAATTTATATATATATATATATATATATATATATATATATATATATAATTTTAACATGTGTACCATAGTCTATAATGAAATACGTATTTATTATATACGTATTATAATGAAATACGTATTTATTATATACGTATTTTGGGTAGGTTTAGAGAGAAAATATGTTTAGCTCACATCTGAGGCGTGAATTTAGAATTTATTCCCAATTATCGGGTGCATGCAAGCAAAACCGCGAGGAACAGCTAACAATAATATATATATATATATATATATATATATATATATAAATATTTGAAATGTGTTAATTAAGCCCTTTCATTTAATACCCAACATGGCATCATTGAAAAAATATTTTTTTCAGTTCATGACTTTGTCCTTTATAGGGCGCCATATTCAATATAATGTGACGTCACATAGCCTACATTTGTCAAATTATGATAAGTAGTTTAGAAGTTATGAGGGAACAGATGAAGATACATACATACAGATCAAAATCATAACCGTAGTCGGGTAAAAAAGTGAAATAACATAAATACCTCTTTTCCGTGAGTTACCAATGTTTGCTTTGTTTTCTTCTATGAAATTAATTTTTGTTTGTATCATTATTGGAAATAAACATTTTAAAATTATTAAGGCATTGATTCCCTATTGTGAGATTTTCTTCGGATAAATGAATAAAAAAATCTATTGCAAATAGAATCCTAGATCCTTTATTGTATGATTTTTTTTAGGAAATCTCCTAATTTCTCCATTTTTTCTTTAGACTCTGAAACATGGCCTCGAAAAAATATAGAAGAGGATGGAACAGCCATGGAAAACGAGAATGATACAAGGAAGGAACCTACAATAACTATTAATTCAGAGAATTGTCAGATGATTCAGAATAATCCTCTTGAATCTGAACAGAAGTTTAAAGAGAGACCTCATACTGGACCAAAGCCATTTCAGTGTAAATCTTGTTCCAAGTCTTTTACTAGGAAACATGGTTTGTTGATGCATGAGAGAATTCATACGGGGAAAAACCTTTAATGCAAATTTGTCCAAAGTTTTCCGGAAGAGATTGTGCAAAGAGAAATCATACAGGGGAAAAACCGTTTCAATGCAAATTTGTCCAAAAAGTTTTGAGATAGAAGCAGATTGTTGCAACACGAGAAAATTCATACAGGGGAAAAACCTTTCAATGCAAATTTGTCCAAAAAGTTTTAGAGAAAAAAAAGTATTGGTAAGGCACGAGATAATTCATACAGGGGAAAAACCATTTCAATGCAAACTTTGTTCAAAATCTTTTAACTTGAAGCAACTTCTCGCATTACATGAGCGAATTCACACTGGAGAAAAAAAATTCCAATGCAAAACTTGTATAAAATCGTTCTACCGGAAGGGAGATCTAGGGATCCATGAGAAAATTCATACAGGGGAAAAATCGTTTCATTGCAAAATTTGTCCAAAAAGTTTTAGAGAAAAAAAAGGATTGGTAAGGCACGAGATAATTCATACAGGGGAAAAACCATTTCAATGTAAAATTTGTTCAAAATCATTTAACTTGAAGCAACTTCTCGCAGTACATGAGCGAATTCACACTGGAGAAAAAACATTTCAATGCAAAACTTGTATAAAATCGTTCTACCGGAAGGGAGATTTAGGGATCCATGAGAAAATTCATACAGGGGAAAAATCGTATCAATGCGAATTTTGTCCGAAGAGTTTTGCAAACAGAAGCAGATTGTTGTGTCACAAGAGAATTCATACAGGTGAAAAACCATTTCAATGCAAGTTTGTTTAAAATCATTTAACCTGAAACAGAATCTCACAGTTCATGAGCGAATTCATACTTAGAGAATTCATTCTGTGGGAAAAAAATCCAGTGCAAAATTTGTTTGAAGTGTTTTGCTGCAAAAACACCATTGTTGTGAAATGAAATGATTCATCCAATGCAAAATTTGCAGGAAGAAGCAAATTAGAGAATTCAAATTCCAAAAAACTATTGTATTGCAAATATTGCCTTGAAAGTGGTGAGCGAGATAGTCTGTGGCCATGAAAGTGGCGAGCATGTCTCTCATAATCTTACAAAAATGTAACTCTTCCAAACTAACTCAAGCAACAGGCTTCACAGTTCAATTGTTCATCAAGGCAAGGTGTTCCAAAAGGCTCTGTCAAATAATGTTCTTTATATACCTTAACGATTTAAGCAACTATATTTCCCCACAAAAATGTGTGCCATTCATAAGTTTATACACCAATCAGATAAATAGTTCAAATCATCTCAAAGTTTTAAAAACTCCTCTCGGGATATAGTATGACTACAAAATGGGAAGCTTATACATCAGGAATTTTTTCACCAACTACATTGCGACATTCAAAGGTTCTCTTATTAATTATGTATATACTCTCTCTCTCTCTCTCTCTCTTTTGTTGATATTTTAGATTTAAGTATATTTATACCAGTTATTTATACCTTTTTTAATCTAGGGTAAATAAATGTTGAGTTTTAATCTGCAATACCATACTTTCACAATCGAAAATACAATCAAATAATTGCAAATTCCATTTTTTGCTTTGTATTATTGTAATAGGTATAAAGCACATATAGGATCTTGCATTAGGAAATTAGTGATGACTTGTACTAAACAAATTGTAAAATGTGTCTCTGGTATAGAATAAAATTCTATTCTACTCTAACGCACATCCATAATTAAGCCCATGAGACTACAAATTGTTAAATATATTTCATAATTCAATAAATATTCTCGGTGAATTTGACGTTTCCTTTTCCTACTCATTCTTGTTATTTGGTCGAAATACTTCGAGCAACCAGTTGAATCCGTCAACGAAATAACAGCAACAGTTGTAGAACAAGAATAGAGTGAAAATGCAGCTTTTATGCAAAGCACAGTAACTCATCAGTTCTGTTAAATGAGTATTCAACCGAATGCCGCATAATGTGAAAGCAACTCAAGGTTACCAAAAAGGGGAAATTCTGTCCATGTTCTAGATTATTTCATGAAAAACTTCTCTCTTCAATTGCCTTATTTTTGTTAAATTTAGTATAATAAATATATATATGTATATATATATATATATATTTATATATGATAATAGCTTAACAGTTTAACCCGTTTACAGGACAATACAAGTTGAAATTAGGTATATTTAGAAAAAAATGACTAATAAAAAACCTTTTTAAGGACAAGCTTTTGATTAAGCCGTGTACTAAAACGTATAAAATAAGTTTAAGGCATCGCTGACAATTAATTATTTTTTGTTGAATTATTTGGTTTCAAAAAGCTTGTCACTCGTGTTTATAAAAGTAGGTACCATTTCATTTGATTGGGCAGTGATTGATTGGTAAGTAAGAACTTGTCAAAATATTTAATTTTTATAAAGTATTCATAAAAGTAGGTACCAATTAATTTCATTGGACAATGAATGGTTGGTAAGTAATAACTTGTCGAAGTATTAATTACAATTCGCGCGACAAGCTTTTTGAAACCAAATAATTCAACAAAGAATAATTAAATCATTGTTAGAGATGACTTAAACTTATTTTATTCGTTTTAGTACACGGCTTGAATAAAAGTTTGTCTTTAAAATGGTTTTTTATTAGTTACTGAATTTATTGCTTTTTAGTTAGTTCGCCTCAATTTGTTATTTCTAATAGAGCATCATTAGATAGATAGATAGATTTTATTGGTCCATTGGTACGTGAAGCTCCCCAAGATGGTCGAAAGTGAAGACGCGAGTATAGATCTCTGCAATTACTGTAAGAAAAATGTATTGAGAAAAATAAAATGTATAAAATGTGGCAAAGTGTACCATAAAAGCTGTGCATCACGTGTAGTTTGCTGTGAAAATAAACTGATGGATATAACACAACAAATACTCCCTTATATGGGGATCAGAAAGAATCTAATGATAATATCAGTATGGATTCCAGCTTAGAAATAAAAATAAAGATGGAAAGACTGATAATTGAAAATGAATGCCTCAAAAGGCTCCTGGAAGGTAAAGAACTTAATTATAAATTATTAGAAGACAATATCAGATTGCTCCAAGAAAACAAATCACTCCATGAAGAAAAAGTGAAACAGTTAGAAAAAGAGCTGGAAACAAAAAATGAAGCTGATAAAACTAAGATAGGAAATAAAAACACCTATGTTTACAACCAAAAGGAATCCCATACAAAAAATAAAAATCACTACTTTTTCTTTTACTCTGAAAAAGATCATATCTCAGTAGGTCATCCACAAATACAGGGTGATCCAAGTGTCAATGAAATAGTACCACAAATGATCAAATCACAAAGGGACTCAGAAAAAGATAATATCTCAGTAGGTCGTCCACAAATACAGGGTGATCCAAGTGACAATGAAATAGTACCACAAATGATCAAAACACAAAGGAACTCAGAAAATATCAATAAACAAACTTCCACAAATACTTTTTTAGTCGAAACCAAACAAAAAATGGATGAAATCATCAACCTAGAAAATCACGACATGGATAATGGGGATAATTTCACAAAGGTTACCAGACGTAGGAGGAGAGTCATGGAAGGAATCGGAAACGGAGATAATCAGTTCCATGGAAGGGATGATAACGATAAGAAAATATGGCTGTTCCTAACCAGAATTCCAGACATAATTAAGGAAGAGAACATAGAAAAATATATAATAAGAAGCCGCACCAACTCCACAAAAATAAGTGTAAAAAAACTACCAACCAGAAGCTCCAGACGGGACAACCCTTCATGGTTGGAGTAGAACCTCATCTCAGAGAACAAATCTATGAAAACAGTTTTTGGCCAAGAAATGTCATATACAGTCGTTTCAATTTCAAGCTGGGACAACATTTTCTGGACAATCCACATCAATCTCAACAGGCAGATGAAGAAAAAAAAAGACCAAACACTTTTTTATGAAAATGTTAGTGTTTTTTTTAATGTGTTTATGTGTTGTTGAATTTTAATCTCAGATATAATATGATAAATTAGATATACTACAAATGTAAATGTATGATTGTCAGGTGAATGATTTTATTCATCCTGATCTTTTACTCATATTCGATCTACCTGTATGACTAGTCTAATAAAGTAGTTACATCCGTGTATTGATACTTGTTACAACATATTTGTATTGCTACTTGTTACAACATATTTGTATTGCTACTTTAACAGATGAATAAATATATTTCTATTCTATTTCATTCAAAAGAACTTTGACAAGTTATAAGACAAGTCACGAAAAAACTCAGTAACAAAGATACAAATTTGTCACTTTAACAAAGTCAAAGCATAATATATACAAACAAATACATATACTTATACTAATATATACACATATATATACACATACACATATTTACACATATATTGCACATTTAAGAACATTCAAAAATTCAGAACAGACAGAACAAAACGACTCTATTTAAAATAATTAGTGAACTCATCAATATTGTAAGGACTTATATCTAACATAAGCAACTTGATATTATATTTGAAATGGTCCAACTTGGTTAATCTTTTATATTCATTAGGTAATATATTATACAGCCTAAGGCCCATTATTTGGTATGATTTTTGACACAATGATGTACGATTTCTTGGAATATGTGGATCATTTTTTATTCTTGTATTGTAATGATCTACCGATTCATTTTTCATGAACTTATCTAGATTTTTTTGTATATACATCAATAGTTCAACGATAAATAAACCATAAACCGTGAGAATATTATACTCTCTGAATAGTCTTCGACAGGAAGTTCTTGAAGATATGTTAGCAATGTTTCTTAATATTCTTTTTTGTGTTATGAAAATATCTTTCATAGAAGACGAGTTACCCCAAATTAAAATACCATATATCAATCTTGACTGAATTTAACCATAATAAAATAATAGTAATGCTTGTTCATCCAGAACATTCTTAAAACTCGTAATTTGATAACACTTGCTATTCAGATTCTTCATGAGATTTAGGCAATGAGTGGTGAATGAGAGATTAGAATCAAAATCTATTCCTAAAAATTCAACACAGTTTGATTGTTCTATTGATTCATTATTTATATTTATATCTATTTCGGTGGTACTATTACGATGACGGTTTTGAAAAGACATATATTGAGTTTTGCATGGGTTTGGGAATAAAGAATGGGTGGATAACCAGTCATGAAGACTCTGGAGAGTGGAGTGAATTGTATCCTGTAGAATACACTCATTCCTTTCACGAAACAAAAGGGTTGTGTCGTCAGCATATAAACAAGAGAAGGCTTTTGGTGAAATTACAGGCCAATCATTAATATAAAGCACAAACAAAACCGGACCCAGAACAGAGCCCTGGAGAACTCCAATTTCATTGGGCATATGTGTCGATACGAACTGATTTTGAATATTTTCTTTTCTATGATTTATTTGTTAATATTATGCGCAGGAAGGTAGAGACAAGGCCACGTTTAGTGGAAATATAATGTAGATAATAACAGAATATAATAACTTGACATTAACATGACATAAGTAACTTAAACAATATTGATAAATACAGGGTTATATAATTATATGATATAGGGTACTAATCTGTATAATAACTTCTAACACTTTCCCTTACTCGAATATCTTCAAAGGATTCAATATTCATCATTTTTCTATAACGCTGATGTTTTTCCTTTGACAGAGGTTTGGTTAATATATCTGCCACCATATCATTTGTTTCCCTATATTTAATAACAACAACTTTATTCTGAACTAAATCACGTATGTAGTGATGTCACACATCGATATGTTTTGTGCGTCTATGATGATGAGTATTTTCAATTATTCTATGTGCACTTTGATTATCATTATATATGACAATCTGATCTTGCATACCATTAATTTCATTCATCAAGTTTCTAACAAAGCACACCTCTTTCGCTACATCACCAATAGCTAGATATTCAGCTTCTGTGCTGGAGAGTGCAATTGAACGTTGTATACGAGATTCCCAATTAATCGTACTATTGCCCATCTTCACCACAAAACCTGTATACGACCTTCTATCCAATGGATCATTCGCCCAGTCAGCATCAGTAAATGCTTCTATTTTCTGATTATCTGCCTTCTCAAATATCAATCCATAATCTTTGGTTCCAGCTAAATAATGCAAAAATCTTTTTGCCGCAGTCCAATGACTTTGGTCATAACAAGAATTGAACTGACTAAGTTGACTACAAGCAAATGCAATATCAGGCCTTGTACATACGCTCAAATACATCAAACCACCAATCAACCTTCTAAATTGATATTTATCATCAGATAAAACATCTATCTCATTAGGTTTTACCAATTTTGTATTCAGACACATCGGAGTTGAAATAGGTTTAGATTCACTCATACCGAAACTTTTCAGGAGATTTTTGGTATACTCTGACTGACTCAAAATCAACTGACCGTGACTTCTGTTTCGAGAAACTTTCATACCAAGACAACTTGTTACAGCACCTAAATATTTGACATCAAATTCAGCTTGCAAACGTTCAATGAGAATATTCTTTTCTTTTTGAGAATTGTTGAAAATGGAAAAATCGTCAACATATAGGGCAATCACAACCAAAGTTTCATCTATTTTCTTTATATATACACATGCTTCACATTTTGATTGCACATACCCAGCTGTTGTCAATAATTCATGCACTTTGCAATTCCATTGTCTACTGGCCTGTTTCAAACCGTAAATACTTTTTCTGAGCAAACATACCCTATTATCATTATCATCCATAAAACCACGAGGTTGTTCCATATATATTTTCTCATTCAAGTCGCCATGTAGAAATGCAGTTGCAATATCGACATGATCAATATCCATATCTAATTCATTTGCTAAAGCAAACAACATTCTCAAAGTGGAATGCCTAACAACGGGTGAAAAAGTCTCATTGAAATTCATCTTTTATATAGATTAAATAATAAAATAAGTCAATATGCTAAATTAACAATATATGAATCATTAATAGCACCCCACTTCGACTATTGCAGTACACTTCTCTATTTTGTAAGCAATGAAAATCTTAATAGATTACAGAAGCTTCAAAACAGATCCATGAGAGCAATACTGAATTGTAATAAACGTACACCTGTGAAATATATGTTGAAAACACTGTCTCTTATGTCTGCTAAATGAAGGATAACATTGAATATGCTATTGTTTATATATAAAATTAAACACAATATGTTGCCAAATTATCTGAGTGAACAGTTGACCTACTCAAGTAGTATTCATACACACTCCACTAGAAATAGTATGGGAAATTTTTATATCAACAGAGAGTATATAGGTTGTGAATCTCTGTTTAGTTCTGGATTGATTTTATTCAATAATTTACCTATCCACCTCAAAAACTGTGATTCATTGAATTTATTCAAAAGAAAGTGTATGGAATATATATTTGTAAATGTACCTATTTAATCTTGTTTACACGATGTGACTTGTCTCTTTTTAAAATTATTGTTGTATCTTATCTATTATGAAGTGACTGTATTTATTCTGAAGAGCATTATTTGCTAATAAAGAGTTATATATATATATATATATATATATATATATATATATATATATATATATATATATAATATATATATATATATATAAATCAATTCCCTGTTGTTGGCTGAATCCACGGGCTACTAATCTCGCTTTAAACTTATCAATATTACCAGATGCATCTCTTTTGAGTTTATAGACCCATTTATACATTGTGATCAACAGGACGATCAACCAATACCCATACTTCATTATTTTTTAAAGATTCATACTCCTTTTTCATAGCATTCATCCATTCATTCTTATAATCACCAGACATTGCTTCGGTATAAGACTGAGGATTATTACTATTTATAAATGTATCAGAGAAAAAAGTTAATTCAAAATATTCCAATCTCTTGGGCAGTTGTCCTCGGGTATTTCGCATCGGTCCATCAAATTGATCAATTTCTTTATCAACGATTGAAATGTGATCCCAAGGCGACAAATCTGTAACCGCTTCATCTTCTGCAGTTGCAGCTGAACCATCTTGTATATTTGGAACAGAAGACCCATTACCAATACCTTCCATTCCAGACATGACACATATATCTTCTGTATTAGCACTTGAAGGTATATCCACAGTTTTCATGTTGCACTCATCTTCAATGGTATTTTCCTTCAGTGCTTCTTCAACGAAAATAACGTTTCGTGCCTTTAAAACTTTACCTCGATGTGATGGATCAGCAAGTCTATATCCTTTCGATTGTTCACAGTATCCGAGCATAAGATACTGTTTAGATTTTGGTTCCAATTTTCTTCTTTGTGCACTTGGAGTTAACGAATAAGCCGACGATCCAAAGACTCGCAAATTGCTGAGGTCGATTTTGGATCCTGTCCAGAGTTGTTCAGGTGTGAATCCAGGAATAGGAGCAGATGGACATCTATTTTTCAAATAAATTGATGTCATAATAGCTTCACCCCAATAACACTTACTCAATCCAGAATCTTGTAACATGGCTCTAGTTTTCTCTACGAGAGTCCTATTTAGCCGTTCGGCCACCCCATTCTGTTGAGGACAATGTGGAATAGTTGTTTCACGAATTATCCCACAACTTTTCATATAATTCTCAAAAGCGTTGCTGCAATATTCCCCACCGTTGTCTGTCCTGAGCTTTTTGATATTCAGATTGGTTTGATTTTCCACCAGTACTTTGAATTCTTTGAATTTCTGTAATACCTCATATTTGTTTTTGAGCAAATATCCGAAACTTTTTCGAGAAAAATCATCTGTGAATGTCAGAAGTTAACGTGCTCCACCCCATGTTTTCTCAGACATTGGTCCACAAATGTCAGAATGAACTAGTTCCAATAGTGAATTTGCTCTTTTAGTTTCACTTTTCGGAAAAGACTTCACTTGCTGCTTCCCCTCAATGCATGGTATACAATTTTGGATTCGATCTAATTGCTGATCTTTAAAATCGGATCCTATAGCCAATCCATTCTTAAGAGCATACATACCACTTTTGCTCAAATGACCAAGTCGTCTATGCCATGTCTCCCATGATACAGAACCAAATGTCTTTTTCGAAGATACTTCAGCAATATCTTGATCAGGGACACATTTTTCTACAGTATGCAATGCTAATTCAGTAGAAATAGAATCCAACTTGTATATTCCTTCAATATTTGAAGCTGTAGCAACTGAATTTCCAGTTATGGAACAATTTTCATAAATTCGACATTTGTCTTTGTCAAATGTGACAGTCAACCCTTTTTCGGCAATTTTGCTGACAGACAGTAAATTCGTAGCTATGTCAGGTACACACATTACATCAACAATTGTTCGGCTAGCATTCTCTGTTGATTCTCTTTGACATCTCCTGTACCAACACTGTGTATGATATGGTTATTGGCTACAGTCACATCTTTTTCTATTGCATGAAGACCGCTTAGCCATTCCTTGTGCTAACATATATGGGAAGTACTACCTGAATCTTTGATCCAATCCTTATCAGTGTATGATACTGTTGTTAAAGCAGATACTAACAGCAACTTATCAGTAGACTTTTTAAATTGGGGTTTCGATTAAATTTTCTTGCCTTTTCTCAGTTTGAGACACTTAAGTTTGATGTGACCCTTTTTACCACAATAATGACAAACCAAAGAGGATTTCTCAAATGATTTCGTAGTTGAATTTGCGCTGTCGAATGCTACTTCAGTGGAGACACTTGAAACTTGATTTCTGCGATATTCCTCTTGAAGTAAACATGTTAGTACTATCTCACTTGAAATTGGGGTTTTTATATGGGTAGTTTCTAAGTTACAAACCAACGTATCATATTCTTGGGGTAAACCACTCAATAATAGTTCGGATACTTCATCATCATCAATAATTCTACCAATATCGGCTAATTGTTGTACAAGAGATGTTATACCATCGATATATTCAGTCATTGAAGTATAGTCTTTATAATCTGAACGGTGCAATTTGTGCAATAAAATTACTCTACGGAAAAGTCCTTTATCTTCAAAAATCTTCTGAAGACTATCCCAGCATTTTTAGCACTATTCGCATCTCTTACGTGTTGGATACATGCAGGCTGCACACTTAGACATATTTTTGCGAGAGCTCTTTGATCTCTATTCGCATCTGTATCAGTTCCCAAAACACAGTTCCAAAGACCATCCAAAAGTAATGACATTTTCATCTGAAACTTCCAGTTATTATAATTAACAACACCTTTCAACTTTTCAACTACCAGTCCACTTCCTCCAAATATGATGGATGTTCGATTATTTGTTACAGTGTTCGAAGTAGTCAGAGTACTCTCAGTTTGACTCATTTTCCAATACGAAACGATGTAAAACTTATATCAATTCACCACACCACAGGAATCTACCTTGACAATATTTCAGAGTTTTTTGGAAAATTTGGTAACAGCTAATATCACAAATACTTTTACCACATTTCTGGGCCCATAACCTGTTAATATTATGCGCAGGAAGGTAGGTAGATAGATAGATAGATAAATTATTTCACCACGTTACATAATAAAATGTTTGTAGCAAGTCAAAAAATAGCATAAGTAGGTAGAGACAAGGCCACGTTTAGTGGAAATATAATGTAGATAACAGAATATAATAACTTGACATTAACATGACATAAGTAACTTAAACAATATTGATAAATACAGGGTTATATAATTATATGATAGAGAGTACTAATCTGTATAATAACTTCTAACATTATTTTGACACTTTGAGTACGATTTCGAAGAAACGATTCGAACCAATCATGAGTTTTTCCTCTAACTCCAGAATTGTATAGTTTTTGCAATAAAAGCTCATGTTGCACGCAGTCAAACGCTCGACTCATATCACAGAATACAGCTGTAGTAATTTCATTTGCTTCCATACCTTCCAAATTTTTTTTATAAAAGTATATAGCAGTCATCATTGAACGACTTTCATGGAATCCATGTTGGTTTCGATTAAGTATATTATTCTTCATCAGGAATCCCATCAAAGAATTCAGCATTACATATTCAAACATTTTCGATATTACAAGTGGCTGAGATACTGGTCTGTAATTTTCCATATTATGTAGGGTGCCTTTTTTGAAAAGAGGTGTTATGAGTGACATTTTCAATCTGCTTGGAAAAATTCCATCCTGAAAAGACCTATTTATGATATGACATAGAGGTTTTTGTGATTTGAGTGGAAATACGTTTTATGACATATGCAGATATACCATCTGGGCCAGATGAATGTTTATAATAAAATAATAGTAATGCTTGTTTATCCAGAACATTCTTAAAACTCGTAATTTGATAACCCTTGCTATTCAGATTCTTCATGAGATTTACGCAATGAGTGGTAAATGAGAGATTAGAATCAAAATCTATTCCTAAAAATTTAACACAGTTTGATTGTTCTACTGATTCATTATTTATATCTATTTCGGTGGTACTATTACGATGACGGTTTTGAAAAGACATATATTGAGTTTTGCATGGGTTTAGGAATAAAGAATGGCTGGATAACCAGTCATGAAGACTCTGAAGAGTGGAGTGAATTGTATCCTGTAGAATACACTCATTCCTTTCACGAAACAAAAGGGTTGTGTCGTCAGCATATAAACAAGAGAAGGCTTTTGGTGAAATTACAGGCCAGTCATTAATATAAAGCACAAACAAAACCGGACCCAGAACAGAGCCCTGGGGTACTCCAATTTCATTGGGCATATGTGTCGATACGAACTGATTTTGAATATTTTCATTTCAATGATTTATTTTGACACTTCGAGTACGATTTCGAAGAAACGATTCGAACCAATCATGAGTTTTTCCTTTAACTCCAGAATTGTATAGTTTTTGCAATAAAAGCTCATGTTGCACGCAGTCAAACGCTTGACTCATATCACAGAATACAGCTGTAGTAATTTCATTTGCTTCCACACCTTCCAATTTTTTTTTAATAAAAGTATATAGCAGTCATCATTGAACGACCTTCATGGAATCCATTTTGGTTTCGATTAAGTATATTATTCTTCATCAGGAATCCCATCAAAGAATTCAGCATTACATATTCAAATATTTTCGATATTATAGGAGGCTAAGATACTGGTCTGTAATTTTCCATATTATGTAGTGTCCCTTTTTTGAAAAAAGGTGTATAAGTGCCATTTTCAATCTGCTTGGAAAAATTCCATCCTGAAAAGACCTATTTATGATATGACATAGAGGTTTCGTGATTTGAGTGGAAATACGTTTTATGACATATGCAGATATACCATCTGGGCCAGATGAATGTTTATTTTTTAATTTATGTTTTATCACATGTTCTATCTCCTCTTCATTTACTTGCTGAATAAAAACACTTTTTTTGATGCTAGGAGTAGATATTTTTTGTGATATTATATTTGCATTATTTATATTACCTATAATGTCATGAGGAGATTGGATGAAGAAACGGTTGAAACCATCAGCTATAACCTGAGGATCCGAACAAATCTTGTCATAAGTTTCAATTGATATATTTTTCGAAAAATGTTCCGTTTTTCCCTTAAGGTCTTTAATGACAGACCACACACTTTTATTCACATTTGAGGAGGAATATATTTTATGCGAGTAAAACACATTTTTTGTTTCCTTTACTAATTCTTTGTGCTGTTTTTTACGTATTTTATAATATTCATGGAGTGACGGGTTTGTTTTTTGTATATGAAAAATGTTCTTCAGATTCCTGCTAGATTCTCTTATACTCTTGTTCACCTATTCCTGGGATTTACTCCTATTCGTGTTAATATTTTTGAACGGACATTCGCGACTGAAATAATTCATTAACTTATCATGAAACAAATTAAATTTTTCATCAACTCCATAATCCAAATGAATCTCCAACCGGCTTTCATTTTCCAATGCATTTTTCAAATTGTGCAAAGTTTGTTCATTTATAATACGTTTACGAATACAATTTTTCTCCTTCTTGGAGTGATACGAATTAATAGAAAAGAAAACAGTTCTATGATCTGATATAGTATTATCAACTACTTTTCATTTTTTTTCAATACTGAAGTTAGTATAGATCTGATCCAAAGTCGTTTGTGAAGTCAACAAGATACGCGTTGGATTATGAATATACGATATGAGTAATTGGGATAACATAGGCACATCTCGGTCATGAAGTGAATGGTTGTTGAAATCTCCTTTTAAAATTATTTTCAATTTAAATAAGAGGTAATTGAAAAATACATTGAAATTGCCCGCTGTTGATCGATAACAGGTCACAACTATGAAATTTGTTTCATCATTATATTTCCAGATGACTCCACAAACCTCTATATCTTTTTCAAAGCAGAAATCGTCTAGGTCAAGTTTTGTGACATCTAACTCTGTTAATGACCAGATGGTAACACCACCATCCTTATATTTCGTTCTGGTGAAATAACTACTTATTTCAAAGCCGAGAATTATGAAACTATCCACACTCTCCTTCACACACCATGTTTCTGTTAAACATATACATTTCAGATCAAAATCTTAATAGTCAATAACAATGTTATCGATTTTATTACTTGTCAAACAGTTAACGTTCAATAACATCAAATCATAATTATCATCAGTCACAATTACTGGGGTGGGGGTTGCAGAGCATACCTTCTCAGTTCTAAAAAACGTTGTACATGAGCTCCTTGAGGCCATTTGGAAGGATCCATCGCGTCATTGAAGTTATCATAAAATATACTCACTTTAAAGGAGGAATATACATCTGGATACTTTGAAGACATTTTCTCACATGATACTTCCGGAAAATGAGGTTTTAGCAAGTTCTGCAGATCACTTACAGTCATCATTGCGTCCACCCTGTATACATGGAGATGTGTTATCTTTGGAATTCCTTTCATTTCTTTTCCATTGATCTTGATGGAGTTATTTTGACCCACAACCAATTGCCTCCTCGTTTTCTTCTTGACTACTTGTTTCCATTCTCCATTATCAGCAGCCACTTCATTATGATTAGCCAGATTGATATAATCGTTACACTTTTTTCTCGTTTCAGTTTCCAACAGAACACACTACAATTGTTTTTCTGTGACCTCGGGAATTTTTGCACAACCGGCAACTCCTCTCGAGGTAGCAGGTTCATTAATCGGAGCACTTGTCTCTTCCCGTAAGTTTTGAGCTGAAAGAAATCATGATCTCCGACCCCAAAAACTCCCAACTCCCACACACCATTTTTTTTTAGTAGAATCTAACCATAATCACAAAACTCGTCCACTATCCTGAAGTCGTCATCTTGAGTTTATAGATTTTGACAAAAAATTCATAATTTCTGAACCTGAAAACCCCCACATACCAATTTTGAATAAAATATGACCATAATCAGAAAACTCGTCCTCCATCTTGGGGCCGCCATCTTGAATTTATAAATTATCCGACCGCAAAAACCGTCGCTTACCAATTTTGAATCGAATCGGTCCATAATCACAAAACTCGTCCTTCATCTTGGGGCCGCTATCTTAAATTTATGAATTTTGTCAAAAATTTCATAATCTCCCCCCAAAACCCCCGACCATAATTACAAATAATGTCCGCCATTTTTTTTCTCTAGCAAAAATTCCATAATGCATTGCCACCAGACTTATGAACACCTGCCAAATTTCAAATTAATCGGACGACTAGAAGTCGGTCAAAATTAACTTGCAAGATTTGACCCAAACTCGAACGAACTAACAAGTTAAATTAAATAAAAGCTTGTAATAAAACACATTAGTAGTCTACGTTTGATAACATAAGAAGAAGAAACGAAAAGAGAAAAAAGAATTAAATTCAATTAAAAAAACAAAAATATTAAGATATAAAAAATATATGTTCTTATCATTCTAAGTGTACTCTAGCTGATCACACTATTTCAGCATTAGTAAAAAAGTTAATATCACAATAGTTTGATATTTTAACAAAATGTTGACACATTGCATAAATTGGCGCTTTGGACAATATATTGGTTCTGGATATCGAAAGCCTAAAAGTCTCCATATGTCTTGTATGAAAAGTTGGTACATTGAAGTTTATTTGTTGTGTAATACTTTGTGCAAAAAATAATGGATTCAAGGCTGGAGAATTGTAACCCATCTCATACCAAGTTATATTCAATTCCTCTATCTGAAAAACATTCATTTTGAATGATAGCCACTTGAGAGATTTGCGCCGTTTTCTTTCAACAAGGTTGATATGAAATCTGTAATATGTAGACCAAATTATAGATGCATGCTCTAATTTAGAACGAACAAATAAATAATATAAGGTTTTCAGTGCGCGAATATTTGTAAAATTTCTGCAATTTCTAAAGATAACGCCATAGGTTTTCATTGCTTTAGATGACTTTAGACAGATGTGATCCTTGAAAGTTAACTTCGAATCGAAGATAACCCCTAAATCTTTTATAGAGACAATATACAAGGAAACCGGAATAATACCCTTAAAACAAATATTACAAATCGAACAATGCAATACGATACAATACGAAATCCAAAAAACCAACAAAAGTGTAACACTATAATCAATTTAGTTAGTGAAACCCACACATATGAGACTAGAAATCAAAATAACTGTTACTTATCAAATGTAAGAACAAATCTAGCCCTCAATAATCCTATATACAAAGGTCTAGAAACCTTCAATTCATTGCCAAATCCTGTGAAAAACAAAGATAGTTATTCCTCATTCAAAATTAGCCTGATACAGCATATAAATCAACGAAATACTATATTATGAATACGGTGGATATTGATACTGACATTATGTTGTACTACAGAAATTATTGTTGGATCATATTCTTGTTATAGCTGCGGGTAGGTATACCATACTGTTGTAATACAGCAATTATTGTTATACTATATTATTGTTATATTTTATGTAGAATTGAAAATGTACCACAACATGAAGATTGTAGTTCCGTCACCAGCATGTTGCTGATTAGGAACAAATGCTCTATGAATACATGTATTTTTTTGAAAATTGAATAAATGCTTTTGAGTTAAAAAAAAAGATGCGCATCTGGCCAGGTTGGATTGCTTAATGATCTAGTGGAAGTGGATAACTGAAATTTTCCTAGTGAAGCTATTGACCTTACATTTCTTTGCATTCAGGTGAAGTTTATTATGAATACACCAAGATTGTACTGACTCGTGTTGTTCCTGAAGCCTTATACAATCATTGACGCTATCGATGGTTGAAAATATCCTCAAATCATCAGCAAAGTTTCCTACATTGAATAGTCTCACACAAGTCATTGATGAATAATAGGAAGAGCAGTGGTCCTAGGTTTGAACCTTGGTGAACCCCTGATGTAGCTTAGTATGCATCAGACCTGAAACCATTGTAGCTCACATATTGCTGTCAATCGGAAAGATAAGATTTAAAAAAAAGTATTGCATCAATACCAAATCCAAAATATTCCAAATTATTCAGCAGAACTTCATGATCAATGCGCTCAAAGTCAGTGTAGATGACATCTACTTGACCATTGGTATCAAGATTTTCAGTTAAAAATCTTGTTGTAATAATTAGATTAACTACCGTTGAACGATTACTGAAAAATCCATACTGTGACAGTTTGCTACAAACCAAGGGATAAACACGACATATAGCCGACATATCTCAGTTTTAGTCATAATTTTTACAGTAAAAATCTCAAAATATATTTTAGTTAATTTTTCTTTGTGCTGGTTGAATGAAATCCCTACGATCAAACATGAGGTTGGTTTTCTGTCATGGTCAATGGGCTACATGCAACGACAACACTCGACAAAATCACAAAATAATTGTCCGTGTTGCTTGACTGTTGGCGCGCTACGAACTAAACTCTCTGTCTTGTCTGTCTGTCATAGAAAACAAAACACATAATTTGTGGTAGTGCGGACTCTACGCACATAACCTTTTTTTATTATAGTAGTGATGCGTTAATAACGACTCTAGTAAATATAGTGATGTCCTAATGACGATTTTGAAATTGGTTAGAAAAAGTGGTTCGGTCGTGCGTCAGGGCGGGCAATTGCTTCCCATTCTTTGCTCTGATGTCATCGTTGGGCTTCAAATCATATATTAACACATATACGAGTGTAACACCTACAACTGCAACTTGTATTGACCATATCTTTATGAAAGAAAATCTACAATATACCAACCTAAAATATAAGTCATTCGCCATAAATGCAGATGTTACGGATCACTATCCTGTATATCTAGGATTGCACTATGACTGTTTATCTGATCCAAACATAAAAAAACTAAAGTTATTGAGATTCTGGATGCTAATAAATTTTTAAATCTAATAAAACTGCAAGACTGGAGTATAATACATGAATATAATAACCCAAATATAGCTTATTCAACATTTTCTGATATATTTATTGAAATATATAATCAGGCCATAAATAAAAAAGAAGATAAAACTCTAAAAATATAAAACCTGGATTTCACAGGCCATTATAATTCTATAAAACACAGGGAAAAAATTTAAAAAAAAAAAGACAAAAAATAACTATTACAAACAATCAGTCAACGAAAATAAAAATGATATCAGAAAACTGTTTAAAGTAGTCTCGAAATTAAGCAATACCGACAGCAGCAAAAATAATAATACAATAGAAATTCATGATGGGAATGATGTAAGATTTAATAATGATGTTGACATGGCTAACTATTGCAACAAATATTTCAATGAAATTGGTTTAAAAATGGCTAGTAAGATCAAAAGATCTGCTAATGACTACAAAAATAGGTACCCAACTATTTCTGAATCTATGTTCCTCTACCCAGCTACTGAAAACGAAATAATCCAACACATTAACTCGCTAAAAAATAACTCTTCTCCAGGAATAGATGGGATTACTTCTAAAACATTAAAACTTATACATTCGTATATTATATCCCCACTCTTATATATAATCAACTTAATATTTGAAACGGGCATAGTCCCAGACAAATTTAAAACTTCAATAATAACCCCAATCTATAAAAATGGTAATGTGACAGATATCTCTAATTACAGACCCATTAGCATAATAAGTAATTTTTCCAAAATTTTAGAAAAATGCTTAAAGATTAGACTCCATGATCATCTAAATAAGCATAAAATATTACATAAAATGTAGGGAAAGTAAAAGTACCTCTGACGCAATGTATGAAGTTGTTAACTCAATAAAAGACAGCTTGGAAAGAAATAAAAAATGTATTGCAGTCTTCTTAGATTTAGCAAAGGCTTTTGACACGGTCCCACATAATAGACTCCTCGAGGTATTGGAAAATTACGGAATCCGTGGAACCGTGTCAGAAATTTTCAAGAACTACCTCAGTAATAGAAAACATACTGTAAAAATGAGAGACTCAGTAAGTGAACCTTTGAATACGCAACTAGGCATCCCCCAGGGCACTGTATTGGGGCCGGTACTCTTTATCACATACATAAATTCACTACTAAGCCTTAATATAAGTAAATCTACAATCTCATATGCAGATGACACTGTATCGATCTTCGAAGATGACTCTTGGGATGGTGTAAAAGTAAAAGCGGCAGAAGGCGTACAAAATGTTAAAGAGTGGCTGGATTTTAATAAACTCTCACTTAATACAAAAAAAACAAAATACGTAGCATTTTCAATCACAAATTATAATAGACCTAATTACAATAATCTCAAAATTGAGAACTCTACTGATCTCATAACAGACTGTGACAATATCAAGTATTTAGGTGTTACCATCGATAAACATCTTAAATGGGATCTACATATCGTTGAATTAGTGAAAAAAGTCCGTAGACTCATATACAAAATGTACCATATCCGTAAAATCCTAAATAAAGAACAACTGATTATTGTACATAGATCACTAGTAGAATCCCTTATAAGATATGGCATATTAGTATGGGGCGGATCATATGAGAATACCCTTCATCCACTAAATGTAGTCCAAAATTACATACTAACAGTTATGTTCAAAAGAGGTAAGCTCTTTTCAACCAGTTTATTATATAATGAAAACATTTTAAATGTCAGATATCTTTATTTCATAACTATTTCAACATTCTACTACAAAAATAGTCAATATCTAATACAAATATCTCATTCTTATAACACACGAGCAAAACATAATGAACAAATAGCAATTCCAATGTTCAAAAAAGATTCGTCGCAAAGATTTGTGAATTATTTGGCACCAAAAGTTTTTAGAAAATAGTTTCTAGAAATAAGAACATCTAGCACTGTGAGACTATTCAATAAGAATTGTAAAAAATATATTTGTACAAACTACAATAAGTTTGAAGCTTTGTTATGAAAGCAATTTGTAAGCTTGAGAGATACTCAACAAATTTTAGGTTAAGTATTTTTGTTACCGATTATCATTTACACATTAGAATATATTATAATTATAAAACCAAACAAACACTTATAACCAGATACTCGACCTATATGTTAAATTACAATATTTAGTTGATCGTTACTTGTTATACACTTAGGTGCAAAAAAATAAAATAAATGCAACTTATTATTTCCATAGTTTTTAAACATATGTTGTAACTGTATATTATGTGAGCAATAAATAAAAAAAATAAAAAATATTCCTCCCTCCTGTATCCGCGCCTGAATGAACTGATAAACAACGTGATTTTTGAAAGAACTAACTAAAAAATAAGCTAAGCAAGATTTCAAAGCAATTAATAGACACCGACAAAATAGAAAATAATCTCATATAAATTAGACGCTGCAGATGTCAAAAATTAAGTTTTGACATTAAGCGAGGATATAAACAAACATTTTTGGGCGGCATCATCTACCACAGAGAGAAGCTCTATTGAAGTAACAGGCGGTGTTCCCTCGAAAATATAAACAACATTGAATCAGTTCAAGCACCAAGGTTTTTAGATATCTTAGGTCAGTCTATGTACTCGCGTGACAACACTACACCACATATTACTACACTAACCATCCTCATCCTTGAATATATATTTTTTGTATGGCAGGAATAAGGGGTATTCCATAATGGATTTGAAGCAGAATATTCGGTAACATTGATTTGTTGAAATTATAAACAGGATGTTCATAAAATCAGATGTGGAATCATCTGCGACTGAAAGATAAACTTTAGTCACTATCTTCCATCGTCAAGATAACCTCTTGTGGGGTATTCATGTTGAAAAGGGAAACATTCTCAATTAAATATTGATAGAAAGATTTTTCTGTGAATTGAAAAATCCACGATTAAAATGAAGTTATTTTTTGTGAATGTCTAACAGAAAACAACTACTTCCCCGGCTAAAGCCACGCTGGACATTGAACTACATCTGATAGATATTCTAAAAAGGCCCTAATTCAAAAGAAAAAATCTGAATGAAAATGCAAATTTTCAATGTCCAGCGTGGCTTTAGCCGGGGAAGTAGTTGTTTTCTGTTAGACATTCACAAAAAATAACTTCATTTTAATCGTGGATTTTTCAATTCACAGAAAAATCTTTCTATCAATATTTAATTGAGAATGTTTCCCTTTTCAATTCGGTAACAGATATTGAGGGAGGTCGCAAATGAGACTTTCTCTGTAGACATTCATGACATTTCAAAAAGAGAAATAAAGTACCGAATTAAAATCGCTTAGAGAACGTGGAGTGTCTAATGACAGTCTGAAAAATAATGAAAAAATGTATGATTCTAATGCAGGCAAATTTGAGGATACGCAGAGAAAAAGTGTTGAAGACCTCAAAGAATCTCCAACTCGCGGGAATCCTTTTAGAAGTATAGAATATATATATATATATATATATATATATATATATATATATATATATATATAAACATGTTATCTTACTTGCTAAAATCTATCTGTAATATTTGTATTCTAATATTCATTTAATTCCTAACACCAACTGAGTAACACCCACAACCAGGCAATACCTTCGTGGATAATCAATGAGTGGTTTATTTTTGAAGTTTCACGTTCAGCTAGGTTCGCCTTATATGGAGCTATTTTCAAGAAACATTGGAATGATAAGTAAGGGTAAGGGTAGTCACAAGGTTAGTCCCAAAACCATCCGATCTAACGAAGAAAACAAAACATTTGGTAGAGAAATATCTTTATTCCTCTCCATAGTCTCCTTTTAGCTCGATACTCTTTTCCCAGCGATGTTCAATAGCTTCGATACCCTGTGTATAGTGAGAGACGTCGAGCTCCTCAAAATAGTCATCAACCGCAGACTTCACCTCTTCATTGCTGGCAAATATTTTACCACCGAGCCATTTTTTTCAAGTTTGGAAACAAAAAATAATCCGAGAGGGCTAACCTGGCGAATGGGGTACGTGAAAAAGCAATCCGAACTTTAACTTGTTGATTTTGGCCATCGCGATAATGGATGTGTGATGAAATTTTCACCAAATGCGGCCGTTTTTTCTTGATTTAATCACGCAAACGCTGCAGTAATTCGCATAATAGTCGCCGTTTATTGTTTTTCTTTTCTGAAGATAATCCTACGTACATGACCATGCCCGCTGATGGAACTGTCTTTGCCTTCTTTGGGGCCAATTCTCCCCATTCAGTCCATTGTTTTGACTGTTCCTTCGTCTCAGGTGTAAATAATAATAGTCTTTTATTTCTTTTGATCATGTGTACATGATATAGAAAAGGTCAGTTTTAGATGTATTGCACTTTACTAACATAAATTACAAATAAATGTATAGATAAAAAATAGAACAAGGACATAAGAAGCTTGAGAGAGTATAGGTGTGAAACTCAGAGCTCAGGGAGACGAAAAGAAAATCAGGAGATTTAGTTCGTTATTCTAGTGATTGGTCATTTAAAAATTCCACTGTATAGTATGTTTTGGATATCACTATTTCTTTCGATTTTATTTCAAAAAGTATAATTTTCAGATTCCTCAAGCTTGATGACAGTTTGTTAAATAATTTAATACCCATGTAATGTGGTCCTTTTTCTGATCTGGTCAGTCTGTGTGTAGATACTTCTGATATATATTTATTTCTGGTGTTATAATTGCTGTTATTAAGGGTCTTGAAATTGAGAATGTTGGTTTTTACATAGGTCAGAAGCTTGGATATGTATGGGCAAAGTAGAGTGAGGATCTTCAACTCAATGAAACTTTCCCTACAAGCTTCCTCTTTATCCCTGCCATTATTCTTATAATTCTTTTTTGAATCACGAAAATTCTTGTGGAGTTTGGAAGTGGCATGTTTATCACAAATATTGCTTAATTGGTAAGTACAGAAAACATCGGATGTAATTTTATTGCATAATTCATCAATGTTGTTGTCCCATTTGCAGTTCTCACCTAAGAATTTAGTACACTCCAATTGTTTGACGCTTTGAGAATTTGATCTCACTAGCAGGGATTGGTCACCTCCGGTATTAGCATAGTTGAATCTTATAAGAGATGTTTTTTTTTGTTCATGGTCAGATTATTCTCCTCCAACCAGTTTTGTACGAGACTCATGGTTGTAGTTGCTTCCTTTGTGAGATTTTCAATATTGTGGCTATCTTTAAGAATTGTAGTATCATCTACATACATTACATAAATATAACTTTGGAAGTCATTTACATATATGTATTATGTAAAATAGTGGTCCTAGGATAGAGCCCTGAGGTACTCTTGTTGTGGTGTATAATTTTTTTGATTCCTTACCGTTTGCTTCAACCATATGAGATTAATGAGTGGAAGTGGTAATATACCAGCAGCGCATTTTTATCAACAATATTGCATAATTGGTAAGTACAGAAAACAGCGGATGTTATTTTTTTGCATAATTCATCAATGTGGTTGTCCCATTTGCAGTTCTCACTGATTGAGACACCCAAGGATTTAGTACACTCCAATTGTTTGACGCTTTAATAATTTGATCTTACTAGTAGGGATTGGTCATCTCCGGTAATAGCATAGTCATCTCCGTTAATAGCATCTTATAAGAGATGTTTTTTTTGTTCATGATCGATTATTCTCCTCGAACCAGTTTTGTACGAGACTCATGGTTGTAGTCGCTTCCTTTGTGAGGTTTTCAATAGTGTGGCTATCTTTAAGAATTGTAGTATCATCTGCATACATTACATAATTATCACTTTGGAAGTCATTTACATATTTATATAAAATAGTGGTCCTAGGATAGAGCCCTGAGGTACTCCTGTTGTGGTGTATGATTTTTTTGATTCCTTACCGTTTGCTTCAACATAATGAACTCTTTTGCAGGTAACTCCTAATCCACTGTAGGGGTATGCCTCGAATCCCATATTGTTCCAGTTTGTTTAGAAGTATTTCATGGTCGACATGTCAAATGCTTTACTGATATCCAAAAATAAACCCAATACTCTTTTTTTCCCTTATCTAGGTATTCTATTATCATATCCAGAAATGTTATGATTGCAGTTTCGGTACATTTACCTCTCCTGAAATCGAACTGATGGTTGTTAAATGCATTATATTGAGTGAGAAATTGGGTTATGAAGTTTGCAACGATTTTTTCATACACTTATTCTCTCTTGGTCACCTCCTTTGTGTATCGGTTTTATTTTTGCCATCTTTAAATATTCGGGAAAAATTCCTCCTGTTGATGAGCAGTTTATTAAGTATGTAAGTGGTTGAGCAAGACAGTATGGCAATTTTTTGAGAATATTAGTGCTTACTTCATCAAAGCTGGTTAAAATGGGAATTTTTCAGATTTTTTATTATTTCTATTTTGTCATATTCAGTGACTGGTTTGAAATATATTGAGTGTGGGATAATCTTGGAGGTCTTGGTGTTATAGTTTTGCTTTGGTTTTTCCGTTTAGCAGCATGTGCGACTTATTGAAATATTTATTCAATTCTTCCGCACTTGTGTTTCTATTTTTTCGTTATTAATATTGAGTGTGTTATTTCTTTTTGATGTGGTAGTCACAGTATCATTGTTGGCCATCTTTATTATTTTCCATGTTGTTTTAGATTTATCATCTGATTCTGCTATTAGCTTGGTATTGAAGAGTTTTTTTGCTGCATTGAGTAGTTTCCTGTTTATTCTTTTATAATTCTGATAATAGGTTTTTGAATTGATGTCAGCTTTAGCGCTTAAAGATCTTTGAGTTTTTGTCCTCTTTGTCAGCCATGGTTTTCTTTTTTTGGCTCTATTGTTCATCACTTTTTTCCCGATTGGGAAGGCAATATCAAAGTAGTGTTTGAATATATTTAGGAATGATTCAAATTGATTACTTGCATTATCATTTGACATGTAGATTTCGTTCCAATTTTCATTGCTTAAAAGATCGTGTTTGATATTTTCAAAGTTACAAGTATCCCTACTGAGGTAGGCGTATGGTAAAGTGATGGACCCATGTTTCTTCCATGATTATGAGTCAACGCGAAAACTCGGCTTTATTGCTGTGGAACTTTGCCAAACACTCGATTGAAACATCCTCACGACTTTGTTTTTGTACAAAGTTTCAGTCAAAATGCAATGTAAAACAATTTTTGAAATGCCTATCATGTCTGCTAGCTCGCACGCTTTCAGTCGACGGTCATCCAATACCATTTGGTGGATTTTTATCACCATTTCTGGCGTAGTCATCTTAGTTGGTTGACCACTACGATGTTCGTCTTGGCAGCTCGTAAGGCCTGTTTTCAACTTTGCCACCCAATGTTTTACTGTTGTGAACAATAGAGCAGACTCCCCCAGGGTAGAATCCAGCTCCGCCTTGATATTGATTGGACTGAGGCCTTTCGAATGAAAGTATTGTATCACATAACAATTACCAATTTTTTCCTTTTTTACAAATTCACTGAGAACGTTCGATTTCGATGGCTGCCAAACAAATACTAAACAACGTAGTGTCACTAAACTCAAGCTTTATAAAGTTGATATTTTCTACCATAGTAATTCTTTTGAAACTACTGCCATCTATAATTCAAATCAAAGTCTCAATTTTCTTTTTTTTTTTATAATGCAAAACAGTTATTTTTATGCCATATTTCAATTGACCTGGAGATGATTAGATGGATGGTATGATGTGAAGATGAGATATGATGATGATAACTCTAGGTTATTTGGTATAATATTTAATCAGCTGTGTCTATTGTACCCTGCTTATGTGATGGAAAATAGAAAACATTTAAGATTTCTGGTATAATACTACTTTCAATGGTCTTGCTGACGAATTGGCAATACCGAAAATCCACCATTTAGATACTGAAGTTATATTAAAGAATGAATGTGAAGATCACCCTGAGTATATCGATGATTTATCGAAAACAAAGACGGTCAAACCTGAGGATGACATCGATATCGTTCACGAAGATATCAAACCTGAAATATGTGAGGATCTATTTATTCAAATAGAAACTGAAGCAAACTTTTCTCGTGAACTTTCAACAGGTATTGTATATTGTATTTATTGAACTTCTGCGAAGTTTAATTTATTTGCGACATGTTCTACAAGAATCCCGTCAACTGACCTTGGGAATATATCTTATTGATGTTTTTGTAGGACAAAAACATATTATAAATGAGAACTAGTACCAGTACCCCACGAGAATCGTAAAATAGTATAATAAAAATTTCAAACAATAAATAATGAATCCAAAAACTTCATGGGTTTGATAATTTGTCGAATGTGTTTTACTAGATTTGTAACTAAACGTTTATCATCAACAAATTTTACATGATTCGTTTTGTATAAGTTACATCACACAAATGAGCCGTAATTTTCAAATGTCTTCCTGTCAAATGGAAATGTATTTATTTATTAAAACTAGTAACCCTTTTATATAAAAACAATTATCATATATTTTTCATACTTGAATACTAATATAAACTAACTGAAGTATATCAGTACATATAGTAAGTATTTATTTGCCTCGAATAACATACTTTGTACTAAAGGCAAGTCAGAATACAAAACATATAATATATCTGAAATACAAATATCATGTGAAATGACAATACACAAACTAAAATTATTGAAAAAATCAGATGTTCAAAATGGTCAGTTACAAATTGTGGGAGAAGTATTCTTCCAAATTATAAAAGCACTTTATTATCAAAAAATTTTTTACGCTCTTGGTAACAGAGATTTTCTCTGAAATTTACTGGTAGTGCATTGTATAAAGATTTTATGGAATTAAATGTTATATATTTGCTGCTTGAGGTTACAGTAGCGATTTTTTTTTCACATAAAGGGGGCGTCGGTCCTGAGTATGCGAATTTTTGAGTCAAAGTTGGAATGCATGCTTTTTCTACTGATAACTCAAAAACAATTGATCCTACGTCCTGGACTTTTTTCCTATTTACAATAGTTTTCCCTCAGTAGCTAAATGAAAATTATTTACATACAATGAGACTGAGGTAAGGAACAAGAACAGTGGCAATGTAAACGAGGAGCAGAGAGATGATTTCTGAAGGAATTTGATGTAAAATGAAAGGTCATTGACAGGGAAAAAAAATTGAGGCACAAGGAACGGGGGCCAGGAGTGGGTTGAAGATAGGCAAAGGTAATAAAGGGATGAAGGATAAGTATCAGGATGAATTCGGAAGAACTGTGATGTGATTTACAGAGGGAATTTAAGAGGAAGAATGTTCAAGAACGACTGGGGAGTTTAAAGCACGAATAATAGAAATAATTTGGAAAAACACCTAATAATTTTTTTAAGATAAGATATATATTTATGAAATATTCACACATTGATTTGTTGAAAATATGAACAGGATGTTCATAAAATCAGATGTGGAATCCTGCGATTGAATGTATCCTTTTTCATTCACACATTATTGTACCTCAGCTAACCTTACACGTGTTATCTGTCTCAAAAGCTGTTCATGTTCTTTTTCAATATAAAATTTACGAAAAATGTACGGAAATGACTTGTTTACACGAAGTGTCAAAGCACAATGATCAATGATATTAGCAAATGGCTGCCTAAGCGCTTCCTTAAGGCCCTTTACAGCACTAGACGTTAAAACCTAAATTCCTATTCCGTGCAGAGGTCAGAACAATCGCCGTTCATTTAGCGTGTGTAAGAAGGCATTTAAAAAAAGATCATAAAGAGAAATGCAATGCAATTGCACCTTTAAAAAAAACTGATAGATAATTTAAAATCACATGTTAAAAAAGTGCACAATGCTGCAGAACAATCGTGGAAGCATGCAAAGAATTTATTGCATTGAGAGAAGTAATACCTACCATTTACCATCTTATAACCGCAAAGAACAATTATTTCTTTCTTGTATGGTTTCATTGTTAATGTCATTCATCAATAGCACCATAAGCATTAAATGAATATTGTATTATTCATTCATTCATATATATTTTTTAAAACTAGGTATACAATTTCAGTATCGGATAATTTGAATGAGAGCAATTAACCCAAAAAATAATTTTATAAATAATTTTCAAATATATTGTATCAAATTTGAATGGCATTGTTTCCCAGAATTTTCCAATACAATCTTATTGCATTAATCCACTTTGTAATCTTTCATTCACTTACAGTAAATTTGGTCTAGAGAAATACACGAATATCGAGTATATTCACGTTTGCATTGCAGAGTGCAGGCCTTGTGAATCACAGTCTAAGTTACGCGGAGTATACAGATGGTGTGACATGAGGACTGCGTACGTCTGCCGCTTAGAATATGGCGTCACTATCACATCACAACGTCATTTACCTGTTCCGTGCATCTGTCTCATTATATGTAAAGAATTTTGGTTTGGTTTTGCGAAAACAATTGTAGATAGAAAACAAAGTTTAGGACAAAATTTGTAGACAATTTTTCGCTCTACAACTTTTAATATGGATATTTTTTACGTAGGATCAATTATTTTTGAGTTATTCGCAGAAAAAGCTTGCGTTACAACTTTGACTCAAAAACTCGCATAAATATTGATGTTACAGAAAAAAATATTCTAACATAATGAAAGAACATTTAATTATCTAGAAAAAGTCTTGTGTATTTTTCGCGTCCGAAAAACCGTTTAGGAGATATATGACAAAACGCGTTTTCCAAGATGGCCGCTAACGCACACTTCTCCGAGCCGCGCCAACTCAGAGTTATACTCAGGATCCAGCCCCCTATCCCGTGGAATGAAAAAATCGCTTCTGTAACCTCATGTTTTTCGGCGGCCATTTTTCCCCCTGCCGACTGAACTATAGCCCCAGAAATACTTGATATTGCCGGGAAACTAGTTTTCAATTTTTCATAGATAGGTGCTATAGCGAGTATTAATCATTTTAAGCATACAAAAGAAATTCACTTCACTAAACTGGGTTTACAAAACCATGGCACCTGTTACGACATACAATAGCTTCTTCAGATGTATCATTTAACAAGATACATCAGTATTCATCTTGATTGATACAAAAACATGCTCATGATGAATATTTATTGTGCACCATGATAACACCACCAAACCTTAGCTTTTCAGTTTTTCAATTTGAACTCTTCACTATATAGAGCATAGTTGTTGAGAGATAATTCTTCATTTGGGATATACCATTATGCAATCTGGTTTCAGTTAAAACTATGATGTCGTAGTTGGTGGTATTCACACTGCATAAAAGATCAGGTAATTTGATTCTGATACCTGATGCCTCGGACATTTTGATAATAACTATCACTTTGCTGAAGTTATTACTGGTGTTACCTTTCATTATTCGTTTTTTTTTGTTCTTACTTCCTTCTTTGGCAAATCAAAGCTGGCAATAATGCAGGTTCTAGCAATACACCTAAAGTCGGCGTTTTTTTAATTTGGTTTCCTAACAGTTATTCATTATGTGAAAAATATCATTCTGAACTTTTCTGGCTATTCAAAACTATCTTGATTTCTTAAATTTATTATTATACCTATACTCATCTACCTCAGTTATTTCTATTTATTCATGGAACATTTGAATTTTCCAATGAATTGAAAATGTTGATTCTTTTTCATATCTTTTTTCAAATTCAACCATTTTTCGTTTCATAATTTTAACTACACATAATCTTTTCCTTTATGACATTATATTCTTTGATTATTTTGTAATTGTTCCTACTGTGAGGCTTTCTTCGCATGGTAATTAGTTAATGTCAAGAAAGTATTGCATACAGAATCCTGGAACCTTTCTTAAATGAAGAAACACTCTTAAATTTCTTTGTTTTTAGAATATGGAACGCAGCTTCAACAAAATACCGCTAAGAATGAAACAGGTATGATAGGGGAAAATTATAGGATGGAACCGACTGGAGTAAAGCCATTTCGGTGCAAACTTTGTCCGAAGAGATTTTCACAAAAGAAGATATTGTTGTGTCATGAGAGGATTCATTCAGGGGAGAAACCATTTCAATGTAAATTTTGTCCAAAAGCCTTTGCAGAAAGAACCACATTGTTGCGCCATGAGAGAATTCATACAGGGGAAAAACCATTTCAGTGCAAATTTTGTTTGAAATCGTTTTCTCAAAAGACCAGTCTAATTCTACATGAAAGAATTCATACAGGCGAAAAACCGTTTCAATGTAGTTTTTGCCCGAAGAGTTTTGCAGAAAAAACCACATTGGTGCGTCACGAGAGAATTCATACAGGGGAAAAACCATTTCAGTGCAAAATTTGTTTGAAATCTTATTCTCGAAAGATTGGTTTAATAGGTCACGAAAAAACTCATACGGGTGAAAAACCATTTCAGTGCAAAATTTGTCAGAAATCTTTTTCTGGAAAGGTTAATCTAATAGGTCATGAAAAAACTCATGCAGGTGTGAAACCATTTCAATGCAAAATTTGTCTGAAGAGTTTTACAGTAAAATCCAGTCTGTTGATGCACGAGAGAATTCATACAGGTGAAAATCTATTTCAATGCAAATTTTGCCCAAAGTTTTTCGTATGTGAAAGCAAATTATTGCTTCACAAGAGAACTCATACAGGAAAAAAACCATTTCATTGTCAGATTTGTTCAAAAGCCTTTGCTGGAAAGAATCATTTGAGCCTTCACGAAAAAAACCATACAGATGACACACCATTTAAATGCAAATTTTGTCCAAAGGGTTTTGCATATGAAAGCAAATTGTTGCGCCATGAGAGAACTCATACAGGGAAAAAACCATTTCAATGTAAATTTTGTCTAAAGTGTTTTGCAGATGAAAGCAAATTGTTGGCCCATGAGAGAATTCATACAGAAGAAAAACCTGTAGAGTTTTGTCGAAAAAAGGAAATGGTTGGGTCGGTATTTAAACCGATTTCTCAAAAGCCTTCGTAAGCAGTATGTCAGCCTCCATGGTCAAGAGTCTATTGAAGTACTTTCTACCTCGGGCCATCATTTTTCATGTTTATTTATGACCTTGTAGCTACTCTCTCCGTCGGTCACTTACTGCATGCCGATGATCTTGAAATGTGCCATAAAATTTGCACCACAGAGGACTGAACTCTTCTAGTTCGCCTTAATGTCTGTTGCATCGAGAATAGCTTAATCATTTGTTTGTAATTTTATTAATGGTGACCATTTGTTAAGTAAGTGTGTTTTTTCACGTCTCCTTTTATTGTAATTTTCTAACATTAACATTTTTGTAGATTCTTTGTATTTGTGGTGATGATGCATTCACTTTGGAAATAAAGTAAACTACATAGATATTGTTTTTGTGGAGATTGACTTGGAGTTCTCCCATTGATCCTATTTATTCCTTAGTGTTTCTAAATGCCAGGATATGTCCTTCACGCCAAGCTTAATCCAATTCTTTATAATTATAAACTGGACAATGTCGTATTGAAACGACCTGAAATCTTCCAAAATCTAGGAGTAACATTCGACAAAAAATTCTCTTTTGCAAAACATATCGAGCTAGTTACCAAAATAATAGATCATTAGGATTCATAAACAGCTTGTCAAAAGATTTTGGAAGGAATGAGAAAACTCTTCTGCAATTATATTTCACAATTGTTGGATTAAATTCAAAGTATGCATCACATTATCAGGTGTATATCCAATTTATAAAATATTCAAAATTTTTTGAAGTATATATGTTTTAAACATGAGGGCAACTACCCAGACGTAGGTTCTCCACATGAACAACTCAATTCTAGATTTTCAGTCGATTCACTTGAATCTTGTCGAAATAGGTCACATGTTATATTCCTTTCCATTCTTATTCACAACACTTCGGACTGCAGCTGCATTTTGGATATGATGTATTTTCTTGTAGATACGGAAAAATAAAGCAGTGAACTAAACTTTTTTATACAGTAGAAACCGGATATAACGACATTGAAGGGACCGTATACTTCGGACGTTATGTCCGATAGTTGTTATAAGCAATATACACAAGTATGTATGTATATATTATGTCTGTTTGTAGTATGGGGATAGGTTATGCATATGAACTTGTTTTCAAATAACTTTATGTTCAGATGTCCTCAATCGTTTAATTTTCAAAGAGTTGTTCTCGAAAAGAGCTTTTATTTTATCTCTATCCTTCCAAATCGTTGATATCGTAGAGTGTGAGACTCCACATTCCTTTGCAATTTCACTATTTAACTCGCCATTTTCTAATTTGCATATAATATGTGATTTTTCTTCAATATTAAACACTTTCCTATTTCTTTTTTGCAACATAGTAACGTGTAAACACACGATCTAAACCAAAAGTTTTAAAATCAACCTGTAATTCACGTGGTCAACTATCGCACTGAATAAGTCGTAAAACATGCAAGGTCAAATGGCAAAGAGCGGGAAAGAGGTTCTATAGCAAAATATTCCTTCATATTATTAGTATAAAGGTGAAAATTGTTCGTAATGTTTTGTTTTACTGGAATAGGTAAACGGTTGGTCGTTATAGCCGATGAATAGCCGATGAATATCGATAAAGTTTCGTCGTTTTAAGCGATATGTCGCTGTATCCGATGTCGTTATAGGCGGTATGTGTACTTATTAGTTCATATAGATTCGGCCGGGACCTTGCCATTCGGTTGTTATAACCGATCTGTCGTTATAAACGATGTCGTTATATTCGGTTTTTACTGTAGTTTTATTTTTATCAAACAAAAACTTCATACAAAAGCAGAGCCGGATTAAGAGGGGGGCAAACGGGGCTGCAGCCCCGGGGCCTCCACAAGAGAGGTACCTCCACAAGAGAGGTACCTCCACAATATACATTTTTAGGTAAAATTTCCTAACAAATACCGAAGGATATGCAAAATTATATATAAAAAATCTGACAACGAAAGAGCAGTTCTCCCACTTTTTCCTCTCATTTTTCGTTTTAAACATTCAAAAACATGTTTCGTATTCCTGTCAAAATCCATGGTTAATATTAATCTTCGATCTGATGAATCATGTGTATATGCGAGAAACAATCACCAAGTAAAACATCATACTATTATACAAAATATTATATCGTATCGAAATTAGCTGTAAAAACAAGAACAATTGAATTTAAAAAAATATATACATTTTTTTTTAATAAATGAAGGATCTTCTGTCGATGTATTCTTCGAATGACACAAGCGATCTAGATACACAATGAAATTCAATAATCATAAGCAAAAGAAAATAATATTTCAATTTATGAATATGATTGCATCAAATTATTTATAAGTGCCCTGTGCGCATTCCATAATAGAACAAAAGTTCAAATTCTGTTGACTATTTTTCTGCCGATTCTACAAACACTTTGCCCGTCTATACCTGTTTTTCCTATTTATTGGCGTTGACAAGTGTCCGCTGAGTGGCGCGCTTGTAACAGAGAACTCCCCGAAATCTGAAAGTGTGAGTCTAAGAGAAGGATGACATTCCGCAACAAATGTAAATCCTTCTGAAAAAGGACTATCAAAAAGACCAATCTAAGATGTTCTATTATCAAATTCTTGGAAACCAAAATTTCAGAACTACATTCTTAAACATTGAAATTACAGTGATTATTTTTTGACATTGCTAGAAACCAATGGAAACGTTCAATTCAAATAATTCATATACGTTTTGGCCAATCAATAGTGGGAATATTCTACCTAGAAAATTGTCGCGGGAATAATTTGAGGTATTTTGTTTTTATTGTCTGACAACCTTTATTTTTAATTTGACGTCTGTCATCAATTCGCATGAAAAGTGTGAAATGAATCAAAACCGGTTCAGTACATTATATAATTTTGCAAGGAAATGTGTTTATGATCGTAACATCAAAAAATAATCTAAAGAATACCACACGAGAGTTCCATATAGTAGACAATAATTATCTAGATTTCTTTCTCAAACTTGTTGGCAATAGCCACTCGAGCCAGTTGGTCTATCTTGTCTATTGCCTGGCAACAAATTTTCGAAAATCTGTCGAATTATTTTCACTCTCTATGATATTATAACTGAGAATGTGATGATGTCAAATTGCACTGGAAAGCGCTCATTTTCCAAAATGAAAAAAATAGGCGAATTACGATGAGACAAAGCCGCCTATCAAAGTTATCGCTTCTTAGCATTGAGAATGATTTTCTCCTGATGCTGGATTTGACCGAAATCATCAATGATTTTTCGTCGAAAAAAGCTCGCAAGAATCCATTTGTTTACGCTGTAATTTAATTTATTTCTTGTATTTTATTATACCTACATATGCTCGTGTCGAAATAATTTGATTTGTTCCGCAAGAAATAAAAAAAATATTGTTTGAAAAATAATCAGGGGCCTCCACACCTTTGTTGCCCCAGGGCCTCCACACCTTTTAATCCGGCCCTGTACAAAAGATTGTTACAGTTTTTTTGAAACACTGCAGTGACCTTGACAAATATGGCAGCTGACTCTGAAAGCAGTGTTGACTTTTCTTACACAGAATACATATTTCAAGATGCAATCCAGTTTTCATTACTTACTACTAAAATATTTGTTGTCAACATTTTAACATTCAATTTCTGAACTTTTGAAAGACTATTTTGCCCAAAGGTTTCGTGAACATATCTGCAATGTTTTCAGATGTTAGAACATATTCGAGTTGAACATTCCCTTAGTTAACTGTTTGTTTCTCGTTACACTTTCTTTCTCGTACTTCAATTTACTAATTTGCGCTCGTGTAATATTTATAATTGTCACCTTTGACATCTGAATTACAGAGTAATCAAAAAAAAATATAAATACGTGTCCTTAACTTTAACATTGTCTAAAATGTAATTGTACCGAATATCCACATGCATCAAACGCCTATTGTTTTCATTATTTTCCGAAATTTTAATAAGTGACTGATTGTCTTCAAAAATTAAAGTTGTGATAACATGAATTTTGAGATTAATTTTTTTGTGTATTTTGCCTTTGATAAAGACAAAGCAACCGCAATTAATTTTTTTGAAAACCAACTTATACAATTCCTGATGTTGATTTTCGGTCCCGTATATCTCCTGCCCAATCTGCATCAACAAATCCCTTCAATTCAGATTCCAAATTACATGTATAAATAGGGACAAATTTATAGTACTTTTGATGTAACGTAAAATTATTTTTTGAGCTTTGTATAATATAGTACTAGCACAATGCTGATATCTACTTAAAAAGATAACCTATACACATAAATCAGGACGAGTTAATGAGATCGCATAGTGCAAGCTACCAATTAATTGTCTGCAATGTTTTTAAATTAATTCACTGTCCGACTTGTCTCTTTGTAAGGTTCTAAAATCAAAATGTTGATCAATAGGTGTCTCTGCACGCTTACAATCTGACATACCAAATTTTCCTAGAACTTTTTCTAAATATTTTTGTTGATTTATGACAGTTATTCCTTTATTTGTATCTTGCTTTATGCTTATGCCTAAGTAATTACTAGCTAAATCTAAAACATTCGTTTTGAAATTATAGTTAAGTAAAAATTTCAAATTTTCAATTTAATTTTTGCCAAAAATAAACAGATTGTCGAGATATATTAACAAGAACTGTGCGTTCCCGAATGAGAAAACTCGATATAAGTGGTTTGGATTCAAAAAGTGGACTGTATAATAATAATAATTGTGGGTATGGCTTGGTATGCGTATTGTGGCAGCACAAAACAGAGACTTCCGAGAGTAGGTTGTTTTCTTGTCCAACACGTTTTCTTCTCGAGCTAACTCTGGAGGGTAGACCTTATCCTTGCTTGCACGGGGCCACAAACACATATACCAATGTCACCAAAATAAGCAAAGATTGTAGATCTCAAAAATACTAAATATCAGTTAGCGTGATGCCAAATATAGTCAATGTCACGACTCAATGTCAAGTGAAGGCTATTTTCTCTTCCTGCTTTCTTTGCAGGACATGCGATTCAATTTACAGCAGGTCCCATCCGGTAGTTTCATGTACACGGTTTCATTTATGACCCTATATAGAAAAGCTCCTGATACATCTAGCTGGTATACTGGTAGCTTCATTTTATTCGCAATGACCATAAACAGTCTGAAAGTCTTTTTTTGAAAGAGGTAGTGTAAAATTCCCTCCATAATAAAAGATCTTGAATTTTGCATTAAGTCTCAAATTTTATCAGAGGAATAATCTAGTAATATAATTTAATTATTTAAATTCCTTATTTATTTAGCCAATGACTAGTACAATTATTACAGAGAAATATATTCAGTATATGTAACACAAATAACAGACAAATTACAGATACATATGTTAACAGATATTGGAATACAATAAAATTATGGTACGGATAAGTAAAAAGTTGTTGAAATATTACCGTGGTTGACTAAAAAGTTCATTCTAAAATAAGTTCTATATTCATAAAATTGACAAGTTTCACATTAAACATGGTAAAATCATACAAGTCCATCGTTGTTCATAATATACCGCAAATGTAATGTAAATGCTCCCAAAGTACAGTATTAAATTTGTTTCGGTAACTTATTGTAAGCTGTAATCCCCATATTAAAAATGCTCTTTTTAGTGCACATAAGTTTCGTTTGGTTTACATGAATATGGTTGTTTTGACGGGTATTGTATGAGTGAACATCAGAGCTGGATTGTAGGTTCATTGAAATATATTCATGAAGCATATTCTTTGCCAGTTTATGAATAAAAATTAGCGTTTGAAATTTTATTAGTTTCTTAACAGACATCCAATGAAGCTGTAGTTGCATACGCTCTATACTTTCGAATCTATTACACTTCAGAAAAAATCGCTTATATCCATTTTGTAAAATTTGAAATTTTTAATAACTGTGTCTTGGCACATGAACATAATTGAGGAACAGTATTCAAAGTGGGGTTTAATTATGCTATTCTATATCATATGTCTACTGAACTGAGTGAGTTTTTTGCTGATTCTATAAGATAAGATAAGATAAGAATTTATTGGTCTTTATGTTACAATATTATCTACACTTGAAAACAAACACACATAATTTGTTTAGACACGTCATAGAAAATAGAAAAGATATACAAATCACATTACAAATATAGCTAAGTAACCTAAAAATATATATTAAACACATATTCTTAAAAAACACATTTAAAATTGAAATAATTTCCTTAGTGCCTTTTGCCTTTAATCAACAGGCCAGACAGCATCAAAAACCTCATTTATTGAGTAAAATGCTCAAAAGAGCCTGCTTCACCACAAATTTTAATTTTTTTTTTGGATAGTTTTTCCATTCTTTTGGAAGCGTATTATATATTTTGCCATATAATACTTCGGTTTGTTTTTCAGTATTTACTAATTTCGTTTTTGCTGTTCTAATGACCTCTTTGCTTTTAGTATTGTAATCATGTATAAGTGCCCCAGTAGTGTATTTATCTTTATTTATATGTACATATAAGATAGCTTCCAGTATATATAGACATGGTACCTTTTTAAATCAATAAATAAAGGTTTTGCATGATCTCTGAAATTAGCTCGAACCATCTCTCTGATAATTTTTTTCTGGGATATAAAAACATAATTTGCTGCTGATACTGATCCCCATAGTAATATCCCATATTGTAAATGGCATTGTATAAGACCGAAATATGCAATTCTAAGTACATCTTTGCTTACCACGCTTCTCATTCTCCTCAGGGCAAAGCGACCTTTGGACAGTTTCTTTTTTATTTCTGTAATTTGTGTTTTCCAGCTGAGATTGCTGTCTATATGAAATCCTAGTAAACGCACGTTCTTTTCGTTATCATTATTCGTTCTTTTGTTAAAATCTATGATTTTAGTTTTATCATTATTCAAACACAATACATTTGCATTGAAGTATTGTTCAAATTTTTCTTGAGTTTCTTTTGATAACTCTTCAAGTCTACCTGTATTACTTGATTTAATTATAAAAGAGGCGTTGCCTGCATAAAGAAAAGTATCCGCAATGTCAACATATAATGGTAAATCATTTATGTATAAAATGAGCAGCAGAGGACCCAACACCGATCCTTGGGGAACCCCATGTTTGATTACCTGTATATCTGATGTAGTGTTGTTGTAGACAATATATTGCCTTCTACCAGTTAAGAATGATTTTAATATATGTGAATCCAATCTTTTAGATATCTTCTTTGAGATATATTAGATGTGTTCGCTAAATGATAGTTTTTCGTCGATGACAATGCCTAGATACTTCATGCTTTTTACACGCTCGAGATCTAGATCATTATATTTAATATTATAGTCAATTGTATCATTCAAATGCCGTCTACTTTTAATAACCATGTATTTAGATTTATTAGTATTAATTATTAATCTTTTTTATTGAACCACCTACTAATTCTCAAGAGGCTGTTGTTTATTTTTCTTATTAAGCTGTTAGTTTCGTTCCTCATAGTCCTATAGTATCGTCGGCGAACAAATGAATATATTGCATTAACCTATATCCAATTTGAGCAGGTCATTGATAAAACATATAAAAAGTAAAGCGCCCAGGAAGCTGCCCTGAGGTACTCCCGATATCACATTTTTTGCATTAGATATAATTCCATTAACTTTTGTGTTTTGGGACCTATTTTTTAAGTACGACTTGAACCACCCATAGGCATGTGCGTTTACTCCAAAGTAAATATTAAGTTTTTTAAGCAAAATTTCCGTATCTACAACTTCAAATGCGCGACGCAAGTCCAAAAAAAACAGCTAACCATATTACCTTTATCAATCGAATATTTGAAGTCATTTACAACTTTCTGCAGTGCAGTTTCACACGAAAAGCCACTACGAAATCCTGACTGGTTTTGACCCAGTAATCTTTGTTTATCACGATAATTTGTGAATTGTTCATAAACTGACAGCTCAAGTGATTTTTCTATGCAGGGAAGAGTGTTTATAGGCCTGTATTCTTCAATATTTTTAGCCTAGCTACTATACTATGCCTATCTAACAGAAAAAGCATGTGATACACTTCATCAGCTTGTTTCAAGGCTTGAAGAGTCTCTAGCAAACAAATAAATTGCCCTATGCACTTTCCTAGACATCGAAGGAGCCTTCGACAACATGTATTCATAATCTCCGACCCGAAAAACCCCCACATACCAATTTTGAATAGAATCAGACCATAATCACAAAACTCGCCGCCATTTTAGCCGCCATCTTAATTTTTCAATTTTTACAAAAGAATCATAATTCGACCCCCATACCAATTTTGAAGAATCGACCATAATCACAAAACTCGTCCCATTTGGAGCCGCCATTTCGTTTTTTTTTTCACAAAAAAATTTCTAAATGCATTGTCACCGGAAACCCTCAGATACCAATTTTGAAGCGAATCGGACCATAATCACAAAACTCGTACGCCATATTGGAGCCGCCATTTCATTTTTTTTATCACACAAAAATTTCTTAATGCATTGTCACCGGAATTATGTACACCTGCCAAATTCCAGATCATTCGGACGTCTGGAAGTGGGTCAAAATCGCGCCCAAAGGAGTCGGTTACAAACAAACATACAAGTGAAGCTAATATAAAGCGTGTACAATGGTCCAACGACTATCGGGTTTACCCATAGACAAATTAAAAATAAAGAGACAAGTTTTTGGTACGGCCAGTCGCATGATAACATGATAATTTTCCAATATCGACATTTGTCAGAAAATGACAAACCATGTAAATATTTCAGAATAATTCTACTGTTATTGTCATCGAAAAATTAATGATAGAAATTATACTATCGGAACCCAACGTCGAAAATAGACTGTTTTGTTGACGCTGAAATTCCTGGAAATATTCTTTTACAAGGTAAAATATAAGCTGCTTTTCACAAACTGATACTCATTTCCATCCATCAGTTGCAGATTTTTTTTTACAAATTGCTACTTATTTCCATCCAAAAGTTTCCATTTCCTATCACCATTTGAGGAAGTACGAAGTAGATGGTCTACTTAATGATTATCACTCGTCCTCCTTTGTGCCAATGAATTAACAAAATTATTGAAGGTAGGTTGTTTTTATTTTGGTTGATTTCATGATAGGACTGAAGAATATTTTTAATTTTGTTGATTTTCAGAGTTTTATTATTGTTTTGTCTGTAGTTGTACCTTGTCCTAGATAAAATAAAATGTATTTTTTATGGTGTTTAACTTATTATTCTCATTTTATAAGAACTTTAATTTCATATCATGAAACAAAGATTTATTTTGAAACTTTCGAACTAACATTCTACGAATCGATTACTGTATATATTTTATTAGTGATCGATTTGCCATTCCTGTATTTCATATGATACAGCCATTCATATGAAATACAGGAATGGCAAATCGATCACTTATAAAATATACACCATATAAAAGTAATACATTTAAAAAAAATGCTCAATCGGTAACTGAAGATAAATCTGTTTTACCACCTGTACTAACTTAGTTTGGCCAGTTGCGAGATATGTCGCCACTGCAGGTTTGACAACTCTCTTTATTTTTAGTTTCTCTATGGGTTTACCCTACTTGTTATTTGTTACGTGATATTTGGTATTTTGTGCTGCATAAATCCACACTTACTAACCTCTAATCTTTGACCTTCACCTTGCCCTGCGGCTACGTCATATTTCTGCCAACAGGCACTTATCGACATTTCGCCTCCTTTCTATCTTCTTGGTCCCGTGTGACAACTATATCACCCTAGAGAATATATACGGTGACCGGTGACTAGTGACTATTGACTATATTGAATGCACCTATCTCGGCAGGAATCTCGCATAATGGCTTCAGGAGACTACAAATGTGAAGCACAACTTTCAATAACGGATATTGATGAAGCTGAAGCAAAACAAATCGCGTGTGAGACTTACTCTGTTGACATTCATGATAATTTAAATAGAGAAATAAAGGAAGAGGCTACCGACTTCAAACCGTTTAGTGAATATGGAGTGTCTAATGTGTGCCTGGAAAATTATGAAAAATGTTGTCCCCAATTCAAGCGAATTTGAGGTTACTCTTATGGATAGTGTTGAAGACTCTAAAGAATTTCTTACTCGTGAGTGTTCTTATAGTATTGAAATATATATATATATATATATATATATATATATATATATATATATATATATATTTATATATAAGAAAATTAGTATCTTGACTGGAAAAGTATTTACGAAAGGAGGATTAGAGGAGAAAAAATGGAATTTTTTTATCTCTCTCCTGAGGTTGCAGTCAGTTCAGAAGGCCAATGTAATGAGTACTCTCTGTTATTTGTCAAGCTTTCGAAATTAATTTTATTTCATTTTCAAGACATCTAGAAACAAGAAAACAATTGCTAATCACAAAAGGAACTTGGAAAAGTATAAGAAACTTACCAACGTGAGACTGTTACAAATAAAAAATAGCGAAACACACATAATATTAAAACATACTTAAAATGCAATTCACTAAAACACAAACACTTTTATTATACAGGTACATAACATTTCGAGGGACAATGAGACCTCTGTCTACTTTGACTATGAAAGAAAGAGATTGAAAACAAAGGTAAATTCGTACAAATATCTATTATTGATTTGTTTTTCTCACTACTGGAAAAAGATGCAGGGTGCTTTATTTTACGGATTATCAGGGAGGGCTCTGCTCTTGTTGTCCATTTTCAACACATATCTATAGATTACGCTCAAATTTGATATATCAGAACGTTTATTCATGCACGCCGGTTGATTATTTATGTGAACCAATTCCATTTTTTGTTTTCTTGTTTCTAGATGTCTTGAAAATGAAATAAAATTAATTTCGAAAGCTTGACAAATAACAGAGAGTATTCATTACATTGGCCTTCTGAACTGACTGCAACCTCAGGAGAGAGATAAAAAAAAACAATTTTTTTCTCCTCTAATCCTCCTTTTGTATAAATATATATATATATATATATATATATATATATATATATATATATATAGGAAAATCGAGGGGACTGTTAAAAACAAAATGGAAGAAATTTAATGCACACTTTTAGGGCTATGTCTATTATAAATATATATATTCTCCTTCGTAGATTTTTGAGGATATAATGTATTGAAATGCTTCCTCGGGTTTCTCTCTGCGAACAGTCTAGTTGGAATCATCAACAAGACATCACCTGAAGATGACAATTGTGATTTTGCCGAAACGTCGTGAAATAAGACCTCTTGAGGGCCAATACCACAATTCTTCGGTGAGAAACCCGAGAAAGCCTGGTTCAACATATATTCAGTGTCACCATTAAAGCCCACATCATATGGATTTTTTTTATTATTCAGTTTCTGCAAAGTTTATGAACAGTTCTTAATTCGAAAATGATGGAAAATTACCTTTAAGATTTTTTCCTATCAATCGGCTACAAAAGTAAAATTTCACATTTTTTCAAAAAAATATTAGAAAAGGTGGGGTCATTTCTTAATATTTCGAAAAATATTAATGAAAAAGTTGTTTATTTTTCGGTTTACTATACACCTACCAATGTTGAACAAATTTGGACAACTTTGATTTTTTTTGCGTTTTCTTAACCTTATAATTTTTCGGTCAATTTAAATTTTGTAAAATCTGAAAATACCAGTTGAGATGTAATACTCATCTGCTGGAGGGATTTCTTCTGTTTAAAAATGTTTCAAATTGGATATTCAAAAAAAATACAATAGGCGAGATCACCAATATCTGGAAAAAATACCACAATGTCCAGAAAGATAAAAAAAGTGTATGAATTTTTTTTTTCTAAGTTTAAAAAAAAAAAAAATTTTAAGAAATGTTCCTGTTTGAACACTGTGGAAACCGCGCCAGGATGTGACATAACAAGTTCAGATCTATCTATGAGAACGTAAAATAATTACAGAGTTGTCAAGCGTTATTCATAATATTTTTTTACAATGTGAGCATCCGAAAAAATAACGTAAGCACTCGGTATACATACATATTATTCCAGAATAACTAAATCAAGAACAGCTATCAAATGAGAAGTCTTCATTTCAATATAACACATGCTGACACAACTTCTGTTTCATTCATAGGACGAAACAGAATAACATTTCCTCAAAATAGTGACACTGGCAACTCGCCGATCGCCGACATTGCCAGGAATTACAGTGTTGCCACGAGTTATTCATAATATTTCTTTACAATGTAAGCAGGTCGAAAAAATAATGACATAGCACTCAGTATACCTACATATTATTCAAGAATAAATAAATCAAGAATAGCTATCAAATACAATGTATTCATTTCAATATAACACATACTGACACAAGTTCTGTTTTATTCATAGGATGATGACGTCAAAAGAAGCGGCAATAACGCTGTGTTAGTATGTCTCACTAAATTTGAGGGTTTTAGAGCAGCGTTTACTCTAATATTACACAATATCTTCTAAGAAAAACTATGCATACATAATATTTTATCACTATATTTCAACTTCAAGCACATTTGAAGCAAATTTGTGAGTTTGTTATCTCGCCTATCATGTTGAAAAAATTATGTCATACTTGTTGCAAAGTGGCTCTAGTTCTGAATTTTCGAATCCATTTCCTAATCAATAGACCCAAAGTTCTTGATAATTCAATCTTCAAAAATTATTATCTGAAGTACCAGTGTGAAAACAGCCACGAATTTCTAGCCACGAATTTACCGAGGTATCCCGCTCTATAAACTCGTGGCTGATCGATACAACTGGTACGACACCACAATTAAAAACGTGGCTCAGCCACGAATTCGTGGCTGAAGACAAAATTGTACCGGCCATCGATTTTATTTCATGGGTAATGAATCAAATATTGGGTCGCATCAGCATACAGTCTCATACAGATTTTACTCAATTTCTAATGTTATTGTGATTGCAAATCTTCGAATATCATGCAAAAATTCAGAATCATTGAGGTAGTTGTGAAGGAAAAATACCATCCCGATATTTTTTTATTATTCCGAGGTTAATGAAATATGAAAGTATAAAAAAATATTATTGAACTCTCCGAATTATTCCGACAAAAATGTCATTGAAAAGCACTGTGAATAATTAGATCAATACCATCAAATATTTTGCCGAGCAAAAATGTACACTGAAAAAATCTATTTCTATATATCAAAGTATTGAATGGAGGTCAAATCTGAAATATATAATAGGACTTTCCGCGATGAAACACTTAATATATCTCTGGGCAAGACTTAGCCTCATTCAAAAATGCGAAAACATAAAAAACGCAAAATTAAAAAAATCCTATAGAGTTGACCGTATGACTTTTCGCGATTTTTTTCGGTTGGAATGATACTTGGAGAAGCGGTTATCAAAACTTAATATACAAATAATTTTGCCAGACAAGATTTTGCCTCATTCGGCCAATCAAAAATGCGACAAAATTGACAAAAAAAACAATTTTGGAAAATCATACAAAGCTAACCGCGGGGTTTTTCGCGTTTTTTTTAAGCTAGAATGATTCTTGGAGAAGTGTCGAATACGACGTTATACGCAAAATATTTTGACGGGCAACATTTCGCCTCAAAACGGACCTTTGAAAGTGGGAAAAATTAAGGGAACACCAACTTTGAAAAATCATATAGACGGACCTTAAGATTTTTCTCGAGATTTTTAGGCCAGAATGATTTCTGGAGAGGCAATTATTAAGACCTGATATACAAAATATTTTGCCGGGCAAGATTTCGCCTCATACGGCCCTTCCAAAATGCGACAAAATTGACAAAACAACAATTTTGAAAAAATAAATTTGCCGCGCAACATTTCGCCTCAAAACGGCCCTTCGAAAGTGGGAAAAATTTAAGGGAACACCAACTTTGAAGAATCCTATAGACGTAACCTTGAAATTTTTCTCGAGATTTTTAGGCCAGAATGATTTTTGACCTGACCTGATATACAAAATATTTTGCCGGGCAAGATTTCGCCTCATACGGCCCTTTCAAAATGCGACAAAATTGACAAAACAACAATTTTGAAAAATCATACAAAGCTAACAGCGGGGCTTTTCGCGATTTTTTTATAGTGGGATGATTTTAGGAGAGGTGGTGAATACAACGTAATACTCAAAATATTTTGCCGGGCAAGATTTCGCCTCATACGGCCCTTTCAAAATGCGACAAAATTGACAAAACACCAATTTCGGAAAATCATACAAAGCTAACCACTGGGTTTTTCGCGATTTTTTCTAGGCCGGAAAGTGGGAAAGTGGGAAAATATCAAGGGAACACCAACTTTGGGCCAGAATGATTCTTGGAGAGGCAGTTATCAAGAACTGATACAGCCTAAAAAAAATCGCGAAAATCCCCGCGGTTAACTTTGTATGATTTTTCGAAATTGGTGTTTCGTCAATTTTGTCGCATTTTGGAAGGGCCGTATAAGGCGAAATCTTTCCCGGAAAATATTTTGGTATAACGACGTATTCACCCCTCTTCCAGAATCATTCCAGCCTGAAAAAAATCTCGAAAAACCCCGCGGTTAGCTTTGTATGATTTTTCAAAATTGGTTTTCGTCAATTTTGTCGCATTTTGAAAGGGCCGTATGAGGCGAAATCTTGCCCGGCAAAATATTTTGAGTATAACGTCGTATTCACCACCCTCCTAGAATCATTCCAGCCTTGAAAAAAAACGCAAAAAACCCCGCGGTTAGCTTTGTATGGTTTTTCAAAATTGGTTTTCGTCCATTTTGTCGCATTTTGGAAGGGCCGTATAAGGCGAAATCTTGCCGGCAAAATATTTTGTGTATCAGGTCTTAATAACTGCCTCTCCAAGAATCATTCTGGCCTAAAAATTTCGAGGAAAATCCTAAGGTTACGTCTATAGGATTTTTCAAAGTTGGTGTTCCCTTGATATTTTCCCACTTTCGAAGTGCCGTTTTGAGGCGAAATCTTGCCCGGCAAAATATTTTGAGTATCACGTCGTATTCACCTCTCCTGAAATCATCCCAGTTTAAAAAAATCGCAAAAAGCCCAGCGGTTAGATTTGTATGATTTTTCAAAATTGTTGTTTTAATTTTAAAATCATTCTGGCCTAAAAATCTTGAGAAAAATTTCAAGGTTACGTCCATAGGATTTTTCAAAGTTTGTGTTCCCTTAATTTCTTCCCACTTTCGAAGGGCCGTTTTGAAGCGAAATGTTTTCGGAAAAATATTTTGTATATCAGGTCTTAATAATTGCCTCTCCGAGAATCATTCTGGCCTAAAAATCTCTAGGAAAATCTCAAGGTTACGTCTATAGGATTTTTCAAAATTGGTGTTCCCTTAATTTTTTTCCACTTTCGAAGGGCCGGTTTGAGTCGAAATCTTGCCCGGCAAAATATTTTGAATATTATTGTATTCCCCCTCTCCCAAATTAAAAAAATTTTTCGAAATAGGTGTTACGTCAATTTTGTCGCATTTTGGAAGGGTCGTATAAGGCGAAATCTTGCCCGGCAAAATATTTTGTTCATCAGGTCTTAATAACTACCTCTCTAAGAATCATTCTGGCCTAAAAATCTCTAGGAAAATCTTAAGGTTACGTCTATAGGATTTTTCAAAGTTGGTGTTCTCTTAATTTTTTCCCACTTTCGAATGGCCGTTTTGAAGCGAAATCTTGCCCGGCAAAAAAAATTTGAGTATAACGTCGTATTCACCCCTCTCCCAGAATCATTCCAGCCCGAAAAAAATCTCGAAAAACCCCGCGGTTAGCTTTGTATGAATTTTCGAAATTGGTGTTTCGTCAATTTTGTCGCATTTTGGAATGGCCATATAAGGCGAAATCTTGCCCGGCAAAATATTTTGTTCATCAGGTCTTGATAACTACTTCTCTAAGAATCATTCTGGCTTGAAAATCTCTAGGAAAACTTAAGGTTACGTCTATGGGATTTTTCAAAGTTGGTGTTCCCTTAATTTTTTCCCACTTTCGAAGGGCCGTTTTGAAGCGAAATGTTGCCCGTCAAAATATTTTGAGTATAACGTCGTATTCACCACCTCTCCCAGAATCATTCCAGCCTGAAAAAAATCTCGAAAAACCCCGCGGTTAGCTTTGTATGATTTTTCGAAATTGGTGTTTCGTCAATTTTGTGGCATTTTGGAAGGGCCGTATGAGGCGAAATCTTGCCCGGAAAAACATTTTGTGTATCAGGTCTCAATAACTGCCTCCCAAGAATCATTCTGGCCTTAAAATTTCGAGGATAATCCTAAGGTTACGTCTATAGGATTTTTCAAAGTTGGTGTTCCCTTGATATTTCCCCACTTTCGAAGTGCCGTTTTGAGGCGAAATCTTGCCCGGCAAAATATTTTGAGTATCACGTCGTATTCACCACCTCTCCCAGAATCATTCCAGCCCGAAAAAAATCTCGAAAAACCCCGCGGTTAGCTTTGTATGAATTTTCAAATTGGTGTTCAATTTTTCCATTTGAAGGGCCGTTAAGCGAAATCTTGCCCGGCAAAATATTTTGTTCATTAGGTTTTAATAACTACTTCTCTAAGAATCATTCTGGCCCAAAAATCTATAGGAAAATCTTAAGGTTACGTCTATGGGATTTTTCAAAGTTGGTGTTCCCTTAATTTTTTCCCACTTTCGAAGGGCCGTTTTGAAGCGAAATCTTGCCCGGCAAAATATTTTGAGTATAACGTCGTATTCACCACCTCTCCCAGAATCATTTCCAGCCTGAAAAAATCTCGAAAAACCCCGCGGTTAGCTTTGTATGATTTTTCGAAATTGGTGTTTCGTCAATTTTGTCGCATTTTGGAAGGGCCGTATGAGGCGAAATCTTGCCCGGAAAAATATTTTGTGTATCAGGTCTCAATAATTGCCTCTCCAAAAATCATTCTGGCCTAAAAATCGGAAATTTTGCTCGGCAAAATATTTGATGGTATTGATCTAATTATTCACAGTACTTTTCAATGACATTTTTGTCGGAATAATTCGCAGAGTTCAATAATATTTTTTTATACTTTCATATTTCATTATCCTCGGAATAATAAAAAAATATCGGGATGGTATTTTTCCTTCATAACTACCTCAATGATTCTGAATTTTTGCATGATATTCGAAGATTTGTAATCATAATAATATTAGAAATTAAGTAAAATCTGTATGAGACTGTATGCTGATGCGACCCAATATTTGATTCATTACCCATGAAATAAAATCCATGGCCAGTACAATTTTGCCTTCAGCCACGAATTCGTGGCTGAGCCACGTTTTTAATTGTGGTGTCATACCAGTTGTATCGATCAGCCACGAGTTTATCGACGCGGTATATCTCGGTAAACTCGTGGCTAGAAATTCGTGGCTGTTTTCACACTGGTCTCTGAAGTGATACTTACAAATTGAGTTGCTCTCAGTATGCTGTGAAAATAATTATAATGTAGTAATAGAAAAAGAAACACTAACATACAATTATTTGATAATAAACATTTCTAAAGCTAAATCTAATTATAAGGCGATTCAAATGGTAATAACAGAATGTACACTACATTGTAGGTCGGACTTCAATTATAACTTTTCGGTATGTCTGCCATCACACTCAATGCAAATAATGGTTTCGTTGACAGCGTTCCTTGAAAACTTAAGAATCATATTTGATTTACATTCTCAAATTACTGTCTCCAGATGGTTGACATCTCGGAATGGTCTGCGCTTGTAGACATTCTACTTCAAATACCCCCAAAAGAAAAAATCTAGTGGGGTATGGTCTGGCGACCTGGGTGGCCAGGGTTGTTCCATATTACATCCAATTACCTTACCTCGAAATAGTTCCAAGTTACATTATTCAACACCTGCCCAATTATGAATTGGCGACCCATCACATTGAAACCATAAGTTTTGTCTTTCATCAAGGGGCATTTTATCTTAATTCATCATTTGAAAACTGCAAGAATCTCTGAATTTAAATTTTCCCAGAAGAAATATGGGCCAACCACTCTGTTGTTTGAAACACCACACACATTTGTCTTAAAATAATATCGATCTTGGCATTCTATCACATGCTTTGGATTTTCCTGTGTCCACCTACAGTTTTGTGAACTAGCTACCCCATTTGAGGTAAAAGTCGCCTTGTCTATCCATAAAATTTGACAAGGAAAATTTGCATTTTCTTCTCTTTGTCCTTGAAACCAAAGAGATAAATCCAACTGTTCGTAAAAATCTCGCTCTTTCCAAGTATTTATAAATTTTGCTTTGAACGACTTGAATTTATTATTGTGTAAAAAAATCTCACGGCTTCCCTTTTAGCATCAGTTATATTACAAATACTGTTAAACTTGTTTGTTCATGCTCTATTACATCCAAGAATACACTTAATGCAGCTTCTTCATCATAGACACTTGCATTGTAAGGTCTTTTCAAAGTATTTTGCGCTGAACCCGTCGATTTGAACTTTAGAAATAGCTGCAACTTGTCAATGAGTAGTTTTTTCTCTGCAAATGAGTACAATTTCAATTTGTTTTTGCAAAGTCAGCATTTTTATTCTACTACTTGATGAAAATTACTCTTTCATAATTTTAGAGAAACTGTCAAACACCCTGTTATTTCAATTTCCATGACATTCAATTCTGTTGTTTCCATAGCATACTTCTTAGCTATAGGAGACTTCGATTGATGATTCATTTTTGTGTATTATATATATATATATATAAATTGATTTGAAATTTTCAGTTATGGCACTTAACTGAAATGCCCTTTTGTGTGTGATAAAAATTAATAAAGCGAATTTTGCTATGTAGAATATTGAAACTAGAGCCACTTTGCATCAAGTATGACATATTTTTTTAACATGTTTTTTTTTTAAATATCCAATTAGAAACATTTTTAAACAGAAAAAGTCCTTCAGCCAACGTGTATTATATCTCAATTGGTATTTTCAGATTTTACAAAATTTGAATTAGCAGAGAAATATTAAGGTTAAGAAAACCAAAAAAATATGGGCAATGGTGAAATAATTTCTGATATGACCTTAATGCCAAACAGTCTGAACACATTTTATATCAAAAGTATAATACATATTACTGATGGAATTGATACCAATTTTTAACATAGCTTTCCTATAATGAAAAGAATAACTGAAAATATTGAAAAGGGAAACATTCTCAATTGAATATTGATAGAAATATTTTTCTGTGAATTGAAAAATTCACGATTAAAATGAAGTTATTTTTTGTGAATGATAGTGACTAAAGTTTATCTTTCAGTCGCAAATTATTCCACATCTGATTTTATGAACATCCTGTTTATATTTTCAACAAATCAACTGAAAATATATTGTCCAACTTCAGTCTTATCAATATGGTAAATTTAGAAAAAAATGTCAATTCTTTGAAAAATAAAAGTAGTCCAGATGAAATTTGTATAGAACCCCTAAAGAAGTGTTTCAGTGCCATTTCTAATCCATTGTTGAACATAATAAATAGTTCATTAGAACGAGGTGAAGTACCAATTGAATTGAAATTATCTACGATTATACCTATACCTAAAATTCCAAATACAAACCAAGCTATTAACTTGAGACCAATAAATATGATTAATGCTACAGCCAAAGTATTGGAAAAGGATGTATATGAACAGATAGTTGATTATTTGGAGAGCAATAAGGTACTATGCGACTATCAATCGGGCATTCGTAACAAACATAGTTGTGAAACTGTATTACAATGTGTATTAACAGATTGGAAGAAAAGCACAGAAGATGATCAGTGTACTATTGCAGTATTTTAGACCTTCAAAGGGGGTTCGGAGACGGTAGATAGAGACAGGCTTATCAAAAAAATTTAAAGCATTGGTATTGAAGGAATGGCATTAAAGTGGATGATGGATTACCTGAGCAGTAGGCAGCAGAGGCTAAAACTAAGTGAAATGTATTCATATAAAATGCAAAATATTATAGGTGTGCCCCAAGGGTCCATTTTGGGACCATTGTTATTCCTCATATATTTGAATGATATTGTTACCATAGCACAAGAATGTAAAATTCACTTTTTTGCCGACAACACCCTTCTGTACTTAAGTAGTAAAGATGTAAAAAAAGTCTGCTGATATTATAAACAGTATTCTTGAAAGGGGTTTTTAAATATTGTTGTGCAAATTTATTAAAAGTGAACGTGAATAAAACAAAATGGATGCTATAAGGAAAACATAAAAACCATAATAAAAACCTACATGTATCTTTTATTACATAATATGGTATAGTTACAAGTTAAAATTCAAAACATTTCGAAAAACACATATAAACTACAGAAACTATCTATCAGTTTGTACGTGGTGAGGTAATTAAAAAATAAATAATTAAAATATATAAAAGGAATTTAGTACTTAAACCTAAACTTATCTGGTGAGTATCCATTGAAAAAATTCAGTAGATGACATAATGATTCAACATGTAACAAAAAAGAAAAAAAGTTATTACACATATCATCATAAAAATCATCATTGCATAACTATGGCATCACAATCAAAACACGTAATCAGTTAATTTTTAATCAAGAACTGTCAATTAATTCATGTAACTCTCTTCTTGGCCTACTCATTATATAACTTTTTACTTCAGTCTTAAATCTTTTGACTGTATTTTCCTTTTTGGTATTATATGGCAGGGTGTTGTATAATGTAGTCATCCCTAAGTACAAATAACTTCTCTGTCCGATGCATTTGTTCATAATGGGTGTAACATACTTTTGTTCATTTCTGGTTTCATAGACATGTGTACGACTGTGTAATGCACCTCTGTTTAAGTATTGTCTTATATTGACGTGCAAATAATATATCTGTCGGATATCTAATACTTTCGATTCGGCAAAAAGTTGATCAGTAGGATACCTATGATGTTTGTTCAATAGTAATTTCAAAAATTTATTTTGGGAAACCTGTATCGCATTATAGTGTGCTCTTAAAACACCTCCCCAACCTATGATTCCATAACTCAAATGTGATTCCACCAAACTCTGATAAACTATTATTCTTTATTTTTTATTCAAGAATTCAACAATTTTTTTATATTAATATAAAATACACCTTAATTTTTTTGATAGGTAGTCCACATGAGTTTTCCATCTGAAAGTACGATCCAACATTATTCCCAAATATTTAATTTCATTTGCTGGTCTTATTGTGAAAGAATTTTGTATGGTTATATCATAGTTTGGAAGAGCTGTCTCAAGGCTATCAAAAGGTAAATAAAATGTTTTTTTGAAATTCACCTATGTAGGTAGTCCAGCCAGGATTTAATTTGTGCAAAATCCCTTTCAATTTTAATTTTTAAAGTAACCACAGTATCATCGGCGAAGCTGATCATTGGACCCTCTTTCTCCAATAAAAATATGTTATTCATATAAATAGTGAATAACAAAGGACCCAACACCGTCCCTTGAGGCACACCACATGCTATTTCCTTTGTTTCGCCAATTTTATCATTTATTTTGACCTGCTGTTTTCGGCTTTTCAAATAACTTTCAAAAAAACTATGTGCTGGACCTCTTATTCCCATGTTCCCTAAGGTTTCCAGTAGAATGGAATGGTGGGCGGTGTCGAAAGCCTTTGCCAAGTCAAGAAATATACCGATTACTGGTTCACCTTCATCTATGCATCCGTAAATAGTGTCTTTTCTAATACTTTAGCCAGGCTTGTTATCAGTAGTAATATCCCTAGGACATTGATAATAGACGAGATAATTTTATGACAATCGAAAGCTCGTTCCTTGGTACCAACCAACGAACTTGAGAAATTTGTCATAAAATTATGAGGCATTTGTCAATGCCGAGAAATATTCGGCGGAAAATTTTTTGACAAAAAAATTTATAACTTAACACAATGAAGTATTTATTTATTTATTAAAAGTTCAGATAGTGAAAGTACAATTATTAAAATTTAACTTAATTAGATTGTGGTGAGGTAATATTGTCGCCTCGTTTTGATATCAGTTTATGAAAAAGACGTACAGGGCAGCTTTGTCTTTCACTATTGGAAACCAACCATTTACTACTTGTACACGGGGCTTGTGGCTCAGTGGCAACAGCGTTGGTCTTGTGTCGACTGTTTCCGCCCGGCTCGGGTTCGAATCCCGCAGCTGGTGAAAAATTTTTTCAAGGTCCCAAGAGTGGTTTCGGATCCCACTATAAAAGGTAAGGTCCCCGTGATTTTAACTCGTACAAGTTTTCATTAACTTCTGAGGGTTGTTCAAACAACTAAGGAGGCGGTAAAAAACAATTTTACAATTTACAGCTTTTAGAACCACCTTGGCACGTTTTACTGAACACCGGATTGTATTCAATGCGATTTGTTGGAGAGTCATCGTTATTTTTCTTGATTTGAAAAAAATCCGCCAGACAAGCAACTGCCTCTCCTCCTCGCCACGCTAATTCTACACCAGCAATTTGGTAAACTTTACGCATAAGACCTTTAGGAGTATTTTAATCCCATAGTAATAATATTTTGTTAACTTCAGACAAATTTAACGAAACTGAAACTTACGTTTACATGGATCTGCGTGTAGTTTCTTCCTGATTGCATCGCGGGCATCTCGGGCTGGTTTAAATACTATATTGTTAAACGGGTCAATCATAATATTATAGTCATTATAGTACTTCTCTTGCAAAAGTTTGTCTTCACCGTTGCTTCTTTGAATTCGGTCCCGTCTTCCTTTCTCATATTGACAGCCCAATCTTTTAGTATCTACGCCAATTCTTCTAAGCTTCTATGTTCATTCAATTCATATTCTCGTTCGCAGCAAAATTCCATAAATATATTTGTGACTGTAGGTTGTATTTCTGGGTTTTTTTTTTTGATTAGCGCATTTATTCTTTGAACATTTGCATTTCCAAAACGTGACATTTTGAAATTTATTTGGAATGAAGTTGTCAAACTCAATCGTGTTGTCATAGTGATTGATAATTGCACTGAATGCAATTATCAGTGTAATGTTGACATGATTGGGTGAAATTGTTTCATATGACAAATGACAACATTTGAATGGTTGTTAGAACTGTCAAAAAAATTTCATTGAAATTGGTCTGTTATATGCCACATCATTTCTATCTCCAGCTTTGAAAATTGGTATTACAATACTGTTTTTGAATGCTATTGGAAATTGCCCTGTTTCGAGTGAATTGTTAATTATTACAGTTAGGGGAAGGCTTACATAATCTACGATAATTTTAAGTGTTTCAGCACTGATCTTATCGTACCCAGGGGTTTTTTTGGGTTTCAGGTCGTATTTAATAATTCTTTTCACCTCACTTTCAGTTGCTGGATTTAAAAATAACGAGTGGCAACTCACAGTCCTCTTTTCTTTATAGTTATGAGGTCGATTGATTTTACTGGCTAAATTTTCACCAACATCGATAAACTATTTATTGAATATATTTGCCTTTTGCTCTTCGTCGCTGATTAATTGGTCATTGTCTTTGATACTTTGAATCTTCTTCCTTTCCCTTTTGGAAATAACCTCATCGACTAGTTTCCATAATTCTATCGACGAATTTTTTCTTTTTCCACCTTTTTGTTTTAATAATTTCTTTTCGCTTTCTTTATTAATTTTTCTGTTGCACTTTTACAATTCGAATATTCCATTTTTCTGAAATTATTGTTAGGATTTTTTTTTGAATTCAACATACAAAGTATTTTTTCTGATAACAGATTTCACCAACAAGGGAGTAATCCATGCTTTTCGTTTTTTTTTATCATGTTTTATCCTTGTGTAAATACTAGATTGTTGTATTGCTTTATGTATAATATTTATCTATTTGTTTGTTTTGGTATCAAGAACATGTTCCAGAAGGATGTCATTTAAGGGGGCGGATTGAATATTTTTTAATAGTATTTTGTTATCAATGTGTTCAATATATTTAATGTTATAATTGTTATTTTTTTTTTGTCTTGAGAACGAGTTGCAATAAAGTAGTATGATGGTCAGTTATAGATGTGGCCATTGCCATATTTATTTGTATGAACAAATATATGGTCCAGACATGTGTGTGAATAATTTTGTCTATATGGAATATTGTTGCCAACCGTGTTCACTCATGATATCATTATAGTTTTTTGTTTCTTCTAATATGTTAATATTGATATCCCCTAGAAAAAACTTAGTCACATTTTTCGTTATCATTTTCTAATATGTCATTTAACTCATTGATAAACGTGTTCACATCACTAGCAGGTAATCTTAAAATGTATTTATTATGAAGACGTTATTTTCACAGTTCAATTTCAGTCTAAGAAGGTTACTCTTATTCAATTCTATTAATTGATGAGAGACATACATTTCAGATTTGGTTAATTTCAAAGCAAAAAGTGTTGATAAACTCTAAATTTGCGGAGGCTGAATAATAAAAAAACCTATATGATGCGGACTACGGTAACAGTATATATTGTAATTTTCCCCAAATTATTTTTTGAATTCAAATTTTATTTTTATTGCACTATGGTAAAGTTCATGGTTTAATCTTCAATTGGATGTTTTTACCATGCTTATGTTATGTTAAATCATTCGCCTTGGATTACAGATATCTGGAAAAATGTGACTTGTAATGGACTTGCTGATGAATTAGCGAAACCTAAAGTCAACCATCATAATGGAGTTATATTAAAGAATGAAGATCACCTTGGGTATATCGATGATTTGTTGACAAATAATGCAGAATCAAAAACAAAAATGCTCAAAACTGAGGATGACATTGACATCATTGACGAAGATGTCAAACCTGAAATATGTGAGGATTTAATAATTAAAACAGAAATTGGAGCAAACTTATTTCATGAACTTTCAATAGGTAAGGTGGTATTCATTATGTAGGAGTTGTACAATAATATATCTCTAGTGATGAAAGTGAATTTTTCAGTGTCAGAAGCTTCAAAATGATTTTTTCAAACTTATTGGTTGTATTTTTAATTTCCAATGAAAGTAAATAATGAGCTCAAGAGGGCTTTGCTCTACTGTTTCCAAAACCTGGGAAGAAATTGTCGAAATTGGTCCAGCATTTCCACAATTTACGATTGAATCGAATTGCTTTGGCCGATACTTGAATGAAAATCCATATTAGAGCAAACAAAGGACACTTATTTCACTGAATGATTTTCACTAAACTGGGTTTACCAAACTGCAACACATGTTTCCTTATACAATGGCTTCTTCAGGTGGAGATGATACAGTATAATCTCCTCCAGATGTGTCGTGGTTTTGTAAACCCAGTGTAGTGAAAATCATTCAGTGAAGTGAATGTTTTTGTTTGCTTCAATATGAATTTCTATCAAGTATCGGCCACATCAATTCAAAAAAAAGTTTTTCTTTCACTTTGGCTACCAAGAAAATCAGTGAAATAAGGTAAAAATTTGAATGACCTTCCAAATTGCCATCTTTTAGAAAAGGACAGGAAAGAGCCAGTCTCAAAAGATTGATTTATCACTGCTACCAAGGCAGTCAGAGCGGCAGAGGGAACATTTTCAAAAATTATTTTAGATATTTTGTCAATTCCAGATTATCCAGATCTTTCAGTTCGCTGACATCTGTAGCATATAAAGTCAGTTTTCCTAAAAAAATATAACTTTTTTATCAACATATTAAGAACTAATGACAATACAATAATTTCATCTATGACCTGGTATTCTCACCTAGTTTGTCAGATAAAAAAATAATTATAAATTATATTACAACGATTTGGTTGATTTCAGCACATCCCTCATAGTCTTCTTTAGTCTTTTGTAACAATGAGGACTAAAAATTTAAAAATAAGAATAAAGTCATAAAAAAAATAAGTTTATGTAAAAAAAACTATGGCGCGGCCAGTGGGAAAGGTATATTTCAGAATTTAATTAGTGATTCTGAAAAAGCCATCAATCAAACTCCACAATAAAAAATTGGAGAAGAGTTCAAATCTCTCTGAACGCTTTTAATATCTTGATGTAATCTGGCTCAAATATTTTTTTTTTAAATTCTAGTATAACCTGCACACAAGGATATAGACAGTATTTACTTGGGTTTCAATCCTAACATCACTTAGAAAAATAAAATCTAATATTGTCTGTTTGTCGGCGGAAGGAGAACTCAAATTGTATCTGATTGACACGAGCGAATAAACTTCAAATTAATGGAGCATACAGGGTGGACAAAAATTAATAATTCTCATGAATGGTAATTTACAGCGATTTTTTTATTTGTGTGTACATCTTAGAGAAGAATAAAAAAGAATGAAAATTGTAGAGCTTATAAAGCTCTGTCAAAAGACCTATAGTTTGCCAATATTAGTATGAAAATGAAAGATTGTTTTTTTTAATCTTTCAACAGCCGCCATTTTGAAACTAGTGGACCCATTTGGTCCATCAAATATCAATGATATTTATTTTCAAAATCTTGAATAACCTCTCTCCAGAATATTTTAATGAATTTATTGTACACAAGTCTCAAGTTCATTTTTATCAGGCAAGGGGAAGCACTAGTCAACAATTGCACCTACCTAAATACAACATGTCTAATACAATGAAATCTATATTTTATAAAGGCTTAGATGAGTATAACAAATTACCTGATTATGTGAGACAATCCAATACTGTCAACAAATTCAAAAAACAAATTATTGCCCACATCCGATCGTAAAATTATCAAAATAAAATTATTTTCATTCGTAATTGATTATTGTTAATATCAATGATTATTAGGTTTAAGGATTACTTATAACATCATTTATTTTTAGTTGTATATTCACTTACTGTACCTACAGATACATTATGTTATTAATTATGTGTATTAGGATATTCCTACTAAATAAATAAAGCTCATTCATCTTTGAACTCATCCGAGGCATTGATAGAAAATATTTTCGTTCCATTCTGTTGACAAATGTGACCTCCACTTTGTTGACAAATTTCGTTATTTCTCTTATGTATAGATGTATAAACCTTTGAACTGATGTTATTTTTGGGTTCTGGGGACCATGATCAGTAAAGATATATCAAAATTTATTGAATATCTTGTGATGACGGGACCAATAGTGTTACGTTCATTTTCGACCTTAAAACATTTTCCTCTGGAATAAATGAACTTCACTGGTTTTAATATGCAATACTTTTATTTCGTTTGCCATATTTCATATTTTTAACATTATGGTATGCTTAGGGAACGATTTGGTGATACGCCACTGGTTCTCTGCATTCGAAAACTCTGCAGTAGATTCCTTTTTTGCACGTGTCTGAGTTTCAATGGGCAAGGATGCAGTGTTGCCAAGCAAGAGTAATTTCTCTAGATATGTCATCGAAGGTTGGAGAAAGATTGTTTTCTATTTAATCTTAAGTGTCTGATATCGTGAGTTCTTCATATCGAAGGGCCTATTGATTTGTTGAAAATATGAACAGGATGTTCATAAAATCAGATGTGGAATCATCAGCGACTGACAGATAAACTTTAGTCACTATCTTCCATCGTCAATTTAACCTCTTGTATTGAGAATGTTTCCCTTTTCAGAAGGGCCTATATTGTGTATTTCACGAGATTAAAACATGGGGAAAACTTGAAAGGAGGCTCTAGTTCCTGAGGAGATCTCTGGGGGGAGCGGCATTTGTAGACGAGTGTGCCGTTAAGTTTGATGGGGCCAAAGAATGAGCGGCCGGAGAAGAAGGTACCGGAAGCTCGACTTCGGGCATTTTTGTGGTGGTCGAAGTTCGTTGGTCAACTAGGACACTTGTTCGGAAAACTTCATTTTCTGACAATTGTTGCTAGAGAGTGAAGAATGGAGGTTGTGCGTGTGGCTTTGGTTTTGGAAATCTGTGATCTTTCGATCGCCCTTTGATGGGATATCTTTCCGGACCAAACTCGGCGAATTCAGGATACATTGGTTAGGCCTGTAGGCATATTTTGGTATTATCTGGATTTGCACTCTTTTAGGAGGATTTGAAACGCCACACCACGCCGACCTGTTTGTTGGACTCCTGGGACATTTTTTTACATCAAGCCTAACAGGTATGTGTGCTCTCGCCGATGTCTAGCATGGCGTCGAAAATCAATTCTATTGAAATCCATGAGTGAAACATGATTCTCCTTATTAACAGATGCGTTGAGGCCGAGTGTATTCAGCAGAAACCTTTCAACCGTGGGACGCAGTTTGATGGCGATGTCTGAGTGAAAAACCCGTAACTGCCAGGGTATATTGAATTTTCATTGAATTCTGCATGATTGCACAAATTTTCATTGTTTCTGAAAGTTGGTTTATTTCGCTGAAGTTCCAATGTTAATGGGAATTTTACTTTGGGCAGTTGCCGGTGAAAAACTCACCTAGAAAAGTAGGTAGATTTCAGGAAATGATTCAGGTATATGATTCCACATTGGAAGTCGAAATTCATTATAGAATGATTGATTGGAATAACCGTTATTATTTTAAACAATGATATGATCATTGGTTGATTTTATTTGATTTCATCTAGTGATACAATCACTAGAGTGAATTATAATGATTCTGAATGCTCTTAGTGTTCAGGAGTTGAATATTTCATTATTTTTATGGTTATTCTGATACAGGGTGATTCAATTAGTTCAATGATAATCTGGGAATGATATTCTAATTTGGTATTTCCTTCCATTGGGTTATTTTTTTGGTGCTGGTTTTTTGTTTGGTTTGGACCTTGTTTCGTGGGCCTTTGGACTTTTTGGAACTTTGGTTTTCCACATACTTCTTGAGGAAGGCCAATGGTTTTTGAGTACAGGGTGGTGCAGTTCATAGTTGACAATTCCGAATGCTGGTAGGATGACATACCTTCGTCTACAGGGTGATTCCACAAGGGGATGATCACCAGGATTTGCAAGATGATGGACGGTGGTGTCTCATTAGGATGAAACACATCTTGGAATTGGATCGCGCAAGTTAATTGCTGTTTTGAAATGTTGTTTATACCTGCCTGTTGTTTATACCTGCCTGTTGTTTATACCTGCCTGTTGTTTATGATTTGTTGTTTATACTTACTTATTGTGATGTTTTACTGAGATATTACGCATGCGAAATTGTTTGTACATTAGAAGGCACTACCTTTTATTGCTTACTTTTGTTGTATTATACTCTACTTGTTGTTGCATTCACTCTTGTTGTTGTTCATGCTAAGGGGATTATCTGCAGTATGATTTATATGCTATTAGGCCTATATTTATTGTTTATTATTGCTACGGCCACTGATAAGCGGTATTTGAGATGGCCTAAAGGCTATTAGGATTATTTGAGGATATTTTATCCATGCGCATCGCCTGAGCTCACGCTAATGCTTCTAGTAAATTTTGGTAAATAATATTTGTTGAATAGCCTCTCAACTTCTGCAATCACTCTGTGATTTTATGTGTTATCGCCATTTGATATTTTGCCAAGCTCCTAGTATATAGATTTGAATATGAGGAGGTTGGTTGGTGCATATTGGATTGTGAATAGTGTCTACTGTTGGACACTTTGATAATTTAGTATTTTTGACTCATCAATAATTTGCTATTTTGACAATTGATGTTTGATATTTGATAGGTCGATACTTCATAGTTTGGTATTGTTGATACATCAATTATTTGATAGTTTGACAATTGATGTTTTGATATTTGATAGATCGATACTTGATAATTTGGTATATTTGATACATCAATAATTTGATAGTTTGACAATTGATATTTGATATATCGATACTTTGCTATTTTGATATTTGATACTTTGCTATTTTGATATTTGGTAGTTTGATACTTTGATAAGTTGATATTTGATATTTTGATCTTTGATATTTAGGTGCACTTGTAACTTGATTGGTATTCGGTGCTCGAATGCTATTGCTTGCACTCAAAAAAACTTGAAGTGTTTGATATTTTGCTTAGATTCAACTGTGCTATTCTTTTGTTATTAATGTGTACTTAGCTAGACTATCAGTGTCGCAGAATCATCCGGGATCGATTGGTGTCAGACTCTATAATGCTCTTGACGACAATATCAAATCTGCCTCTAGCTTACATTCCTTTAAAGCTAAGCTGAAAAACCATCTTGTGCTGAAAGCACACTACTCCGTTGACGAATTTCTACAGAAATGAAATTTTCTCACCGATTGTTTTAAAAATAGTTGCTTTTAACATGTTTCGTTAAGTATAGTGTCTGTTATTAATTGTAACTTGTGCATACTGTTCCGTTTACAAATACTATTTTTCTGTGTACAAATACTGCTTTTTGCTTCTGACAGCCTAGTTTAAATGTTATGTAGATTGGTGTCTGTCTTTTTTAAGCTCATCTGACGTGTTACCTAAGTTAGTATGTTACAATGTAGGTTCCTGTGTTGTGATTGAACACTTTTTTAACTAATAAATTAATTGATTGATTGATTACAAATACAGATGACTGAGTTAGTTGATTCTGTTGTTTTGTTTAGTAAATCAATAAATTCCTTAGAGTCGTACTTTGTTTTTTTTTTGTTCAATTCTTTGGTAAATTGAGGTTTGAAAAATAGTGTCATTAGATATTTGGAGGGGGATAGATTTACCTGGCGCCCAGTTCCAACTTTCTTAATTTCAGTGACTACTTAACGAACCTCCCCATCTTCACTTAACCTCAAATATCCTGACACAAGTACAAGCTAGTGTGTCGTTGTATGATTTCAATAGGTAGACCTTCTAATGAAATCTACCTAAAAGCATAGGGTGCTCTTACTTTTCATGATGAATCTACCTTTATGAATAGCTAGCAATAAAATACTCAAGATAACTGATATCAAGCACCCCACGGTTTTTTATGAAAGAGGAAGTTTTTTTGTCAATGACTTTATTCTCATTATTTTTGACTTTTTAGTCGATATTGCTATACAAGCGTGTTTTTTCAAACTATAATTTTAAGTAGAAAAATATCTGAATATCAATAAATCACGAGAATCGTATAAAAAAACGAAACAAAAAATTACGCATTCAACATATCCACAGAGATCTGATAATTTGACAAGTTTTCCTGGATATGTTACCCTACCTTAATATATTAATTTGGAATGAAATAATTATAGTAGAAAAGAAATGATAAGTTTTTGTGCTGTTCAATTATATCTACAGAATCTGAAGAAAATGGCAATTGAATATTGAATAGAAATATTTTTCTATGAATTGAAAAATCCACGATAAAAATGAACGATGGAAGATAGTGACTAAAGTTTATCTTTCAGTCACAGATGATTCCACATCTGATTTTATGAACATCCTGTTCATGTTTTCCAGCAAATCAATCTTACAAAACAATTCTGAACCACTTAAAGCCATCTAATCGTCTTGGCAGGTGCTCATCACATTTCTTTCCTACCACTATAAAAAGTTCAAACAAAGAAATCAGTGAGAAGTGACTTATCAGATAAACCACAAATAATCTCATCAATCTAACCAGTGCAGGGCGTAAAATTTCTACTGTGGGAAAAACCAAAATTTCAGATGAATCTCTATGAAAATGTAAATCAAAACCTGTACCTTCTTAGTTCATCTGTATTCAATGCCACAATATCTTTCATCAGGCTTGTGTACTTGGAAATAAAAATAAATTCAAATTCATGGAAGAACACAAAGTAATCTGTTGAAAGATTACTACTGAGGATCTAGATCAAAGCCTCATAGAAAAAAGGGTCTTGGAAAAGACCATAGAAGAACTCAAAGAAGACACTGAAATAAAAGATAAACACATAAAAAAATAACATGGTCAAATTCATAGAGGATGCCTTGAACTCTGTAGACGAAATAATGAGTGAATTATTAAATACTCAGAAACAAACTCTAAAGGGCGGAAAAAAAAGTGAACTTCAAATTATCATTGAGCAAATAAAAAATAAGCCAACATGCTCAATGAGTACCCAGTCTACACACAGTGATACTACAAATCAAGTTGAGACCCAAACCTCACTTGCAGAAATCAGGAACATCTCCACCCAAACAGATTGCAATGATAGGAACGAAAATAAATTCACAGTGATAAACGAGGACAACATGGATAACAATATTAAAGATATAACACAGATTAGATTCGCATTCAAGAGCACACAATGCAACCTTAAAAAGCCCTCAAATAAAAGGAAAGTTAAAACCTCCACAAAAAATTGTTTGAAAATAAAAATAAATTCTAAGAAGAATCCTAAGGAACACTGATAAAATATTTTCTGCAGTAGACAAACCGAAATCATGAAGTTCAATAAATAACTTCAATGTTGAACTAGTAAATGAAAACACAAATAAACCTAGTATATGTCAAAATGAACTTGCCGTATGCTCCATTGAATCTGTGCAGAATTCAGAAAAAATTGCTCCAGGATACCCTGAAGCTTAGGGGAACCACCAGCGTCATTCAATGAAGCTACTGATAAGGTGCTGAAGCCAATCACCTGACAACACCTTTGCATGAAAACCCAAAGTCAAAACTACTAATCATTGGTGATGAGTATTCCAACGGATTTTCTTGTACCTTAAAAAAAGAAATAGCAGTAAACAGATATATCATTAATGAAATCGTAATGCCTCATACTGAATGGAATAATCTAACTCAAAACATTTTTCATGACACAATAAACTATGGGTCCGAAGATTATGTTATAGTGTAATACTAATAACATAAGCAACTCTAGAAACCTTAATATATCACTTAAACAAATACTACCGCTTTGTAAATTTACAAAACCTTATTCTGACCATTGATCGCAACAAACCAATTGACAAAATCATTATAAAACAAAGGAGAATTTAAATTGATAAATTCACAAAGCGTAGTGTAGGCTCCTACAGAAAAATATTAATAGACAACAAATATCATGGTAGTAAACATAATACTTGATAATTATAGGAAGGCATAGCTCCCACGAAACTGATAAACTTCGTAAGGAGTTTCGGAATCCTGGGCCTCGAATAGATGAAGGGTAATGTACAAAAGATTTTATAGGTCGAGGTACAGAGAGGCTGAACCGCCATATCGACCCCCATACAATCTACAATCTCTCAAAAAGGTTCATATAATGGACAAACTGGACACACAACACAGTGCTGTGATGTTTGATTCTTTTTTAGGGAACCAACAGACTCCAATATTGGTTGTGTAGCAACAAGCAATCTGGTTAACCTTAATAACATATCTTTTTCGATTATGACTTTTAATGTACAGTATGTCTGCTCAAAACTAGAGGAATTGTATATCTTTCTTGAGAAGGACAATTTTCCTGATATGGTGCTACTAACTGAACATTGAAAGAACCTTTGTATATTCCAAATTATTACGAATTCAACTATCACGATATCATATTCAATAGTCAAGGCAGGAAAGAGCAGGTATATGGATCTAATTAAGAATATTGATGATATTAAGGATTATATATTAGGGAATGAGACCAAGTAGAACGTAGATTATATCCATTACCTGTTTCATCTTTAGTAAAACAAATTCAACAAAGGAGAATTATTTAGGATAATCTGGTCATTAAGCAAAATATGCGACTTCTTGCATTTATTAATTTCTAGAAGGTCTTTTCTGTATATAATATTTCGAAATCGTTAACAAAACAATGTTTTTCAGTCAAGAGGTGAGTAGCAAAAGTTGAATTTATTTTTCCATTTACGAAACTTCCTATGTTCTGATAATAGTTTTTTGAATGTTCTGCCTGTTTGGCCTATGTAAAAACTTTCACAAGATCAACAAGATAATTTGTATACTCCAGATATATCAGTTTTATCTTTATTGTTCTTAATAAATTTACTTAAATTATTATCTGTTTTATGAAATGAAAAAAAATGAAAAATGAAAATCTTTATTTAAATAGGAAGGAAATCCTAATATACAAATACGTTACATAATATAATAATAATAACATACAATTACGTTACATTTTTTCAAAATATATATATACAATCAGCTTACTGATAGATTCATTCTTTATCTTTAATTAATCTTATTCCTAATATATTCAAGTAGCATTGATTTGAAAGAATTAAGAGTTGAACATTCTTTTATGTGGTTTGGAAGCTTGTTATATATCAAAAGTCCTTGGTGGAATAAAGAATTCATGGTTTTAGCATAATTAGTTCTCATAACATAAAAATCTCTATTGTTCCTAGTATCATGGTTGTGTATTTGATGACAAAATGTTATATATTCCCCAAAGTAAGCGGGGCATAAATTATGCAATATTTTAAAAATAAATGCCATTGAAAAATAGAACAGTCTATCCTTTACAGATAACCAATTCAACACATTCAGCATCAATTGAGTAGGTGTATACCTGTTACATCTAAGCACAATACGCATACCTCTATTCTGAAGTTTTTGGAGAGCAGCAATCTTATTATTACTCATTAAGTCGAGCAGACTAGCACAGTATTCATAATGCGGTTGTATGATTGTTCTATAAACTGTTATTGAAGTTTGAACACTTAAATTTGATGTGACTCTAGACAGGAAGAAAAGCTTTTTACAATTTTTTTTTATGTATAATTAAAATGTTTATTTAATGACAAAGTATTATCAATCATGAATCCTAGGTATTTCATCTCTGTCACGACTTCAATTTTCTCATTGAATATTTCTATATTGATCTGGTCTATGTCAATTTGACTATATTTATATTTAGATGTCATTATCACTGCCTTAGTCTTTTGCACATTCAGCTTTAGTTTATTAATATTCAAAAATTCTGATATGTTCTTCAAAGAGTTATTAATCTTTTCAATTGCCGTATTTAGACTTTGGTCACTTGTAACTATTATAGTATCATCTGCAAAAAGACTTATAAATTCACATTCTTTTACATAGCTAATATCATTCAAGTAAAGAATAAATAATAGTGGTCCCAATACGCTACCCTGAGGTACTCCAGAGATGATAGTTTTTTTTTGTGATATCACATTTACCTTTGTTGATTGAAAGCGATTAGTAAGATAGTCTGTAAACCATTTTAGAACATAACCATCAAAGCCATAATATTGCAGTTTATCTATTAAAATTGAAATATCAATAGTTTCGAAGGCCCTCTTAAAATCCAAAAAAACTATTACAATATACTTATCTTCGTCCATCAATAATTTCCATTTTGAAATTGTTGCCTGTAAGGCTGTTTCGCAAGAATGGTTTGCTCTAAATCCTGACTGATAATCCATTAGTAAGTGGTTATTCTTTATATAGTTGTTAATTTGTGAGTAAACCGTCATTTCTAGTAGTTTTTCCATACAGGGTAAAGTATTGACTGGTCTGAAATTAGCTGTTAATAATTTTTGGAATTGGTATAACCGTACTAGTTTTAGGTTGTTCTGGAAATTTGCCAGTTTCAAGTGAAGTATTGATGAAATTCAAAATGACATGACCAATTACTTGAAATATACTTTTCAAAACCCTACCATTGATAACATCAGAATTACATTTATCATCTATTCCACATACTATACTTTTCAGTTTGTTGTGAGTTAGTTTTTCAAAGCGTGATATTCTACTTTCTATCTGAGGAAGTTCTACTGCTGACCATAGTGCTGTTTGAATAATAGTAGATTTTATTTCTGTAATGCTATCAAGGAAATAGATGTTGAAGTTCTCAGCCTTATTTGCGTAATCTTTTATTGAGCTAATGCAACCATCTATGTCAAAAGTTATAATACTTGTGATTTCAGAATTATTTGGATGTATTAATGTTTTCAATGTTTTCCACATTTTTTTGGGGTTACGTACATTTGAGTCTATTTTGTTTTCATAGTATAAATTTTTCTTCTTTTTAAGTGTATTTACTACTGCATTCCTACATTTTTTATAGTTTTCCCAATGTATTGTTTTTTCGTTTATATTAGTACTATTTCGAAAATTGCGATAAGCTTCATTTCTGTTGTTAGTTAGATTCATTACCTCATAGTCAAACCAGGGCAGAGTATATTTGCAGTTGATGGTTTTTTGTGGCGAGATTTTATTCACATTTTTTTCCAGATTTTCTATAAAATTTTTATAAATACAATCACCATTAGAATAAAGTGCCCATTCACACAATATTAGATTATTATTCAATTCCTCTAGTTTAGTCTGAGAATAATTTCTGAAAGTTATTTTCTTTATATTTTAGAGATGATTTTGGTTCGTCACAGTTATTGTGTAGAATGATCTGTAATTTTTGGTGTTTCTTGCACTGTGCAGCTTATATTTGATGTATTTGTGAGAACATAGTCAATGGTTGTGCTACTTGAGTTCGTTACTCTTGTCGGTCTCTCAATTAATTGTTCGACCCCTATAGAATTAATAAATGCTCTGAATTGTTTAACATACCTGTTATTTATTTCAAAGTATTGCATGTTGAAATCACCTACTAATATGCATTTTTTTTGTGAGTCAAAAATATCCTCACTCCAATTTTCAAAATTATCTAAGAATACCTCCCTATCAGAACTTGGAGAGCGATATAAACCACCTATAAACCAATTCTCGCCATGCATTTTTACCTTAATAAATATTGCCCAGTACACCCTATCAGTAACAAACTTTTTTGAAATCTTAAAACTAATGTCTTTTCTCACATATATAATAACTCCTCCTGTATATCTACTATTTGAGTCACATCTCACCATTTTGTAATTGTTGATTTCAATCTCCATATCCTCAATATCTGTTGTGGTTCTTGCTTCACTTAGTATAATAATTGCCGGATTGTAGCATACTATTTCGGTAATTAGTTGATCTAAGTTAGCTATTATGCTTTGAATATTTAAATATATTACATCGCAGCCATATGGTATATCAGGATACTCATTCATATGCGATATTGATGTTATTTTTACGCAAAAAAGTTGAATTTTTTTCGGAAGGATGGCCTAAATATGTATTAACTTTGAAATTTTGTTTTTCGTTCAGATTAGGACACACTTCTGTTATAGCTTTTTTATAAAGTTTTCTTGAAAGAATATTAACCATAAAGTTTGGAGGGTAACCGTTATTAATAGCAATTTGTTTGATTATATTTAATTCTTCATTTAAATTTTCTTTTGAAAGCGGAATATTAATTAACAAAAGAAATGGAAACAGATAATTCTTTAAACTTTTTATACCTAACTATAACAAAAATTAGTAATAAACATAACTTTTCATAAACCTTCATATACCGACATCACAGTACATCAACACATCCATACCAACATTAATTAGTCGCGTATAACGGTTATAGTCCAAACCTTTTGGATAATATTCTTTCAAGAAAACTTCATAAAAAAGCTATAACAGAAGTGTTTCCTAATCTAAATGAAAAACAAAATTTCAAAGTTATTACATATTTAGGCCATCCTACCGAAAAAAATTCAATGTTTTGCGTAAAAATAACTCAGTATATAAAACAGATAATAATTTAAGTAAAGGACAAGGCACAAAACTCTATAAGAATGGCTTTCAGAAAATTTTGATAATTTTTTGATATCATGTTTGGTTTAAGACCCTACACAATTTTGGCAAGTTATAAGAGGATCGTGTGATTAGGAGAGCCGCTAGAGGGCGGCAAAGTTGAATAATTCAAAATGCATTGTTATGGTATTTTTCATAGAAAAATCAAGATTTATTTGATTACGATACATTTTAATGCAAAAATCTTATCAAATCAAAGGTCAGTAATATTTAAAAGTGTACAGTGAATACTAAAACTCAATAGTTTAAGTAATTACTAGTAGTGAAGGGGATGAAATAATAAAAACATAACATATAACATACAACAGACTGGTCACTCGTTTACGTACAACAGACTGGTCACTCGTTTACAGAGTTTCCGTAGCATACCGCTGATAATTGGAAAATCGGAAAGTCACTCGTGGAAGAAAGTGAAACTGCTCATTCTGGAAATATATGCATTTCTTCTCGAAATTGACAAAATTTGAAAGTGAACAGAATTGGAAAAATGCACTCGTATGCATAAGCATGAGTTACAAAAAAAGTTATATCCATTATTATACAGGGTGTCCAACATCGAAAAGAATATTTGAAAATAGAAAACCCAACTTGAAAACCTGTGCTTCTCTCCAGAAGAATAGCTTGAATATTGACAATAAATGTTTTCTCATTTGGGTTTATGAAATGGAGTCTATTACTTAAACTATTTGGGGCATCGGCTCGTCTCTATTTGCAGCCTCAAATATGGACTGCAGTAAATGCGATGGTGTATACTTTATAAGCTATGTACCGACTTCTGGGATTTTCATTCCCGTTATTGAATTCAATGAAGAATTAATAGTTCACTGCATTTCTGAATCTGGAAAAAAATCGAGACTAATAATATTCTCCAGTTCTCTTAATGAATCCATTTCAATTTCATTTTGATTTTCTCTCTACTATATTAGAAATACTAATGTGCTGGTTTGAGTTCGTATGTATCCACAGTCGAGTCACTCCATAGTTGACTTGCTTTGATCTTTATATAAAATCCGCATGGCAAACTATAGTATTCATTTATAACGTACATTATGAAATACAGTCTAAGTAAATAACAGTCAAATCAGAGTTAGGTTTAGGGTATTTCAAAAGTTGTCAACCATCACATATGCTTCCTTAAAATGTAACTTATATTTCAAACTGCTCAATATTTCTACCGTTTTTCGAAGGAAGCTGTGTATGTTGATGAATATTTCATTTATTCATATTGTCTGACATATGATACGATAATCATTTTCTTCTGAGAGAATCCCAAATAATGGCATTTGCTATAGGTGTTACGTATGTGATAGTCCTAGTGCTTTACAACAATTGAAAAGAATTGACCGGGAGGAAGATGAAGAAAAAAGAATCATAGCCATTACTCATAGACGCTATGTGGGTAAACAAGAGGAATAAATTAACAATAATTCTCGGGTATGTCTGAATTGTTTCACATCAATTAAAGCAAAATTATGAAAACAGAAAATGATCCAGATTGCCTAAGAATCAATTATTTGAAACAAACATGCTTGATATGTAATGCTCATGAAAACATATTGAGATTAACATTGACAGCTAGAGTACATATTTTTATTGTGCGAAATATTTTTGTTCCGTTCGGTATACGTAGTTGTAGAGTACATATGGACGAGAATGGTCGCCTCCTAGGGCAACTTATAACAAGACTCGAATTTGTTAATAAACCATCGAATCTAAAGGGTACGGAAATATGCGAACTTCTTCAAACTCTAAGAAAAACTTGTGAAAAAATGGAGTGGAAGTTTTCTGATCACGACAGTTTTACCGATGAAGAATTGAAAACTATGACATCCCTATATAAGAACGATTTTGAAAGACTTAACGATTATTGTACCCCATTTACTCTTACCAATGGTTATTTGACATACATAAGCAGGAAGGATCTATTAACATTTTTATGCAAGCTCAAGCATGGTTTATCTGATAACTTTCTTCGACTTGTGTTCAAGTACACTTCGAGGCAAGCAGTTAGCATGGCTGTGAACAATGTCCGGCAGTCCCTCTTACAAAGATTCGTCCCGGAAAATATTGGGTTTGGTTCAATCAATAGGGATTATTTTATCGCTCGACATATAACTAGTTTTGCTTATCGGTTATACAACAATGAACCAGAACAACGCAAAGCGATAGTATATATTGATAGAACATATTGCTATATCCCTAAAAGCAGCAACTTCCAACATAAGGGACGCCATCTCCTCAAACCATCTATAATCGTAGCCCCCGATGGCTATATCTTAGATATTCAAGGACCATATTTTGTCGATTCTCGAAACAATGATGCAGGAATTCTATGTAATGAGTTTGAGCGGGCATGGTTTCAAGAGGGCGATATATTTGTTGTCGATCGAGGTTACAGAGACGCTGTTCAACTATGGGAAGGCTTGTGTATTTTTTCACTGTCAACAGTCAACATTATTGATGTTTATTAACAGAATATTTTTCAGGTATATCTCATAAAATGCCCAGTTTTTTGCTACCAGGCCAAAATCAGCTATCAACCTAAGAAGCAAATCATAGTCTTCTAGTGACAAAAACGCGATGGATAGTGGAGAGTAGAAATGGGCATTTTAAATCAATGTTCAAGTTCTTTGCTAATTGTATTCCAATGTCTCACATTCCCCACATTGGTGATTTCGATCGCATATGCGGAGCTATTATAAATAAATACCACCCAACTATAGAAATGGCTGGGATTTTTGCATTAAAATGTATCGCAATGAGATAAATCTTGATTTTTCTATGGAAAATACCATACCAATGCATTTTGAATTATTCTACTTTGCCGCCCTCTAGCGGCTCTCCTAATCATACGATCCTCTTGCCAACATTGTATAGAGTCTTGAACCAAACAAAATATCAAAAAATTATCAAAATTTGCTGAAAGCCATTTTTATAGGGTTTTGTGCCCTTCATTTATTTATTTATCTATCTATCTATCTATAAATCTGGCTCTTGTGAAAGTTTTTACTAGGCCAAACAGGCAGAACATTCAAAAAACGATTATCAGAACATAGAAATGAAAAAACAAATTCAACTTTTGCTACTCACCTCTTGACTGAAAAACATTGTTTCGTTAACGATTTCGAAATTGAAAAGGGAAACATTCTCAATTGAATAGAAATATTTTTTTGTGAATTGAAAAATCTGCGATAAATTCAATTGAGAATGTTTCTCTTTTCAACATGAATACCCCACAAGATGTTATCTTGAACAATGGAAGATAGTGACTAAAGTTTATCTTTCAGTCGCAGATGATTCCATATAGATAGATAGTTTATTCATAAAAAATTTCAAAAATGTTCACAATCGTCAGGTACATAATACTTATTTAAAATTAATATACAAAATACAAGAACTACAAGGTACATAGGTATGTGCATGAGATAAAGAAAAAAAAACAGAAAATAAAATCAAAAGGTCATATCTAACTCGCATGCACAGGAGGGCATGTGCAGGAGGAACTCCTCAGCTGTATAGAAGCAATGCTTCATTAGCATATCGTGAACGGTTTTCTTAAAGTTATTGTAGGTTAGCCCTTTGTAGCTATGTGGTAATGCATTATAAAGCTTAACTCTAATGTATCTGTAGGAATCTTGGGTTTTCTTAATTCTACAAAGAGGTATGCAAATATTATTACTGTTTCTAGTTGAATATGTATGTATATTATTGTGCCGTGTAACGTCATCAGTCAATAATTTTTTATGAATATATCTGATCTTATGAACATCCTGCTCATATTTTCTAACAAATCAATTTCGAAATATTACATACAGAAAAGAAAGGTTATAAACTCGACCTTTTAGAAATTAATAAATGCAAAAAGTCGCATTTTTTGCTAAATAATTCTCCTTTGTTGAATTTGTTTTAGTGAAGATTAAACAGGTAATGGATATAATTCTCGTTCTACTTGGTCTCATTCCCTAATATATAATCCTTAATATCATCAATATTCTTAATTAGATCCATATACCTGCTATTATCTGCCTTGACTATTTAATATGATACATCGTGATTGTTGGTTAGTATCATTTCCACTTGAAAAAGCTATTGTATAGCAAAACACGTGCCGTGGTTTTGTAAATCCAGTTTAGTGAAGTGAGTGTCTTTTGTTTACTGTAATATGGATTTTCATCTAGTATCGGAGACATCAATTCAAAAAATGATTTATTTATGAAATACAGGAGTTCTTCCATACTACCTTTATATAAAGCACATAGTGAATATGATAACTCATTAGTGTATTACATAAAGATTATTTAATAATTTTTTTTACTTCCTCTACTTATTTATTTTTTTTATACTTTTCATTTTACATGACTGTGAGGCATGTATTAGGACTTCAATCATTTAAATAGTCTTTATTCAATTTTTAATGTGTCTGTGCATGTAAATATATAATTTCAATTATTTTTTCTGTTTAAAAGAATAGATATTATTACTTGGATATCATAGGTATCATTGACTCAACTAGACTTATTTTCAAGCATTTGATATATAAGAATTTTGTTCTTCTGACAATAAAATATATATTATTTTGATTTGATTTAATATCTTCGCTTCAAACAATCAGTCTCTAGCATATCTTAATTTTTTTAATATAATCTCAATTATGTAACATAAGTATATATATATCCAAAATCAGAAAATAATATTTATTTGTGGGGGTTTTTAAATTTTTACTAAATTGATTTTTTTTTTATTTTTTTTTTTAAATGCAACCATTTTTTTCTTCTACAATATATTTTTTGACATATTCTTCTTATAATTTATGAATGTCTCTACTGCAAGGATTTCTTGGGATGATAGTAATTGAATTCAAGAAAGTATTGCAAACTGAATCCCAGAACTTTTTCTAGTAATAAAATTTTAATGAAAAATATCAACTTTTTTCCTTTTTTCAGAATCTGGAAAATTGCTTCAACAAAAAACTATAGAAGAGAATGACGATGCTGTGAAAATGGAAAATGATACAAGGATGGAACCTACAATGAGTATCAATTCAAAGAATTCTCAGATGAGTCCCTTGGGGAAGAAAAATTATTCAAAATGTCACTCTTTTGAATCTAAGCAGGAGTTGAATGAGCGAACTCATACAGGGGAAAACCCATTTCAATGCTAAATTTGTTTGAAATCATTCACCCTAAAGTGCAATCTAAAGTACATGAAAATCATACAGGGGAAAAGCCATTTCAATGCAAAATTTGTCCAAGAGTTTTCCAGTAATGTCAGGTTATTGGTCATGAAAAATTCATACAGGGAAAAAACCATTTCAGTGCAAAATATGTTTGAAATCATACACTCAAAAGTACTATTTGAAACTTCATAATGAAATTCATACAGGCGAGAAACCATTTCAATGCAAAATTTGTTCAAAATCTTTTACTCTAAAAGGTAGTCTAAGAGTACATGAAAATAATCATGCAAGTGAAAAACCATTTCTGTGCAAATTTTGTCCAAAGTGTTTTAAGATAAAACTAAATTGATGGGTCATGAAGAATCATAGGGGGAAAAACCATTTCAAAATTTTTTAAGTTTACTCGAAAGGACTATCTAAGAGTACATGAAAAAATTCATACATGTGAAAAATCATTTCAATGGAAACAAATTCCAAAGTATTTTGATAAAAGCAAATTGGTGGATCCTGAGAGAACTAATACTGGGAAAAAAATATTTCAATGTAAAGTTTGTTCAAAGTGTTTTGTAGATGAAAGTAAATTTTGGGTCATGAGAAAAAAAAAAACCTTTTTTTTTTTAAATTTAGGACTGCATCAAAAAATTCACACAGGGGAAAAACCATTTTAATGCAAAATTTGTCCGAAGAGTTTTGTTGAAAAAAGGAAATTGTTGCGTCATGAGAAAATTCATGTTGTAGTAGAAGTATCGATAGTTTAGAATAAGTTTTAATGTATATTTTCTGACTTATACAGAGAAAAAAAAGGATATCTTTTTACGAAGTGCATCTGTGTTCCATCCACTGACTCCAAGAATCTATCTTATTCATGATATTTTATGTACATGTAAACTTGTCTTACATCAAAGTGTTTTGGAAGAAATAAAAATGTTTATAGATACCAAATTCTTCTTTGTTCTTTCAAATTGGTTGGAATCAATATAATATCAAATAGAAACTATTGTTTCATCGCCAATGTTTTGAATGTAATGAAATTCATCATCAGCGCTCAAAAATAGTTTTTCAGAGTTGAAAATTATGAAAATCAAACTTTACCTGCTGAGCATGAATCTGAAATTCCATTTTTTATATCATCACCTTTTAATGTGCCCTTCTGATATTATATTGTGTAAAGTGAAAGTGATTTTGATGTAGTTCCATGAAAGAGCTGTATTTCATAGTTTCCCAATCATCAAGACGGCTATGTGGTCTTTCTCAAAATATTAGAAGTTGAAATTGAGGACAAAATTTTATATGAAATGTTTTCTCTGCATAAGCTGTTTTATAGTTGATCTATTATTGTCTTGGAAAAATTGTCTTTGTGGTTTTCTTGACAGATCTGGCTATTTTTTGAAAAGTCTGCCTAAGTCTGATGCCTAGAAACCCTGGTGTATGTACTGATTCGATTTTGTTTAGACTTTTTAGTAGAGATTCTCGCGTCCTACTTCAAATTTTTCACAATAGATGGTGACAAATTGACATAGTTCAACAAATTGGATCTGTTTGGCCATTACAAAATGCATTCGCCAACCTTAGGCAACCTGCACACTGCATTATATATTAAAATTTTTATTATTCATAAAAACCTTATTTTAAAAATTAGATACATTGTGCAAATTAATAACTTTTTACATAATAAAATAAAATTTACAGAATTCATAAGATTCACGGAATACGGACATGTAACTTATGAAACTTCCAACCAATTGGAAAATTTGAATGCTTTTCAATCCGATTGAGGTTATGATTTGTGAATTGTTATTTCTGCAAAACTCAGTTATAATTACCAATGTTTTGTATTCATTGAAATGAATCGTGTTTGTATGTTGTGTGGTCAGTCACAGGCTGTCAATTTTTTGCCGCACCAAAGCAGGTGAGTGAAATTGCTAATATAACACATTTTAAAAGTTTATGGAATCAATAAGTGGGACTTTTTCTCCGATAATTTTCCATAACTAATTCTAAGGATTTTGTTTGCACTTCATATGAATTAACGACAGAGCTTAGAACGTGTTGACATATAATATATTCCATTTTCGAAGTACTCTTTGGAGTTCAAATCGAAGCCTGGTCCTAAAAGTTTCGATTGTGATATATATATATATATATATAGTTTGATTTTTGGGTAAATTTATAGTCTCCAACGATTTTCACAATTTTGGGTTACCTACTTGCACAATCTCTCACTGAGCACAAACTGTATTTTTTTTAAGTCAAATTTAACGTTCAAAGTCATAGGATTCTGGACACCAATACGATGTGTCTTCCAACTTATGGAGGTTATGAATACAAACATAACTTAAAGGTACCGTGTGAAAAATTATCGAAATATTAGCCCCAAAAAAGCAACCCATATTGATTATATTCTATTGAAGTCTGAAAACGAAATTGATATTCAAAATGAACAGTTGAGTTATTCGTTGTTGGGAAATATATGCACTCATTGAAGTTCAAAAGAAAAATTCTCACAGTTCAATGTATTAAACCAAAAAATATTATCATTTGCAATTGCTGAATAGATCAATATTTCATGTAATAATGCTTATAAATTCCTCAATTAATTAACAAAATCTCACAATACCCTTTCAAGAGATATACTAAATAAACAAGATTCATTGATTGTAGGAGGAAAATTTACTTTATAACTATCCATGACTGCGTGTCACCATGATTTCCAAGTGGAAAATAATAAATTAGCATTCATAGCACTTTCTCAGAAATTTTAAATTATATTCCTTAGTAGTTCGAGAGAGTTGAATGTAAGTGACCGTTCGTAAGTTGGAAAATCTAGCGAGCAACATGATACAAGGATAAAAGTGAAAAAAATATATGAAAGAGGGGAGTGAATAGTCTTAATGAAAAAAATAAATAAAAAATTGGTTTCCTCTGAACACAAGGGTTTGGAGAATGTTTGGTTTCTTCTTTCATCTCAAAAAATTATTTTCATGGCACCGCCTTTGTAATCAATTGATTTTCGGACATTCAATTTAATTCCCAAACTAAAAATGATAATGACACATATTAAATATAGGTATAGACAACATATTTTTCACCAAGAATATTAATTGATGATTTTTTCAAACCATTTTTTCTCTTTATTCCCAAACAACACACACTAGTTATATTTTATTGAACCTATTCAAATAGTGTTTTATTATTAATATTTCCAGTTCGGAGCCACTCCAAGACAACCATTGGATTCCAGAACCAGTTTCAGAAAAGGCTAGCATGAGCAAACCAAACCAAATTCTTGAACACTCAAGGCAATACTTCCTGTCATGTGAAGGATTCCACAAAGACCTTTTCAAAATGTTGATGTGTTTGTTGAAAATGTGTTGTTATTCAGTCAGAATGAATGATTTTGCTCAGAAGCTTTGCAGGCTATGCTAGAGCGAGACAGAGATGTGGCAAAGCTTTTTATTCGAAAAATGAGCTACGTCTGAAAAAAAAATACCCAACCTTTGGACATATATTTTTGGGAAAAATCAATATAATGAGATGTAAAATAATAATAAATTTTTATTGAACCCAAGAAACATAAATAATCTTAATCTATTACATATATAATACAACTGAAATAAATTTTCCAATGTGATTTGTATCAGATTTCAATAGAAATGATGAAAGGGTCATGCATCAAGGTTATTTAAATTTATTTTGAATTTCTTTTACCCAAGATCATATTAAAAATGTTGGGAAAATCTGTAGAGAGCCCGAACCTCTTGCAAATCAACAGGAGGGGCTTCCATTTCATTTCCAATGCATTTTAATATCATATTTTATTATTATATACTTATAGATATTTTTTGGAGTTTTTCAGAAAACCTGTAAAAATGTATTCCAATATTAATTACAACTTTTTGCTGAAATTTGACATTAAATATTTAATTGGACAAAACGACAGTTTCCTTTGGCGGATTGTATCCAAACATGATTAATCCCTATGGATAATATATATTTGAAATGAAAATGATTATTTAAAAAAAGGAACTTCAAATCATTTTTTAGTGATATCTCAAAGTTAATGAGAAGTAATTGAGGAATTGTGCTTCTCGTTTCATTTTAATTCAATAACAGAGTCATTAAAAATTCTGAATTACAAATTTAGATTATATTCAACTTTGCATTAATTCAAAAAGCCCTATTTAGCAGATCAGTGTGAAGTTAGCTGCCATTTTCTGGCAGCCGTTTTTATCTGGCGGCCAAATGATCAGTGACGTCAGGGTGATTCAAAATTCCTTCAAATTTTCAACCAAATCGAATGGCTGGAGACTTGGAATTGAAATGGGAATTCAATTTAACAGAAAATGGTCGAACACAACACAAATGAAAAACTTAAGAATGATATACTAAGATATATTTGATATGTTTTTAGATAAAAATTCAAAATGCACCCTCAAATATGTTTAGCCAAGTGGATATTTGGAATATGTACTACTGAAAGGCTATATATAATGTTTCTTGACATGTTTTTTGGGTAACCTTCCACAGTCTGAAAATGAAAAAATAATCAGGAAAATCGGTTGAAAAAGCGAAAAAGACTGCAAGAAAAAATCCAAATTATTCAAACAATTAAAGGAGATTCAGAAGATTTTGAGAACGGGGGCAGATATAGTCCCCGAAACGTCAATCAAAAACTATATAGAGAAGAATCTTTTGAATTTTTACTATTTTATTATATTAAGGGAACGAAAAGTTACTGACAAATCGAATCATTTTTCCTATAGCAAATATAATTTGGTGAACGCAGTAACTTATCGGGGTGAACTAATTAGTTTGCCCTTTCTACACTTGTTTCCTGATTATATTTTCATTTTCAGACTGTGGAAGGTTACCCAAAAAACATGTCAAGAAACAGAAAAATCGAATTAAACGGTTTTCTTCACATAAAGGATTTAATATAAAATTGAACCAGAAAATGGTAGATCTCAGGTGAAAAACAACTACTTTCCTGGCAAATACCACGCAGAACATTGAATGATATTCACCTAAAAATCCATGCATACTTCCATATAATATCAATGGACATTGAATGCAAATGTTTCTTTCTGATAAGCTCGATTATGTTTAATTTATGTCGTGTTCACCTAACAATCCGCATACCGGTTTCAGGCTTCTTGGCCCTCATCAGTACGGAGTCAACCAGCCAAAGATCCAAGAACTCTGGCTGAAGTGAGACACAACGTAAACAAACCATCATCGAGCTTGTAACACCTATAGATGCCGAGAAAGATAAACTTTAACTGGCGGTACCTAGTGACAGAAAGAAACACTCCGAAAATCTCCCACCTCGATAGGTTTCTAAATAAAAGATTCCTTCTCAGTAGGAGTGGCAAGCCCGTCTAGCATATAGTGAAAGATAAGTGCCATGTGAAGTGGAATGAATAGAAAAATCGAATTAAACGGTTTTCTTCACATAAAGGATTCAATATAAAATTGAACCAGAAAATGGTAGATCTCAGGTGAAAAAGAACTACTTTCCTGGCAAATACCACGCAGAACATTGAATGATATTCACCTGAAATTTTTTCGGAGTGTTTCTTTCTGTCACTAGGTACCGCCAGTTAAAGTTTATCTTTTCCGGCGTACCTATAGGTGTTACAAGCTCGATGATGGTTTGTTTACGTTGTGTCTCACTTCAGCCAGAGTTCTTTGGACCTTTGGCTGGTTGACTACTCCGTACTGATGAGGGCCAAGAAGCCTGAAACCGGTATGCGGATTGTTAGGTGAACACAACATAAATTAAACATAATCGAGCTTATCAGAAAGAAACATTTGCATTCAATGTCCATTGATATTATATGGAAGTATGCATGGATTTTCAGGTGAATATCATTCAATGTTCTGCGTGGTATTTGCCAGGAAAGTAGTTGTTTTTCACCTGAGATCTACCATTTTCTGGTTCAATTTTATATTGAATCCTTTATGTGAAGAAGACCGTTTAATTCGATTTTTCTATTCATTCCACTTCACATGGCACTTATCTTTCACTATATGCTAGCGGGCTTGCCACTCCTACTGAGAAGGAATCTTTTATTTAGATACCTATCGAGGTGGAAGGTTTTCGGAGTGTTTCTTTCTGACTAGGTACCGATTAAAGGGTTTGCTTACGTTGTGTCTCACTTCAGCCAGAGTTCTTTGGACCTTTGGCTGGTTGACTACTCCGTACTGATGAGGGCCAAGAAGCCTGAAACCGGTATGCGGTTGTTAGGTGAACACGACATAAATTAAACATAATCGAGCTTATCAGAAGAAACATTTGCATTCAATGTCCATTGATATTATATGGAAGTATGCATGGATTTTCAGGTGAATATCATTCAATGTTCTGCGTGGTATTTGCCAGGAAAGTAGTTGTTTTCACCTGAGATCTACCATTTTCTGGTTCAATTTTATATTGAATCCTTTATGTGAAGAAAACCGTTTAATTCGATTTTTCTATTCATTCCACTTCACATGGCACTTATCTTTCACTATATGCTAGACGGGCTTGCCACTCCTACTGAGAAGGAATCTTTTATTCAGAAACCTATCGAGGTGGGATATTTTCGGAGGGTTTCTTTCTGTCACTAGGTACCGCCAGTTGAAGTTTATCTTTTTCGGCGTATCTATAGGTGTTAGAAGCTCGATGATGGTTTGTTTACGTTGTGTCTCACTTCAGCCAGAGTTCTTTGGACCTTTGGCTGGTTGACTACTCCGTACTGATGAGGGCCAAGAAGCCTGAAACCGGTATGCGGATTGTTAGGTGAACACGACATAAATTAAACATAATCGAGCTTATCAGAAAGAAACATTTGCATTCAATGTCCATTGATATTATATGGAAGTATGCATGGATTTTCAGGTGAATATCATTCAATGTTCTGCGTGGTATTTGCCAGGAAAGTAGTTGTTTTTCACCTGAGATCTACCATTTTCTGGTTCAATTTTATATTGAATCCTTTATGTGAAGAAAACTGTTTAATTCGATTTTTCTATGTCAAGAAACGTTGTTCCTCCATAAAAAACCACATTAATTCAATGCTATATTAATGATTTACCAAGAGATGATAGCCGGCAAAAAGATAGTTTATACTTGTCGATATTTAAAAAAAAAACAAAAGCCACCTTCAAAAGTGTTTAGCTAAGTTAAGTTTTGGTATATGTGTTAGTGGAAGGCTACATAATGATATACCAGAGATATTGATTTGCAGGCCTCGAAGGGGTAGTTTATACTTCTATTTCGAAAAAATCTAAACCCACTATCAAATTTTTTTGCCAAGTCAATATTTGGTATACGTGTTACTGAAAGGCTATATAATGATATACCAAGAGATAATTGATTTGCAGGCCGTCGAAGGAGTAGTTTATATTTGTGTATCGAAAAAAATCATAACCCACCCTCAAAAATGTTTAGCCGGGTTCATCAATCATTCATTGGTATATCTTTATACAACATAATATATTTATCTATATATAACATAATATCAAGTTTTCCATTTGTTTTGGACCATTTTCTGTTCAATTGAATTCCCATTGCAATTTCAAATCTTCAGCCATTTTATCTTCTTTCCTCTTCTGAATAAACTGTATCTGCAAGGTTCAATTTCCTTGATCTGGAAAGAAAAATAAAATAAGTTTGCAAGAATAATCCTAGTACCCAAATAATTAAAAAAGTTATGAAAACTCTTCCAAAATTGATCTTTTATACAAACTGTTCAGAAGTTTTTCTTAAATTCATGATAATTCCTCTCTTATCCAATAGCTATGGAAATGAAGAGAATTAACAGAAAATACTACTAACTCCAACTATGTGACACAACAATCGAAGAAATATTGAGGTCTAGATAAAATCATATAGAGTCAAAGGCTGAATGCGTTGGTAAAGAAAGCAATTTTATGCTTTGAAAATCTTTGAATATAATGATCCCTGATATTTTCCTCTTTCTGTTTCTGGTTTTATCGGAACATTTAAAAAACCATTATGGTGTAGTGGGACTCTATATATATATATATATTAAATCGAATTTGAATCTCACCTTAGTAAGTTAACATTTATAATATAATTATTTATTCTCAAACCATGCATTTGTAGTCGTCCTGAGGAAGGCAATAAACGTTGCCAATAGCTCGACATATTCCAAAAAGTATTTCTTATCAATTTACCTCCTGAGTGCAAACTCATATATATATATATATATATATATATATATACCGGGTGAGTCTGAGAGATGGGGCACCCCTATTTTTGAGAGAAATAATCCGATTCAAAGCACGAAAATTCAGGGGGCTATTGAACAACTAAAATGTGATTTTTTGAGACAAAAATTAATTTTGTAGCACTTCCGGTTTCGCCAGAAATGATCTGAGTATTAGTTTTTCAAATGGAACACCTTGTACATTTTCACTTTTTTGAAATCTAGAGCAAATCCTGAACATGATAAGCTAAATTTTTTATTATTATTTTTTTTTTTTTCAAAAAAAATTTTTTTTAAGGATGATGATTTTTTACATGTTGAACGTTCCTCTCCGATGCCATGTTGTCCGAGAAAATGAAATTAGCATTTTAATTACAATACTTTGCCACCAGCCGCTGTTTGAATGTGGCAAAATCACTTTTTTTCGATTATCTCATGTTTTTTAAATGGCATCTCTATGGGACACTCTCTGCAACAGATTGTTTCGAAGGAAAGGAATCGAATGATACCAAAATTTTGAATATCTGTCAATTATTTTCAGATTTATCACTATTACAAAAAATGTACCAAAAAGTATTGTGGCCGCTGGACTAATAAAAATCGCAAATAATAACATTTGAAATTTCACTTACTATACCAATAAGAATAGTTGGCAAATTTGATGTATGTATTTCTAATAGATGCATATTCCAGAAAAATGTAATGAAAATTCTGGTTTGCTACCAGCAGATATTTCATTACGTCTATAATTCACATTTTGAAAGTAATTCGTCTTCAAAAAGACTAATTACTAGTATTCCCATGATGGACCCATTATGGTTGATAGGAACACAGAAATTACACTATCAATTTTCACAGATTCTGAAAGTGTTTAATAGTTTAATCTGTTTCAATAAAGGAATGTGTTTCCATCGTCAATCCAAATTTTGTCAAAGTCGCCTTTGGATAAAAAAATAAATGAATATCTGCTGTCAAATATGTATCAATACGAAATAACTGTTATCTCAGTCCAATCATTATAACTGTGTCATGGATAAATTTAGCCAAAATGAAAAAATTGACATGCTTTTAATTTACGGTGAGTGTCTGAAGAATTCTACGGCTGCATCAAATTTAAACAGACGGAGGTTTCCTGGTAGAAGACATCCGTGTAGGACATACTTCGTGAAACTTGAACGTCAGTTGAGACGAGAGCCAAACAACCGACGTATTCGAAATCGAAATGTAATAGTCAGAGAAGATAAAGAGATAGACGTTCAAGGATATGTAGAGGTAAATGCGACTTCTTCAACACGAGAATTAACTAATGAATGTGACGCAAGTCAATCGACTGTACAGAGAATTTTGAAAAAGCATAAGTTTCGCTCGTATAAATATCCGATACATCAAAGGCTTTATGGTGGAGACGATGAAAGAAGACTTGAATACTGTCGATGGTTTCTTCATAATGTTCGCGAAAATCCTCGATTTCCTTTGAGAATTTTATACTCAGATGAAACAAGATTTACCAATAGAGGGCTCTTCAATAGGAATAATACTCAATATTGGGCACAGCACAATCCAAGGCTTTTACATCAAGGTAATCCTCAAGAAAGGTTTGAATTCAACTGTTGGATGGGTATACTTGGAGATCGATTCATTGGGCCAATTTTTTTTGATGGATCACTTACTGGAGCGAGGTACCTAACGTTTCTTCGGGATGCTATCGAGCCAATCATTGACGACCTTCCATTGGTTCTGCAAAATTTCTATTTTCAACAGGACGGTGCACCCCCTCATAATCATGGAATGGTAATCAATTACCTGAATAATGCTTACAGAAATAAACTAATTTCTACACATGGTCCCATCAGATGGCCACCTAGGTCACCAGACTTAACCCCCTTAGACTATTATTTATGGGGAACAATAAAAAATGATGAATATGCAACTTCTAGTGAGACACGCGAGGAACTGCAACAAAAAGTCATCACAGCTTTCAATAATATCAGCCCAGCAGAGTTAACTAGAGCAGTTCGGGCAGCAGTCAGAAGGGTGCAATTATGCATGGAACATAATGGCCAACATTTTGAGCAATTTTTATAGTAAGAGTATTAGAGCATTGTGCTACGTATTTGTTGTTTTCAAAAATTTGTAATAAATGTTGATAATCCTCAAAATCGCGTATTCAAATTCAAAATAATAAATTTAACGTATGATAATTTTCAATGTTGAAAATCGTTATGAGACAATTGAGTAGAAGTGATATTTAAAAATTTCCATCATTTTGGTGTTGTTTAGTCCAGCGGCTGCACTATTTTGTGGTAAATTTTTTTATAATAGTGATTACTCTGAAAATAATCGACAGATATTCAAAATTTTTGTATCATTCGATTCCTTTCCTTCGAAACAATCTGTTGCAGAGAGTGTCCCATAGAGATGCCATTTAAAAAACATGAGATAATCGAAAAAAAGTGATTTTGTCACATTCAAACAGCGGCTGGTGGCAAAGTATTGTAATTAAAATGCTAATTTCATTTTCTAGGACAACATGGCATCGGAGAGGAACGTTCAAAATGTAAAAAATTATCATCCTTAAAAAAAATTTTTGAAAAAAAAAAATTAAAAAAATTTAGCTTATCATGTTCAGAATTTTTTTAAAAAAAAGGTGTTCCATTTGAAAAACTAATACTCAGATCATTTCTGGCGAAACCGGAAGTGCTACAGAATTAATTTTTATCTCAAAAAATCACATTTTAATTGTTCAATAGCCCCCTAAATTTTCGTGCTTTGAATCGGATTATTTCTTTCAAAAATAGGGGTGCCCCATCTCTCAGACTCACCCGGTATATATATGACAAAGACTTTTCTTTCTATCATTGAGACCTAATGAAAGATACATCTGACTGCAACTCCAAGACAGTTTGAATCATGTTTTAAACGAACCAGTCATGATAATGAAACTATCTATATATATATATATAAATATATATATATATATATATATATTATTTGTTTTCTCGGAATGAAAGTCAATTTATGTATTTTTTTATTTGATACGACGTTTCGACATTGTTTATGTCATCTTCAGGTAAATTCTTGAAAATAATGTAAAATATATAGAGTTAAAAACAGAATACGTTACATAAAATCAGACATCACAGCATTGTCTAAACATGAAAAGGAAAATCAACGTAAATTCGATTTAGACAAGGTTGAAATTTTGACAAAAGAAAAAAATAGTAATGAAAATAAACTGATCTTTACATTTTGACACGAAAAGTCTTGCATAAATTATAACAATAGAGCCCACATACTACAACTGAATATGCAAACACTCCAATGTATTTCAAAAAAAAAATGGGAAAAAAACGAAAGCAGATTAAAACAAACTCGATACTAGCAATCTCAGATATTCAACAATGTTCATTCCAATTGTGAAATATAAACACGAATTGATTTGTTTGATATTATGAACAGGATGTTCATGAAATCAGATGTGGAATCATCTGCGACTGAAAGATAAACTTTAGTCACTATCTTCCATCGTTCAAGATAACCTCTTGTGGGGTATTCATGTTGAAAAGGGAAACATTCTCAATTGAATAGAAAGATTTTTCTATAAATTGAAAAATCCACGATAAAAATGTTTTTTTTTTAATGTCTAACAGAAAACAACGACTTTCCCGGCTAAAGCCACGCGTGACATTGAACTACATCTGATATATATATTCTGAAAGGACCCTAACTCAAAAGAAAAAACCTGAAACTGAAAATTTGCATTTTTATTCAGATAGTTATTTGATTTTCTATTCCAGTCTCAATTAAGAACTCATTGAGTTAGGGTCCTTTCAGAAAATCTATCAGATGGAGTTCAATGTCCAGCGTGGCTTTAGCTTGGGAAGTAGTTGTTTCATGTCAGACATTCACAAAAAATCATTGAGAATGTTTCCCTTTTCAACATGAACACGAAACATGGAAAGTTTAAAAAATTTTTGGATTTTTCACTATCAGAAGAATATTTCTATTCAATATTGAATTGAGAATGTTTCCCTTTTATGGAAAGAATAACTGTTAAATTATATTGTAAGTTTTGAACGTATCTTTGAATTTTAATCATATTTGTTTGATGTTATGTAACGTATTATGTTTTTAACTTTAGATATTTTACATTATTTTTAGGAATTTACCTGGAGATGACATAAACAATGTTTGTTGAAATGTCGTATCAAATAAAAAATACATATACTGACTAAGGCCCTTATTTCGAGAAAACAAAGAAAATAAACGTGATCAAGAAATTATAATATATATATATATATATATATATATGATTCTGATATATTTTTTTAAGAAAAACTCCAACAATGTACAAAAAAAATTAATGACTTCCATTCAGACAACAAGAAATACCCCAAATTTCATTTCAATTGAAATTTAAGGTTTCACCTGTCAGAGAAGAACACCAAAAACTCATTCAGAGTGAAAACTTTAGAAAATCTTATTTTAAGAAAAAAATCATACATTTCAATCTAAGAGTGGTTTTCCATCAAGAATTTAATAAATATATACTCTTTATTACATACTCAATGGGTATGTATGACAATATATACCTCAAATGATCCTGTGTTGTCAAGGACGTATTGGCTTTTCTTCATCCACCAACAGGAAAGGACACAAAAATACTGAATTTTCACAGATATGCTGAATTTTATTTTATATGCGGAATTTGCCTCCTGAAAATTTCAAGTATAATTAATTTACACACTGTGTCAAGTGAAATTGAAACACAAATGTACCTAGTAAAATTTCGATGGGAATGATTGAAAAGTTGTTCTTCATTCATACCTTCAACAAATATAAATCAATATTAAATGAAAAATTATTCATGAATCACTTATTTGAATACTAATTTTTGACATTTCATATCAATTTTAAATATTATGAGTTTGAATATTATTTGTATGGGGTAAATTATATCATGCTGAGTCCCCCCTGTCATGATTAAGGTGTATATCAGCTAGAAATATGAATCCAATGAAAACATGGTCATCCCAAATAAAATATATGAAACTGGAATTAGATTTTTTCTACATTTTTTTCACGGAAATTATTATTTTATTTTCCCACTGAATTATTCTTTGACCTTCTAATATTAGCTTTAAAGTTTCAGAATCCCCGAAGGATTGTGGAAGAGGTGTTCTCATTCATTATTTTGAAGTTTGGCAGTTATATATTTTTCTATGTTTATGCAAAAACCAAAACTTTATTGAACTATATTTAGTGAAAAAACTGGTTCTTTATTGCATTAGTGCAATAAAATGTTTTTTGCACTCATCTATCATTCTACTACAGCGTTTTGTGATCATGACAAACCCGGCCTGACGGCCTCATCGGCCAACTTCATGTCGAGTGCAATAAACACTTACTTTTTGCACTTGTTGCATAAATAACTATTTGATATCTCTAGTCACAAAATAAATAACATCAAATATAGTGTTAAATATTTTGAATTTCACAGTGTAACATTAAATGGGAATATTTTTGAAAAACAAGTTACATTCTGGAAGGTTAAGAGATGTACTAATTTTATTATACAATTGAAAATAAACATTTTTGTTCAAGAATATTTTTTTAACCGCTGTTTTTTTAATGAAATTCAATCAATATCTTACCTCTTCTGAAGAAGAAATTCCATCCATTGGTCATGTTACAAAAGTACCTAGTGACAATATTTTCCTTGTGTTCGTAGATTTCTGAAAGCATGCAGGTTTCCTTCTGCTGAGTGAAATTGAACCAAACTGATATCATTTTCATTCTGATTTTCAACTGACCGAATATTTTCATTCCTGCTGTTTGCTGATGTGGATAACAAAATCTCAGAACTCCTGAAATGAATACATGGGTTTTAAAAAATGTAATCAATACAAATAACTGATATCCACCCTGTCATGATGAAGGTGTATATCAGTTAGAAATATGAATCCAATGAAAATATGGTCATCCCCAATAAAATATATGAAACTGGAGTTTTTTTTTTAACATAATTTTTTTTATAATTGTTTTTAACCACCAATTTAGTTGCAAAGCAACCCTAAAAAGTCAGAGACTTGTGTGAGTTAAGAAGACGGGGACCTTAGCTTTTTAAGTGTCATCCGAAGCACTACTCGACTAGTAACCGTGGACAGTCTGAAGGATTGGTATCTAGGTACCAAGAATGTTCGGTTGGTGACCTATCTCCTCCCGCTCAACGAAACTACAAAAATAAATTTGTATTTCATTAGCCGTGCCAAGATTCGAACTCGGACCATCTGGACATCAGCCAGCGCCTCTACACTCACTACCACCAGTCCAGTTTGTTATAATACTTCTTCCATTTTTTTCACAGAAATTATGATTTAATTTTCTCACTGAATTATTCTTTGACCTTCTGATATTAACTTTCAAGTTTCAGAATCCCCGGAGGATTGTGGAAAAGGAGTTCACATTCATTAAAATTATTTTGAAGTTTGGCTGTTATATATTTTTCTACCTTCATGCAAAAACCAAAACTTTATTAAACTATATTCACTGAAAAAACTGGTTCTTTATTGCATTAGTGCAATAAAATGTTTATTGCACTCATCTGTAATTCCACTACAGCGTTTTGTGATCATGACAAACATAAAAGTTTAAATCGACGCTATTTTTAGTGCATTTTCTGTGATATTATATTACATTTTAAACAATTGCATATTTCATATTATTTTCAATCATATTTATTGCATACTGGATTACGGAATTACTAAAAAATACAATTTATCTAAAATGAGTTAAATTGTTCCTAACATAGGTATTAGTTCCTAACTTTCTCAATTCAAATCGATAGTGCTAATTAATTATTAAATATTTTGCTATTGAATTACGCTTTTTATTTTCCCACACTTAGTGCCACCTAAATAAAACATTTTTTTATTTTTACATGAACGTAGAAAAAATATTGTATGCAAGTCATGCAAAAAGCGTTTATTGCACTCGACGTGTTGTCCAACTCGGCCTGACGGCCTCATCGGACAACTTCACGTCGAGTGCAATAAACACTTACTTTGCACTTGTTGCATAAATAACTATTTGATATCTCTAATAACAAAATAAAGAACATCAAATGTAGTGCAAGATATTTTGAATTTCAGAGTGTAACATTAAATGGGAATATTTTTGAAAAACAAGTTTATATTCGGGAAGGTTAAGAGATGAACTGTTTTTTGTAATGAAATTCCAACATAACAATTCATTTAATATCTTACCTCTTCTGAAGAAGAAATTTCATCCATTGGTCATATTACAAAAGTACCTGGTGACAATATTTTCCTTGTTTTGGTAAGATTTTTCTGAAAGCAGGTTTCCTTCAGCTGAGTGAAATTGAACCAAACTGATATCCCTTTCATTCTGATTTTCAATTGACCCCATGTTTTTATTCCTGCTATTTGCTGATGTGGATAACAAAATCTCCGAACTCCTGAAATGAATACATGGGTTTAAAAAAATGTAATCAATACAAATAACTAGTTGTGCTAGCCAACTATAAGTAATTTATTTTCATAAAATGAATAAATAACCTACTCAAAATGTTTATATATATGTTCTCTACTCGCTTTATCAAACTTTTCATTTTTCAACTAACCTGAAACTCCTCTGAATTGTTTAGATTTACGGTAAATAGGGTTTTCGTAAACTTAGTTTGAGGATAGCTTCAGGTCTCAATCTGATTTTATTCTTTACCACAATATATATCATCCTGCCTAAATCAGTGCACACTGCAGACACAATTTTTGTCACTCAATTGATATATGATTCCTTCCTCTCATCGTACCTCGGAGGAGTGAGCCTGAAAAAATAAAATTGAAGTGTTTCAGAAATCAAATATCATTTAAATTGTATTGTTCTATCATTGTCTAAAGAGACAATGGTATTATATACTATATTTTACTTACATAAAATGTCATTTCAGTTTCACAAGATGGAACCATGCACTTCATTTTGAATAAATGTATAATTCGAAATAAAAACGGAATTCTCGATTTTTAAAATTAAAACCAAAAAGCAAATTAGGCCATTTTCGTCGTAATCAAAGATAAATAGTGAATATAACCTAAAAAAAATCTTTTCCAAAACCGAAGCTTAAACAATGGATGTAGTAATAAAGTAAAGAAAACTGAACTGTCTGTCGCTGTCTGCCCGAATGATTCAAGACAATGACAACAATGACCGTATTGCGGAATCTACTTCTTCCACATCTTTGACGTTTTCGGAGCGACCGAACATTGTCCGAATACATTTCTTAAGAGAGTTGCTCTTTGGTGTTGACATCTACTCAACAATCATTCGAATCAGATCGTCATCTAAGAAATCAAGCAGGCCATATTGTCGCACGTTTGATCCCACACATTTTCAGATATGAGTGCATACACCAGGGTTTCTAGACATCTTAATATATATATATATATATATATATATATATATATATATATATATATATATATATATATATATATATATATTGGGTATAGTGGGTTCTTGAATCTTGGTGATTGTATTTTTGGAGTTTTCTTGGGTTTCAGATTCGATTGTATTAAAATGAGAAGAAAACTACATTTATTTAAACGTTTCGCCCTCGTTCGGGGGCATCTTCAGTAAAATTTATTAAAAACATTTGAATCGGAAAATAAGATATTGGTTTGGATAACATCATATGTAGAAAGTTAGGTTGTGTCTGAAAATAACTTTAATTACCTTTTGGGTTACGTACCTTGGTTTTACCCATAGAATTGTAATTATAATATACTGACTAGAACGCGCTTAGTCTACTGCGCACCCGAATTTCGTGGCACTCTTATGCGATAGCCAAGGAGGACACCAAACAATGAAGAAAAGTATGACTTCATAAGCATATTACACGCGTGCGACGAAAATAATCAACTGAACGTATGACGGTAGTGTTTATATCATCTATTTGTAAACATAACGGCGTTGTCGGTTGGCACTTATAAGCGTTGCCAAATCATTCCAATTTTCTTCAATTTCTTTGTGTTCGGTTTGGATGTGTCTTTGTACTTTGTTGTATTTTTTGTTATAGTGATCATAGTGGATAAATTAAAAACTGTTATATATAATGAAGTGTTACATTCGTTTGTAGTAGTAGGTAATGATATGTGGCCATGCTTATTTATACATATCGCCGTTTCAGTGTGTCCATAAAGTAACGCATACATTCATTAGTAGCTAAATAAACAATATCATTAAAAATTCCCGAAACAGGTCGATTTTTCATTTCAATTGACTGTTTTTTTAAATGATAATCCAATATACAGGGTGATCTACCTTCGAGTGATGACATCATCAGCGGTTTTATTAAATGAACACCCTAATTTTTTTTTATTTATGAGTTAACTTGCTGAACTGATTCCAAAAATATATCACAAGCTGCGTCGAATTGGTAGAGGGTGAGCAACAATACAAAAGGTGTTTTCAAAATTTTATTAGAAAGTTATACGATACTGTATTTTTACAAAAAACGAATTGAAGAAAAAACGTATTAAGAATTATTATATGAAATTACGTAGTTATGCAGCTACTGGATACACTACCAAAGTTTCATCAAAATGTTGCGGTGCGCCTTCTGCGGTCTAAATTATTGGCTATTTGAATATCAGGAAAAAGCTAGGTCAAATCAGGAATTATTGTATTTTCTAAGAAATCCAGATGCCGACAAAATTACGTCTCGTCTTGTTGATTATTTTCATTAACTGTAGGTCTACCTTGGTTTGGTGCACCCCTCACGTGTCCTAATTCTATGTATTTTCGCTCTATTCTGCTTACAGTAGATTGTGAAATAGGTTCACTATCTGAGTGCATTTCATGGAATAATCTGCATACCTCTTGTTGAGTCCGGATCATATCGCCAACACCAATCATAATTAAAATTTCAATCCTTTCCCCTTCAGATGAAGGCATTTTCAAAAAACAGTTTTTATATGATACATTTTGAAGCGTCAACAATACAGAATTAATCAAATGGTAAAAAATATTCTCAAACAATGAAAATATACGGTATAGTCGAGAGGCAAAGATCACTAATATAAAAACTTTTTAACAAAAAGTTAAACCGACGAAAAACGGAACTGAAAAGCTAAAAATAAAATAGCCCTCCCTATTAGTCCTGATAACTAAGCTCCTAAACTAATGTAAGTAACTAATTTTGAGTCGGCGCCAAACAAACAAGCTAGGTAAAGCGTAAAATGATGGCATAGAGATGCACGGTGACATTCTGATCATTTTTTTGAAGTAATTTAATGATCTTCGTTGATTATTCGTTTGGCGCCGACTCGAAATTAGTTACTTACATTAGTTTAGGAACTTAGTTATCAAGACTAAGGAAGTTTATTTTATTTTGCGATTTTCAGTTCTGTTTTTTGTCGGTTTAATTTTTTGTTAAAAAGTTTTTATTTTTCAATTTTTTGTGGCTGCAATATACTAATTACTACCTACTTAACTTTTGATTAATTCCAAAATAATTACTTACCCACATTACTTCAACTATTTATTGTTATATAATATAAATTATTTTTGAAAGCTCTCATTAGTTAATTTCATCACTTTGTATATAATTCCATCCTTCCATAGAATGTTATTATTGTGACGGATATAGGAGAACAAAAATAATGACAATAGCGATCTGTCAATGTCAACTACATATGTGTGCCAATGTTCACAAGTGAAAAATCAATCATCCCCTATTTTTCAACCCATAGGGGTGGATTAATTCACTCCGAACCCAAATATGATCAACTATGAGGTATACTCTAGGTAATAAAAAAAATCATGCAAATCGGAAAACCCAGTACAAAGTTATGCCTGATAGAATCGGTTAACGGACAAAAGGGTTTTTTTCGAATTCAAATGGGACCAACTTCGGAGTATGCCTATCCAATGAAAAAAGAATCATCGGAATCGGACTGCTCTGTAAAAAGTTATGCGTGGTCATACATAAAAAAAAATATACGCGTCGACTAGAGAACCTCCTCCTTTTTGATTTCATCGGTTGAAAAATGGATAAATACAATGTTAGAAATATACCTCAGAGGGCAGTGTCCAGTGTCCAGTGAGAGTCCCGTTACCAATTTCAAGTATTTCTTGTCCAACTCGAGAAGCTGTTCAACTTTCTTTGGCGATAGGCTCACTAGCCTTTTCGCTTATTGTCTTTATCCTGGCACTTTATTCCAATGAGATTTCATTTCATGTTTCCCAGCCTCGAAACTCTTATCTCTTATGGACTTTAGAGATTCCACAAAAGGTTTCTGAGTCAGGAAATTGTGTGTTTGTTATTCTTTGGCGAGGCAATCTGTTCCTTTGTTATCTCTGAACCCCCTATGATCTGGCACCCACATCAAATGTGACCTTATAACTTACTCAATTTTCAAATATTGATGTAATAGTGCCAAAAAAAATCTTGATAGAAATACCTATTAAATTATAAGGATATGTAAAATATGTCTCATATATCTTCGTATAATAGATGGGTGGAAGAGTAAACATTTTTTACATAGGTATATAACATTTATATTCACAATCCTCTGTACCTTTGATGCATCATTTATTAAAACGTTTTATTATGATATACCCTATTTTCCATTACAAGCAATGCCACTGGAATTGTTCCGCTACTGCGAGGAGGACATAAACAACAATGGCGGCCACCATGCATGGGACATTTCGCGCAGCTTGAAACGCATTCTAGTCAGTATATTATAATTACAATTCTATGGTTTTACCATGCTTGTGTTTTGTTACCAACATTAGTTGGATTTCGGGGCGGTGTTAAATTTTGTTGTACCATTGTTTTAACAGAAAACTTTCAATATTTTGTGGTTTGTTGTTTTGTCAATTGTCATTAAAAGCGCCTGAACGACGTAGTGTGGAACTATTTATAGTTATTTTGTTTGTTGTTGGTAGGCCCGTAGTACTCTCTGCTGGGATGGTGTAGTGTACGTGTGTGGGGGTGATATGGGTGAACTAATAATGATTTGTTTTAGCTGGGATTTATTTATTTGTTTTTAAATTAGAGTGTGGTATATTTGGCTCAAATTGTTTATGTCTGTGCGGTTGTTCATGGCTTGTTTGTTTTGTTTTATATGTATCATTTCTTTGAATGTTCTTTTATCTTTGTTTTTCTCGTATGTTAGTACTTTTATGTTATTGAAATTGGGGTTATGATTTTCTGTAATAATGTGTTTGTTGAGAGCGGTACTTGCTTGTTTAGCATATTTGTGGCCATTTATTCTATTACATAATAGTTGTGAGGTCATTCCGATATAGACTTTATCACAATCATTACACGGGATGCTATATACTAGGTTTGATTTTTTCATTATGGGGTCTTGGCTTTTTAATGGGGTGTATAATTTTTTCAAAACGTTAAATGATTTAAAACTTGTGGAAATGTTGTGTTTGTTTAGGATGTTTTTTATATTATCCGATAGTTCCGGTATGTAGGGAATTGTGGTGTATGTTGTTGGTTTCTCAGATTTTTGTTTTGATGTTGTTTTGTTATAGAATTTGTGTGTGCGTTCTTTGATTATTCTGTTTATCTTGTTAATTGGATAGTTGTTATTAGTGAGCGTTTTTCTAACTTTATCTAAGGCCTTTTCTCTCAGTGATGGGCTGCTCAGAATAATTGCTCTATCTGTTATGCTTGTAATAACACTTTTTTTGTGGCACATGGGGTGGTTAGAATTATAGTTCAGATATCGTCCTGACCAAGTCGATTTTGTGTACCATTGTGTTTTAATTTTATTATGTTCGTTGAATAGTGTGAGGTCAAGAAAATTGATTGTATTGTTTTTTCTGTTTCGATGGTAAATTGTAACTTGGTATGAAATGTATTAAATGCATTTTAGAGTTCGTCGATTTTATTAAGGGGTATGGCTGTAATACAGTCATCAACGTATCGTTTATAGAACGGTAAGTCAAAACTTAAATTATTAATAACGGTTTCTTCTAGATCTTCCATTATCAGTTGTGCTACTGTGCTCGATATTGGGGAACCCATTGCACATCCATTAGTTTGTTGGTAGAATTCATCTTTGTATTGGAAGTAGTTAGTGGATAGTGTGTGTTCTATTGCTGTTATAAATTATTTTTTTGAGAGTGGAGTGTGTTCTTCTAAACTGTGCCATTTTTTATTTATAATCTTTTCGACTAGGTCATTCGGGATGTTTGTATATAGTGATATGACGTCCAGTGATACTAGGATATAATTGTCTGGAATGCTAACTGTGTCAATAAATTCTTTAAAGGTGAACGAGTCTTTTATGTAGTAGTTGTTTTGTCCTATTATTTTAGACATACTATTGGCTAGGAATTTGGATAAATTATAAAATGGTGACTGAATACTTGATACTATTGGTCTAAGAGGTCGATTATCTTTGTGTAGTTTTGGTTGCCCGTAGATTTTGGAGATGTTGCGTTGTGGATTATTAGTTGGTTTACCATTGTATCTGAAATAAAAAAAATTCTATGCCATTTCTTTACTAGGATATTGTTTTGATTTTGGTATTTGGTTGTAGGGTTTTGGCGAAGTTTTTTGTATGTGTTTTTGTCTTGGAGTATAGTGTTCATTTTTTCTTCGTATTCTGTTTTTTCCATTATGACTGTCTTGTTGCTTTTATCAGGTTTAATCACAATAATTTGAGGATTATTTTTCTGGAAGTGTTCAGTTTTCTTTAAATCTTTCATAATTTTTTTTTGGGTTTTATTATTGTGGAGTCTATTATTTATAATTTTGTTTTTGAAGTTGTTGATTGCTTTAACGACATTTGTTCAAATTTCATTACTTTCGTTTGTTGGTGTGTTTTTTAAACTTGTTTCTATACTTGCAATGTATTCTGTTATTGGGATTTCCACGTGCACCATACAAAACACACAAAAATCAATAACTAAACTGATTAACTATCTCAAAATGCAATATCCCACACAAATTATAGAAGATTTCATCAATCTAGAAGATAAAAAAAACGAAAAACTATTCCTGAAAGTTAAAAACAACAATATTAAAAAAATTAACACACTAATAAACAAAAACAAAAAAAACGAAAAACCAATAGACAACTCGAATTGGATCACTAACTTATCCGGAACACACATTCCTAAAGACATAGAAACAATATTAGCATATGGAGAAAATTATTCTGCACCCATAAACCAAGTAAAGGAAATCCCAATAACAGAATACATTGCAAGTATAGAAACAAGTTTAAAAAACACACCAACAAACGAAAGTAATGAAATTAGAACAAATGTCGTTAAAGCAATCAACAAATTCAAAAACAAAATTAAAAATAATAGACTCCACAATAATAAAACCCAAAAAAAATTTATGAAAGATTTAAAGAAAACTGAACACTTCCTGAAAAATAATCCTCAAATTATTGTGATTAAACCTGATGAAAGCAACAAGACAGTCATAATGGAAAAAACAGAATACGAAGAAAAAATGAACACTATACTCCAAGACAAAAACATACATACATACATACATACAAAAACTTCGCCAAAACCCTACAACCAAATACCAAAATCAGAACAATATCCTAGTAAAGAAATGGCATAGAAAAAAATTTATTTCAGATACAATGGTAAACCAACTAATAATCCACAACGCAACATCTCCAAAAATCTACGGGCAACCAAAACTACACAAAGATAATCGACTTAGCCAACAGTTAGAATTCCAGACAATTATATCCTAGTATCACTGGACGTCATATCACTATATTCAAACATCCCGAATGACCTAGTCGAAAAGATTATAAATAAAAAATGGCACAGTTTAGAAGAACACACTCCACTCTCAAAAAAATAATTTATAACAGCAATAGAACACACACTATCCACTAACTACTTCCAATACAAAGATGAATTCTACCAACAAACTAATGGATGTGCAATGGGTTCCCCAATATCGAGCACAGTAGCACAACTGATAATGGAAGATCTAGAAGAAACCGTTATTATTAATTTAAGTTTTGACTTACCGTTCTATAAACGATACGTTGATGACTGTATTACAGCCATACCCCTTAATAAAATCGACGAACTCCAAAATGCATTTAATACATTTCATACCAAGTTACAATTTACCATCGAAACAGGAAAAAACAATACAATCAATTTTCTTGACCTCACACTATTCAACGAACATAATAAAATTAAAACACAATGGTACACAAAATCGACTTGGTCAGGACGATATCTGAACTATAATTCCAACCACCCCATGTGCCACAAAAAAAGTGTTATTACAAGCATAACAGAGAGAGCAATTATTCTGAGCAGCCCATCACTGAGAGAAAAGGCCTTAGATAAAGTTAGAAAAACGCTCACTAATAACAACTATCCAATTAACAAGATAAACAGAATAATCAAAGAACGCACACACAAATTCTATAACAAAACAACATCAAAACAAAAATCTGAGAAACCAACAACATACACCACAATTCCCTACATACCGGAACTATCGGATAATATAAAAAACATCCTAAACAAACACAACATTTCCACAAGTTTTAAATCATTTAACGTTTTGAAAAAATTATACACCCCATTAAAAAGCCAAGACCCCATAATGAAAAAATCAAACCTAGTATATAGCATCCCGTGTAATGATTGTGATAAAGTCTATATCGGAATGACCTCACAACTATTATGTAATAGAATAAATGGCCACAAATATGCTAAACAAGCAAGTACCGCTCTCAACAAACACATTATTACAGAAAATCATAACCCCAATTTCAATAACATAAAAGTACTAACATACGAGAAAAACAAAGATAAAAGAACATTCAAAGAAATGATACATATAAAACAAAACAAACAAGCCATGAACAACCGCACAGACATAAACAATTTGAGCCAAATATACCACACTCTAATTAAAAAACAAATGAATAAACCCCAGCTAAAACAAATCATTATTAGTTCACCCATATCACCCCCACTCACGTACACTACACCATCCCAGCAGAGAGTATCCAACATAATTCGAACCTTTCGATTCAATTGAAGTGAACGATGAGAGATGCCTGGAACAGAAACAAGATCTGTTTAAGCCAAAACCCAGTCTCACATGTGAGTATTTTTGTGTTAATGGGCCACTTTTTCTTCGCATTCATTTGCGAAATAGGGAATCCGTTTTATTTACATTTGTATCATTGACAACCAACTGTCATTCCAATCACATGCTCTGAAAGTAGCATTCACTGGTTGTAGAAATTTACCAACGTGAAGTTAGCTGCCAGCAGCTGGCTGCCAAAATCCCGAACATACCCGATTGACGAGTGGCGTGTTTCCCCCCTTTTCCGCCATTACGAAGGAATTGATAAATACTTACGAATTTGGTTGAACCGGGAGGAAGGTTATCGTATTTGAGAAAACAGCAGAATATTATTTATTTTGAATGTTGCGATACAAAAGAAAATGAAAATAAATCCGTGCACGTACTTTTCTCGCCGATTCGAATGACTTAATCGCGACTGTGGACTGAATTAAAATGATATTCCTGAAATATCTATGTTTGATACTATTCCCAAGTGGAAGAGTAATCAACTGTGAATATTTTCACGTCAGAAAAAAGGATTTATTTGCTATCGGTGACTAGGAGGTGTTCACTGATAAAAATGAATTTTCAGAAAAACATTATTTTCCATATCGTAAGAAACGACTGCCAGAATGAAATCTAGTCAGAACTATTCCTTATCACTCGTAGAATCGAGCTGTGATAAAATAATTCCTTGCTATTGAAATCTCGGGGGTGTAAACTGAAAAAATAAATTTTCAGAAAAAAATTATTTTCGATATCGTAATAAACGACTGCCAGAATAAAATTCAGTCAGAACTATTCCTTATCACTCATAGAATCGAGGTGTGATGGAATAATTCCTTGCTATTTAAATCTCGGGGGTGTACACTAATAAAAATAAATTTTCAGAATAACATTATTTTCGATATCGTAATAAACGACTGCCAGAATAAAATTCAGTCAGAACTATTCCTTATCACTCATAGAATCGAGGTGTGATAAAATAATTCCTTGCTATTGAAATCCTAGGAGTGTGAACTGAAAAAAATGGATTTTTAGAAAAACAATATTTTCGATATTGTAAGAACTGACTGCCAGAATAAAATCTAGTCAGAACTATTCCTTATCACTCGTAGAATCGAGCTGTGATAAAATAATTCCTTGCTATTGAAATTTCGGGGGTGTACGCTGAAAAAAATAAATTTTCAGAAAAAAATCATTTTTGATTTTGTAAGAAACGACTGCCAGAACGAAATCTAGTCAGAACTATTCCTCATCACTCGTTGAATCGAGCTGTGAGAAAATAATTCCTTGCTATTGAAATCTCGGGGGTGTACACTGAGAAAAATGAATTTTCAGAAAAAAAAATATTTTCGATATCGTAAGAAACGACTGCTAGAATGAAATCTAGTCAGAACTATTCCTTATCACTTATTGCTTCGAACTGTTATAATCGTATTGTTTGCTAATAAATTCGGGGAAAAAAAAAAAATTTTTAAAATTGCTATTGAAATCTCGGGGGTGTACACAGCTCGATTCTACGAGTGATAAGGAATAGTTCTGACTAGATTTAATTCTGGCAGTCGTTTCTACGATATCAAAAATATTTTTTCTAAATTCATTTTTTCAGTTACACCCCCGAATTTCAATACCAAGGATTATTTTATCACAGCTCGATTCTACGAGTGATAAGGAATAGTTCTGACTAGATTTTATTCTGGCAGTCGTTTCTTACAATATCGAAAATAATTTTTTTCTAAAAATTCATTTTTTTTCAGTTTACACCCCGAGATTCCAATAGCAAGGAGTTATTTCATCACAGCTCGATTCTACGAGTGATAAGGAATAGTTCTGACTAGATTTTATTCTGGCAGTCGTTTCTTACAATATCGAAAATAATTTTATTCTGAAAATTCATTTTTCTCAGTTTACACCCCCGAGATTTTAATAGCGAAGAATTATTTTATCACAGCTCGATTCTACGAGTGATGAGGAACAGTTCTGACTAGATTTCATTCTGACAGTCATTTCTTACGATATCGAAAATATTTTTTTTCTGAAAATTCATTTTTCTCAGTTTACACACCCGAGATTTCAATATCAAGGAATTATTTCATCACAGCTCGATTCTACGAGTGATAAGGAATAGTTCTGACTAGATTTCATTCTGGCAGTCGTTTCTTACAATATCGAAAATAATTTTTTTCTGAAAAATCATTTTTATCAGTGTACACCCCCGAGATTTCAATAGCAAGGAATTATTCGATCACAGCTCGATTTTACGAGTGATAAGGAATAGTTCTGACTAGATTTCATTCTGGCAGTCGTTTCTTACGATATCGAAATTTATTTTTTCTTAAATTCATTTTTATCAGTATACACCTCCTAGTCACCGATAGCAAATAAATCCTTTTTTCTGACGTGAAAATATTCACATTTGATGCCTCTTCCACTTGGGAATAGTATCGAATATAGATATTTCAGGAATATCATTTTAATTCAGTCCACAGTCGCGATTAAGTCATTCGGAATCGGCGAAAAAAGTACGTGCACGGATTTATTTTCATTTCCTTTTGTATCGCAACATTCAAAATAAATAATATTTTGCTGTTTCCTCAAATACGATAACCTTCTCCCGGTTCAACCAAACATTTATCAATTCCTTCGTAATGGCAGAAAAGGGGGGAAACACGCCACTGGTCAATAGGGTATGTTCGGGATTTTGGCAGCCAGCTGCTGGCAGCTAACTTCACGTTGGTTAGAAATTTCGGCTTTGTTGATAGAATTACCAAAGATATATCAATGGTTAGTGTAAAATTATCATATTGCTCTTTTGTCGGGTCGGGACTAGATAATCCAATAAATGGAAACAAAATCTTAACAAAATGTTATTAATACTTATTAATTAATATAATTCGTTTGAAGTACACATGTAATTATTTTTAACTTGGCAAGATTGACAACTTGTGTTATGCACATATAACTTGTGTTATATTTGTTTATTTTTTCTTCAATGTTGTTTTCCCGTCATGCAATCGTATTTTCCTTGTCCAAATTGTATGCAATGGATTGGCGTTAATAAACATTTCTCTTTCTATAATTTTTGAAGCATTTGACAGTAGAGCTCATCCAGTATTGAAACGACCACTTTGGCCTCCCCCTACCTAACAACCAATTTTTCTCGAAAATACCCGAACCATTGTCTAACTGTGACTATTAATAGAAATTCCATAGGCGTACCAAATTATTTGGTATAGGCGAAACACGAGACGTAGTTTTTGGCGGACGAGTTTTGTGATTATGGTCCGATTCGATTCAAAATTGGTATGTGGGGGTTTTCGGGGTCGGAAATTGTGAATTTTTTGTCAAAATTGAATAAATAACTGCACTACCTATTTATTTATCAAACAAACCTAACCTTTCAAACGCTGCATGACAAGACACTGTTGAAGATTCGCCGTAGCATAAGCAGCACATCAAATCGTGTCCACTCGTGTTTTCCCCCTCTCTACCTACCAAACGGTCGTTTCAATACTGGACGAGCTCTACTCATGTATTTTTGCACTATGACAAAAATTTGAAGACAAACATCATCTTTTTTTTTTGTCTATTTTTTGTAATAACGAGATACATTGCTGGTGAAGAATGGTTTTTGTGTGTTATATTTCAACAGTGCTTCTGGATCTTGGATAATTTCTGCCTAACAGGTCCCACATCAGTTAACCTTACCTACTGTAGAAAAGGGTTCCAATAGTACAAACAGGAAGAAAACTTTGCCATGCCATGTGGAAGTTACGGCAACTCGTTGATGAGTTTCCCATACAATAATTTGCCTGATACTCAAGGTAAGAATTTGGCATTATTAAGTCTGTATCATGCATTTCCAATAGCCCAAACTCATCCTGGCATTGAAACGTTTAATGTCTCTGTTCGGTATGACCACAAAAAAAAAGATCCATTGGTAGAAGTGGAGGCTAGAAGAGACATATGGTAGTCTGTATAATTTATCTCGTGAAAATTAAAAGTACAAGTTATAATAAAGGAAAATTCTTACCCTTATTCAAATAAAGTGAAGGAAGCCTCTGTATTTCAGATTGAGGACATCGATAAAACTAAATTATATGGTAACCTTACCAATTTTTCTTAAATTTCCACAGATGATGTAGAACACCCCAAAACACAATAATCAACTCAAATTTTCCTGCAGAAAACTGAAATTTCAAAAATAAGGCCCTCTAAAGATTCAAATAGGGCAATTTTCAAACAAGCTTTTTAGCTACTTGAATGGTACAGTTTTTTATACACATCGAATAATATGGAATAATTTGAACAAAACCCAATCATTCTTGATTTAATAACAGTTTTCTGTCAATGTTACAATATGATTCATTTAAATTTGCTAATGTTTTGATAATAATAATAATAATCTTTATTGCATTATGATACATGAAATGTAAAAATACAAATGTACAAGCCAGTCAGACAGAGAAAACGTGATATAATAAATATTAATAAATGTACAACTCACACTAATTGTAGAACACATAATGGATATCTACTGAATAGGGTGTTCTAGATCAAGAAGCATTGTGATGAGGGGTTTATTTATTTATAATTTTTTATGGCTAAAGGTAGATGATTGAAAAATGTTATACTTGCATATAAAGAACCTCTTTCAGTGGACGATGGGTGATGATGTGGAAAATTAAAATTTGATATGTGTCTAATACCATATGAGTGAAGGAATACAAAGGCCTCATAATAATGCCCGCTTTTATATAAGAATTTGAGACATTCATATATATATATATATACAGCGCTGGTATAGTGAGTAGTTCAACTTTCCTGAAATAACCCCTGCAGGAACATGATATTTGAGATTGTTCATAATGCGGATTGCTCTTTTTATTAGAAAGACTGACACTTCGTCATGCCCAGAGCTCTTTTTGTTCTCCATTTTTGTAATATATTAGCTTCTAAGAGAAACTTGGTTCGCACAATTGGAAAATACTTTATTCAGTTTGACAACTAACTGACAAGATCAATTGATACAAGGTGACTACAAAATATAACTACCTTACAACTAGATCCACAGATGTTACACTCCTCCGTCCTATGTTTTCTCATAATCTTAAATTATAGATTCAGGCGGTCGGGTGCTTTGATCTGTCTGCTAAACCTACTCAAATTTGTTGATGAAGTTGTCTTGATCCGAGAATTTTCAGAATTACTGTTTGATGATACATTTTCTAAAAAGTCTTTGTTTAAAATTTCAGAATTTTCATTAGTATAAAAACTTCCAACTTTTATTATTTGATCAAGATGTCTTCTCCACTCCAATCTTTCGTCATCTACAGGCCTACAAAGATAATTTTCTAAACCTAATTTTGAAACAATGACTGCTTTTGCCCATGAGGGCTTTTGTGGATTTCTATAATCTCTTACATATGCTATCCCTCCTTCCTCAAAAGAAGTCATTCTTTCACCATGATGATATCTAATCTGTCGTTCTTTGGCTTTATCAGATGCTGAACGAGTGAGAAAATCTAAGCGGGTTTTTATTTTTCGTGAAAACATCAATTTTGATGGTGTTTCACCAGTTACCGTATGTGGTGTATTTCTATATGAAAATAGTTACTTGCTAACTAAAGTGGACATGTCATAAGGATTACTATTGTCGGTCAATAATTTATTCATACTAATTTTGAATGATTTGACACTATTCTCAGCAGCCCCATTCGTTGCTGGGTGATAAGGCGGTGAAGTTATGTGATTTATACCATTGACAGTACAAACGTTTTTGAATTCCGCAGAAACTAACGATGAACCGTTATCCGAAACGATGGTATTTGGAAGAAGACCATATCTTGAAAAACCATTCCTCAATTTATCAATAGTATTTTTGGAATCAATTTTTGACATTTCATAGACTTCTGGCCATTTAGAAAAATAATCTGTGATAATCAAATAAGTCTTACCGCGAAATGGACCCAGAAAATCGATATGGATACGATAGAAAACATGTTTTCCGTCGTTGAACTTGATCAAAACTGATTTATTTGCTGTTTTAGAATTGATCATGCACGAATCGCAATTTTTTACATAAGTTTCTATTTCCGAATCTAAATTAGGCCACCAGAAATATTGCCGCGCAAGAGTTTTCATTCGAACCATTCCGTTATGAGCTCCATGAATCTCATCTAACATTTGTTTCCTAAATTAAGAATCAATTAATTTTTAAAATAAGGTTTGTTCACGGGAACTTTCTGGCCAACCATCTTGAACATATTTCTAAACTTTACTCAAGATAATATCCGTTCTCAATTCCTTAATAACATAATCGGATTTAATATGAATTTTATCCTCAATAAAGAAATTGAAATAATTATGAAAAACTTCAGGTGGTTCGAACGATTCTACAGGAAAACGCGATAAACCGTCCGCTCCTCCATTTTCTTTACCTTTGATATGACTAAATGTATAATTGAATCCACTCAAAAATATTGCCCATCGCTGTAATCTACCAACCGCCATTTGTGCTATTCCTTTCTTTTCCCTGAATAATGCTAACAATGGCTTGTGATCAGAGCATAAAATGAATTTATTTCCCATTAAATACTGGTAAAACTTGCGTACAGCCCAATAAATAGCTAACGCTTCTTTGTGTATAACTTAATATTTCATTTCGCTTCTACTCAAAATTCGTGAAGCAAAACTTATCGGTTTTTCAGTTCCATCATTCAAAATATGTAATAATACACACCGAATACCTATTTTAGAAGCATCGCAAACGCATTTAATTGGAGTATTCGGATCAAAATGTGCCAGACTTTGTTCCGCTGATACCACCTCTTTAGATTTCAAAAATGCTTGCTCACATTCGTTAGTCCATTTGAACTCAATGTCATTTCTCAACAACTTGTATAATGGTTCCAAAATTGTTGATAAATCTTTAACAAATTTACCATAATAGTTAATCATCCCTATATATGCCTTTACTTGAGATACATCAGTTGGACGTGGACATTCTACCATTGCACGTGTTTTTTCGGGATTTTTATGCAAACCATCCTTATCAATGAAATGACCTAAATACTTGATTTGTGGTTCAAAAAATCTGCATTTCTTTAAATTCAAACGGAATCCTGCCTTCGGAAAACCTTTCAAAAACACATTCCAAATTATTCAAGTGCTCTGCCCTATCTTTTCCCGTTACTACTATATCATCCATGAAATTGATTACCCCTTGTAACCCCTGTAAAACTTTTTCAACAGTTTTTTGAAAAATGGCGCATGCTGGTTTGGTTCCGAAAGGAAGTCGATTGAGTTGATAAATACCCCTATGAGTACTCCAACATAACAATTTTTTTGTTTCATCAGATAATTCCAATTGATTATAAGCATTGAGAAAATCTAACTTTGTATAACGTTCCCGCCCTTGTAATGCCGCGAATAGTTCTTCAATTCTTGGGAGAGGGTGTTTGAATTCATGAACAAATTTATTGACTGTTACCTTGTAATCCGCACATAGTCTTAACTTCCCTGTTTCTTTCATCACAGGAACAACCAATGGCGTGCCCCATTTGGAATTATCTATTAATGTGATAACTCCTTTTTTTTCTAACTCGTCCAACTCTGCATTTATTGAATCTCTGAATGAAAAAGGAATAGGACGTGGTTTACAAAAAATAGGTTTAACATTTGGATCAACTTTCAACTCTACTTTTTCATATTTGTATAACCCCAGCTCATCTTTAAACAATTCCTTATATTTATCCAATAATGAGTCCAACCCCTTGTCACACTCAATATTATTGACTTCAGAAAAGCTATTTAAATTGAATTTGAAAACTTTCAAAAGATCACGACCCAATAAAGGTGTTGAACCATTTTCAATTATCATTAACCTACAATTATCATTGAAAATGTCATTGTATTGCATAGAAACAAATATTTCACCTTACTATTGTAAGATTAATGAGCAAATAATGAATAAAGACATATTATTATTATTATTATCTTTCCATCATATGACTTTAAACGTACCAAAATTTGTTTCAATTCACATTCGTTGAATTTTTCCATGTAAACATTTTCTGGAATAACAGAAACTCCAGACCCTGTATCAAGCTCCATAACTAGTGGCTTATTATTTATCAGCATTTGAATTTTTTCTGGCTTAACATAATCATTTGTGTTGATGAAATACATTTCCATGAAATCATCTGACTGTACTGGTTTATCTTCAATAGCTTCTACAAAATGAGCTGATTTGCTGTCAAAATGACAAGCTCTAGCTAAATGCCCAACTTTTTTACATAGTTTACATGTATAACCTTTATACTTGCACCTTGCAAAATTATGGTTGCCTTTACCACAACTATTACACAACAAAACTTTTCCTTCTCCTTTCTTCTGTGGAGTCTGTTTTTTTTTTCTTTGTCCTGCGACCTGACGACCCAGTGGTTTCTTTTGTTTGACTCTTCCTTCAGACCGTTGAAACTTAAGTTTATTAATTTGGGAGTAATCTACGAGAGAACTTTCTTTCTTCAAAGCTACTTCAATGATCGGTTCTAACTTAGCCGTATGTTCCTCTTCACACACCTTGTCTAACACAGGTCCTTTACGTAACCCAGAAACGAACTTTCAGAACTTCAGTGAGAGAGCTACCGAACTTGCAACTAATAGCCTTATTTTTTATTCTGACGTACCAGTCTTTAACCATTTCTTTCTCAAACTGCTTCAATTCATAGAATTCGATTCTTTCTTTGAATACTGAAATCTTTTTCGAAAACTGTCCTCGTAAAATTTTACACAGGTCATCGTAACTGTTGTTTTTTGGTAATTCAGGATCGCAAAGATCTAAAAATTTAATGTTGTTCACCAATCAACGTTAGAAGTACTGGAACTCTCTTGCTTTCTTATACATAATTTGCCAAAAATATTGTTCCATGCGTTTCTCATATGTTCTCCAATCGGTGCCCATTCTGTATTCAGCAAGGGAATCTATGGTTCCTCGCAGAACTTGTTGAACCGGCATTTGGTTTTCAACCGTTTTCGGCATATTCAAACCTGTTCTCCTTGAACAATAATTAGTTCACTTTGAACTCTTATTTCACTACTAGACCAATCAATAGAGATTTTTCCGTGACAAAAATACTACCTGGAAACCGACCGTGTCATATCATACGAAAGACGGTCCTTAGTTATATCCTGTTATGTTTCCTACTCCCAACTGTCTTTGCTTAATTTGTTATAAACATTTAAAAGGTTTTTTTTAATCGTTTTTGACTTGTAACTTGAAAACTAATAAAGCAATCTCGATGAATTGTAGTGGATTCAAATGCAAAGAAAATGAGCTCTAGCACAACTCGATCGGATTATTAGTAACGGAGAAAAACCGGAAAAACCAGAAAAAATTAACTTTTTTAAAAACATTCATAACTCTGCCACTTTTTAAGTTGAAGTGCAAACTTTCCACGTCATAATAGTGATTAACATGTACCTTGTGTGTGAAAAACTCAGGCGTGAGAAATACTTGCAAACATGACCGAAAACTGGCGAGTGCATAAAAGCGGCTCGGGAGTGGGGGTAGAGCAGCAGATTCGTAACAGGCGCAGCGCGCTTGTATTACTATACATACGCTTCCCTGCGACTGCCGCTCTACCCCCATCACACAGCCGCTTCTACGCACTCCCCCATTTTCGATCATTTTTTAAAGAATTTTTCACCTGTTTTGCAGCATTTTAAAGCAAAATAAGAATAAACGTTTTGTAGTACTATACTTCTACTTTGAAAAATTGGAATCGAACCACCTATGACGCATCCAGGTCTGATGCAATAAAGTGCGTTAAAAAATTGAGATCGCAATTATGCCAATTAAGTCGTGAAAAGTTTGCACTTCAATTTAAAAAATGGCGGAGTCATGTTTTTTTTTAAAGCTGTTTTTTCTGTTTTTTTTTGTTTTTCTCTGTTACTAATAATCCGATCGAGTTGTGCTAGAGCTCATTTTATTTCCATTGGAATTCGAGATTGCTTTATTAGTTTTCAAGTTACAAGTCAAATACAATAAAAAGTAAACAAAATGCTTATAACAAATTTAGCAATGACAGTTGGGAGTAGGAAACATACCAGGATATAACTAAGACCGTCTTTCTTATGATGGCACAGTCGGTTTCCTGGTAGTATTTTTGTCACAGAATCAATAGAGCAGAAAATCTCTAATGCTTGGCCTGTACGAGTTACAGGTTCAAAGAAAAAAGTATTTTGATGTACTGGTATATTACATATGTAATCAAATTGACTCGGCAGTTTCTCATGTATCAAGTTAGATGCTTTACTATTGAAAAAATAATTTAGTGAATTGGCACAATGAAAGAAATCTTCATAGGAGGGTTGCGCGTTTTTCTTACCCTCTTTGAAGTCTGTCCTCATAATATTTTTCCTTTTCTCTTTTGAGCATTTCGCTATAGAGCTGTTTAGTCTTTTGTAATCATCTTCGAATTGGGGCAAACTCAGAGACCAAGTTTGGTATAGTAACATTACAGTCTTGCAATGTGTTATTTCAGGATTACTGAACTTAAAAGTAGAAATATTTTGTTTTAAACATTTTACAGGAAAGTGTTTATTAAAGTAGGTAAGGAAAGTATTCATGAATGTATTATATTTGGATGAAACTGTACCAGCACTGTATATATTTTCAAAGCGCTCTCCGTTAATATCTGTACAGAAGTCATTTATAGCAGATTGGAGAAAAAACTTGTTTTATGGTTTTTTGTTTTCGTCTTAAGGGAATATTAAAATGTAGTATTTGAGCAAAGTGGTCGGATATGCCTGAGTTTACACTTTTTATTTCAAAGTATTGATCAATATTTGTTATGATATTGTCAATGCAGCTTTGACTTACATTATATCTGCGTGTGATGTCACTAATCAAAGAGAGTTAAGTGGAAAGACTCTAAAAGATTGAGAAAATCTTTGGAAATCCTACAAGAGCTTAGCGTGCTAATATTGAAATCACCAGCTAGAAAAAATTGGTTGAATTTCAGAAAAAATATGCCAAGATCACCATCAGGTGGTCGATAGATACACACTACAATAAATTTGTAGTTATTTAGCAAAATTTCTGTTGCACAGCATTCAAACACTTTACCTTCACAAAGGTCATCAAGATTGTTTATTGGACTGGTACGGACAGAAGCTTGTACTAAGTTTTAAATTTGGGATCGCAATTGAGTCTATCTGTTCATTGGATTGTCAATGTTCTGATCTGCAGGGAATCTGACTCCCACTAATATTTTCTATGAATGCACTTATTTCGTTGACACAGTTTCCAATGCTTCTCACGCTTCTGTCTAGAGCTTCTGCGATGATAGTTGTGGTACTTTTGAAATACGAACCTTTTGTAGGCTACACTTTTTGGCCAGGTAGATTTCATTCTTCAGGTGGTAGTTTACTCCAATCATGAAACATTTACTTTCCATTTCATTTGTTGGTAGTTCTTTGATGACTATATCAGTGTCTTTAAATGTTTGTTCGTCTTGTATATAGTTTTTAATTTTTCTTCAGTGATGTGCCACACTTTCTTCTCCACACCGAAATCATCCTTCTTCATTCTAACCAAAATGTTTTTTAATTTGTTTTCTATTTTTGAGTTTATTTTTGGCAAAGAAGTTGTATATCCATAATTCTCATTTTAGGTGATAGGAGATTTGGGTCATTTTATTTAATTATGCGACCATCAATTCCTTCATATTTTGTGATGATTTGGCCTGTTCATATTTATATTTTCCTCCTGGTGAACATTTGCCCCCGCCACTGGTATATCGTTGGGTTTATCATGAGAAACAAATCTATTTGATGGTTCTGCTATTTGTTTTTTTGTTGCTTCAGAAAAAGTTGGTTTGTTCTGCAGTTTTTCAGTGGTATGTTTTAGGAGTGGTATGTTTTAGGTGTTTGGTTTTCTGTTGGTTCATTTCAGCTTCCAGATATGAATGATGTATTTTTAGTAAACTATTATTTTCTAATAGTAAATTATATTTATGATCCTTCTCGATCAATATTTTTTTCAGTGGGTAATTTTCCACCTGTAATTTTCCATTATATGACACATCTTGCTCACCATTTGATACTATATTATCATTGAATCCACAACACTTTAATCTTGAGTCACAGATTCGTACATATTTGAGTTTTTTTTGTGCTGCTCATGATAAGTGAAATACATTTCCACATTCCACGCACACTATAGATTTACTTAACTTGGTTTGACAACATTTGAACGATTTTTCATTGAAATCCTCGTCTTCAACTGTAGAGGGAACTATCTCGCTTCCGCCAGTAGCCGCCATTTTGATTTGTCTATTCTATTGCTACTCACATCGTGTGGAGCATTTATAATATTTATCAAGATCTTTTTTTATGAATCCTTACCTCCTGAACACGAATCCGAAATCAAAACGCGGCGCTCCCAAATACTTTCCGACATTCGGCCAAAAGTCGAAATACTGTAATTTCTCAGCTGTATTTTCGGTCACTGAAAACACTCAATATTCGTCTTTCTTTCCACCAAAACATCACAGTCACCCTTAATCACGTGTTTTCAGCACATTTTCGTAAGAGCAACTGCATTTCTCCAATATATGCACCCTTCTTTACAAAATGAAAGATCATATGACTACATCTCCATCAAACACATGCTGATTTTTATTTTTACTACTAGCTGACCCGACAGACGTTATCCTGTCCAAATTTCTATGTTCCCTGAATTGTTTTTCCTGAAAACTCTCGTCCGCGTAGAATTTCTTCAACTCTGCTCGCTTCACATTTTCCGTTCGTTATCCCCTTATCCCGTTTTTCCATTCTGTTTTCCTGTTATTCCGTTTTCCCGTTATCCCGTTTCCCCTTATCTCTTTATCCCTTCATCACGTTTAATGAAACTAGGCTCAACCCCAACATACTTTCGATATGAGAATAAAGACTACTCACAATTATTCGGAATTGAAAGGGGATTTCCAGCAAATCTGGTTATGGAGTATGTTGAAGAAAAGATCATCAAATCACAAACATTCAAACCAATATTCTTCAAACGATATGTAGACGATTGTTTAACATGTATATTCCTACTGACAAAGTTGATGACATTCTAGAAAAATTTAATAAATATCACTCTAGATTGAAATTTACAATAGAAAAAGAAATAGAAAAAAATCTTGTGCGGTCGAGGGACCACTGTCAGGAACGAAGTTCCTTACGCTTTTTCTTCAATCTGAATGTAATTCAATATGGAGATTTATCATCACGTAAGGAAGAAGCGTTATGCTCCTTCCATGCGACTTTCTCTCTCTCTCTCTGTAATCTGCATATTTTTATTTTTTTATTTTCTATCATTTTTTCAATGCAAATAATGTAAAGTAAGGAATCATATCAAAAAGTTTCATTTAATATTTTTTTTATTGAAAATTAGATATAAAATAGTGAATTAAAAATAATATTGAGGTGTATCCACCATTTGTGTTTCTTTTTTCTCAATATTTTCCCTTTGAAAGTTGACGTTTTCTATTCCATCACATTCAATTGTCATTATTCCATGCAATACTATACCTATATATCCTTTTTCCAAACTCCTCCGCCACAGTAAAAGGTATTTTATTCCCGATAATACTATTCGTTATTATATCAAATTGACGTGCCACATATTCAATGTACACCATGAATCCAACTTCGGCATACAAAAAACATAAGAAATTATGTCCAAAAAGGATATAATCATATAAACACACGTTATATAGAAATATAAAAGAAACAAAAATATCTTCTGCGTATTACTACTCAACGATAATATCTGACTTGTATTCGCATAGATATCCTATCATTTTAAATTTCCCGCAAGCAGAACAGCAGTTCGGATGGTTTTGTACACCTTCGGAATCATATGAGCAAGGATCAGACGCTTGTAACACAGACTCGTATATAATTGAAATAGACAGAGAGAGAAAGTCGCATGGAGGGGGCATACCGGTTTTTTCTTAGGTGACGATTTCTACACCTACCGCAAAAACAAATAAACTTTCTCGGCACAACAATAATAGATTTAAAAGGTTTTCACGACGTTTCGAATGCTTGAATTTGCAATCGTCTTCAGGTGAATACTGACAAGATTAGGTGCTACTTACCAATTTATATGTCTGTCGGTGCAATGGTGCGTGTAATTCTGCCATGTGCAGTGGTGCTGTAATTTCGCGCGGTGTGGTGGTGTTTTTCCGCCAGAAAGAGCAATTATGGTTTCCATACGTCTTGATCTCATCGCTTGGTTGACTAAAGGCGTTATTGGCTTCGATGTAGGGGCCTCCTTGAATTTCTTTGAACCAATGCTCCTCTCTATGTAGAACACTTGCGTCGTCCCATAGAATTCGTTGGTGCTCAGTCCAGGCGTGGTCAGCAACTACCGATTTTGACGTTTCTCCACGTCCACTTCTTGTGCTCATCCAATCTTACCGATAACGACCTCTTTGTCCCTCCAATGTAGGAATCTCCGCATTCACATGGAACTCCATAAATACAATATTTACTGATTTCATTTTTGTTTTCAGGTTTGGTCTTGGTGAGGAAACTCCGTGAATTACTGCCGGATTGGAAGAAGCTCTTGATGTTGAACTTGTTTCCGATCCTTCTGATGTACGGAAGGCATATCACTTTGATTTGTTGTTTCGAACGATCACATCTGACGCCACACTACAGCAAACCACCCCATCTCTACGGGCTTCCAAAAATCCACAAACCAGACATACCACTGTGACCGATCACCAGCTCCCGGAACTCACCAACCTACAAGTTATCGAAATACCTCCTACCGATACTACAACCCTTACAAGGAAATATCAGTTCATACATCAAGAATTCCAAGCACTTCGTAGACACCATCACAGATGTTGAACTTAGACCAGAAGACCGTTTCATCAGCTTTGACGTGGAGAGCCTTTACACCAATGTCCCTATAGAGGAATCCCTTAGCATTATCAAAAAGAAACTCGAACAGGATAACCAGCTCCACGAGAGGACTGACCTTCCCATCCTACAGAACTCATATTTCCAAGAAAAGGACCGATTATTATCTCAAGTCGACGGGCTCCCGATGAGTTCTTCCCTTTCTCCAATTATGGCCAACATATACATGGAGTGGTTCGAGGAATTGGCTATACGGGAGGCACAATACAAACCAAAGCTGTGGTTGAGGTATGTAGATGACTCTTTCATTATATGAAATCACGGAGATAAACATATCCAGGATTTCTTCTCAAGAATTAACAGAATCAGGGATAGAAATGAAAACCAACAGTGACTTATCCGTCCTCAATGAGAATGTTGAGAGAATAGGCAATGAAATCCGCACCTATGTCTACAGAAAGAAAACACAAACGGGGCAGTGTCTCAACTACAGCTCCAACCATCCGAGTTCGATAAAGAGAGGGATCGTGACAACATTTGGTAGAGAGAGCGATGCACATATGCAATGACGAGGAGTCACTAGATGCCGAATTAAACCGCATCAGAGAGGACCTTCACCGGAATGGATACCCCAAGAAACTCCTAGGAGAGGTATTGAAACAACTCCAGAGAACGAAAACATCTGAAGAGCAACAACAAAGCACATTGATCTACCTTCCGTACATCAGAGGTGTCTCCGAGAAGATCAGAAGGATCGGAAACAAGTTCAACATCAAGAGCTGCTTCCAATCCGGCAGTACTTTACGGAGTTTCCTCACCAAGACCAAACCTGACAACAAAAATGAAATCAGTAAGTATTGCATTTATGAAGTTCTATGTGAATGCGGAGATTCCTACATTGGATAGACAAAGAGGCCGTTATCGGTAAGATTGGATGAGCACAAAAAATGGACTCAACGAGGAGAATCGTCAAATTCGGGAATTGCTGACCACAACTGGACTGAGAACCATCGAGTTATATGGGACGACAAGTGTTCTACATAGAGAGGAGCATTGGTTCAAACGAAAGTTCAAAGAGGCCACCTACATCGAAGCCAATAACGCCTTTAGTCAACCAAACGTTGAGATCAAGAACATATGCAAATCACTAATTGCTCTTCCTGGCGGACTACACTACCACCACACCGCGCGAAATTACACGCACCACTGCACATGTCGGAATTACACGCACCATTGCACCGACAGATATATAAATTGGTAAGTAGCACCTAGCACCTAAACTTGTGAGTATTCACCTAAAGACGATTGCAGATTCAAGCATTTGAAACGTCGTGAAAACCTTTCAAATCCATTAAGACGATAGACGTCCGAAACGAGAGTAATCAAGTTACCACATCGTCTACAACCTTCAAACAAACAACAATAATACACGTCAATTCTGGTAACATTTTCACAAACTGAGAAACTGGTTTGATAAACCAAATGCATCAAATTGTTACACAAACTATTCTTCAAACGCACCCATTAGTTACAAAAAAAAATTATTCAAAATTTTATTGACAGAGCTATAAAGCTTGCTCACCCAAAATTCAGAAAAAGTTATTCTTTTTTTATTTATTCTTTATTTATAAATTACATTGATAAAAACTTTTATCCTATATAACTAATATTTCTGATTCTGACTAGGTGAGAGCACCTGTATGTGTCATGAATGGAAATTTTTGGCGTGTAAGTGGATGATTTAAATGAAAATAGGATTGAATTCAGCCTATTTTCTAAGTGAATAGTCCATATAGAAGAAAATATAGTAGGTGCTAAAATTTTAAAAATAAAAAAATCTAAGAAGTCTTTACATATTTGCATCATTTTGAAAGATATGTATTTTGCACATCTTGCTAAATTTATGTTTTTGTAATAGTTTAATATCTATTGGTAGAGTATTATAACATTTTGGTCCTAAATAGTTTACACAATTTTTGGAAAACTCACTGTTTGGCTTGGGAACTTCAATGTACATTTTAGATACCATTCTAGTGTCATGATTATGATGGATATGGTATTTCAGATACTCTAGTTTTGTAGGTGGTGATAACATATTGAATGAATGAATATACCTCTAATATTTGTGATCTTTTCATTGTATAGTAAAGCAGTTGGATACAACCTATCTTTTTTGTAAATAATCTTCAGTATTTTATTTAGAATGACATTTAATGGTCTTAGTGCTGTGTCGTGCAAGCCTTCCCACACTAAGACTCGGTAACGTAAAATTGATTCAACTAGATTGTGATATAGTGTTATCAGTAGTTGAGAAATTGTTTGAGCAGGAAAAATGTATAGATCAGGAATCTTAGTTTCTTTGTTATATATGTTACATGAGGGTCCCATTTTGAGTTTTGGTCAATGATAATGCCCAAATATTGGGTACTTTTTGTTTCATGTATTGCAGAATCTATATTATCATGTATAGTTTTATTAAAGTGAGGACGATATAGAAATAATCAAGAATATTCTGAAAGAAAATACGTACCCCAGCCACTTTGCAGATTAAACTAAAAAAAAAACGAATACTTGCGATCTACAATAAAAATCATAATAAAAAAAAAAAAAACCTTTCCAAAAAAAAATTAAAAAAAAAAAAACACAACATAACTATATCACACCAACTGCAAAATACGAATAAGCCATTTATTCAAAATTAAAACCAGAAATAACAAAAAACAAACAAACTCATACAGTATATAGAATACCGTGTAAAGACTGTTAAAGTACCTATATAGGTCAAACAAAACAATATTTGCAAAAACGAATACAAGCCCAAAAGTGACATACCGCCTTATCCTTATCTCAAACAGATGTTTGTTGTGATGATATTATCTGGAAAAGTTATTGTTTGAAGCTGATTTTCAGAGTTCTAGAAAAATGGAGACTTTAAAATTTTCAGAACATGGATTTGCTGATAGGGTTACAGTAAAAAATGAAAATAAAGAGGACTTTGAATATGCCTATGATTTATCAACGGATAATGCAGGATTGGAGACACATAAAATCGAGATTGATGTTCTTTATGAAGATATCAAACTTAATATAGGTGAAGACCAATTGAGCTTCACATGTATTGATCCAAAATCGGAAACAAACTCTCTCTATAATACTTCAATAGGTGAGGTGGTATTATATGTAATGACTGGAGTTGGTGTAAATTTCTTGATCTTGTATTATTCCTTCAGATTTTGGAGCAGGACACCAACCAAAAACTGTTATAGAAATGGATGTGAAAGGAAATGATACCGGGGATGAAACTACAATCATTATCGATTCGATGATTCCCTCAAAGAAACCACATCATTGTAAATATTGTTCGAATAATTATTTTTGTGAATCTAAGCAGGATTTACACAAAAGGATTCATACAGTTGAAAGACCATATCAGTGTGAATGCTGTTTAAAATCTTCCAAAGGAAAACCGTTCCAGTGTAAAGTTTGTTTAGTCATTTTCCATGAACGGCGCTTTGTCGCGACATCAGAAAATCCATGCAGGAGACCACCCATTCCAGTGTGAAATTTGTCAAAAATCGTTTGATTCAAAGAACATTTTTACACAGCACCAGAAAATTCATTCAAGAGAGAAATCATTTGTTCAAAATCATTTGTTTTGAAAGGTGTTTTCAGGCAACATAAAAAAATGCATTCAGATGGGAAACCATTCCAGTGTAACTTTTGTTCGAAGTTTTTCAGTCGAAGAGGAAATATGGTAGAACATAAGAGGATTCACACAGATGAAAAACCATTTCAGTGTGACGTCTGTTCGAAGAAATTTGCATCAAGGGAAATTTGTTGTTGCATGAGAAAATTCATACAGGCGACAAGTCGTTTGAATGTGAAACTTGTTCAAAGTCGTTTGCTGTAAAAGGCTCTCTGACGCGACATCAGAAAATCCACGCAGAAGAAAAACCATATCAATGTAAAATTTGTCCAAAATCGTTTGCTTCAAAGAGCGTCTTTACGCAGCATCAGAGAATCCATACCGGAGAGAAACCATTTCAGTGTAGGATCTGTTCGAAATCCTTTGCTCTGAAAAGCGATTTTACGCAACATCAAAGAAGTCATTTAGAAGAAAAACCGTTTTGGTGTAACTTTTGTTCGAAGTCTTTTATCCGAAAAAGTTATTTGACGGAACACGAGAGAATTCACACAGGAGAAAAACCGTTCCAGTGTGATGTCTGTTCGAAGAAATTTACGTTCAAGGGATATTTGTTGTTGCATGAGAGAATTCATACAGACGAGAAGCCGTTTGTATGTAACATTTGTCTAAAGTCGTTTGCTGTAAAGAGCGCTTTGTCGCGACATCAGAAAATCCATTCAGAAAAGAAACCATATCGGTGTGAAATTTGTCCAAAATCGTTTGCACTGATGGAAGTTTTCACACAACATCAAAAAATGCATTCGGAGGAAAAACTATTCCATTGTAACTTTTGTTCAAAGTATTTCAGTCGAAGACATACTATGGTGGATCACGAGAGAACTCACACCGGGGAAAAACCATGCTTGAAGAAATATAAATTCAGAAGCAATTTGATGTGGCATGAGAGAATTATTCCAGGCAAAAAGCCATTTCAATGTAAAATTTGTTCGAAGTCGTTTGCTATAAACGGCGCTTTGTCACGACATCAGAAAATCCGTGCAAGAGAAATCTGAAATTTGTCCAAATTGGTTTGATTTAGGGAGTGTTTTTGTACAGCATCAGAAAATTTAAACGGGAGAGAAACCATTTTAATGTCATTTTTGTGGGCAAATAAATAGTTTTGAGGCATATGTTTGTATTTACTGCAACCTTGAATTCGTCATCATTTCTGAGTTTTTTAAGTTTAATTAATAATTCATCCAGAAAGAAAGTTCCAAATATTTACATACATTACAATCATTACAATACAAGAAATCCATCTTTCATTAGAAACCTTGCCTACCAACTGAATATATAAAAAATAGCTCAGTCAACTATAATATACAGGGTGTCCCGAAACTATGGTGCCAAATTGAAACGGAAGATTCCCTTCGAAAAAATAATAGGACTTCCCTAATCATTTTTTCTAAAATGTCGTTCGTTCCAGAGATACAGGGTGTTGAATATGACATTTTCAAGTATTTTTGATTCATAACTTCTACAGTTTTGAAAATTTTGCAATTACATTTTGAAGGAATGTTTTTGTTCAATAAGCGCATTATTTTGAAACAAAAAACACATTTTCAGTTGCCACCAGTGGCGTACCAGGAGGGTATCATCTTCCCTTTTCCACCTTATTTTTTACGCCACTGGTGCAATCAGAAAAATTATTAATTATTTGCATTTTTCATTCAGTTTTGAGAAGAAAATGTATACTTGTTTAAATCCGGAAAAACCAAGCCTTTTTCAAGATAATTGCGTTTTTATGAATACAAACATACTAGTAATGATAAAATTGTTCGGCTGAAGTGAATTTCACAATCCTAATTACCGGTTCAAATTACAACTGGATATTCTACCAAAAAAATGAACACTTTCACATGCATTTTTTCACAAAGCTACTTTCTTGCAGAGGTACAGGGTGTTGAAACTGGAAAATTAAAAGGCGTTTGTTTCGTAACTTCCATAGTTTTGAAAAAAAAAACTTATTCTGAAAGCAGGAGAAATTGAATATTTCGAATATTAATAAAAAGCGCAGTTGAGTACGGTTTTTCATTGATTTTAATGCGCCATCTGGCGGCAAGGGTTGTCCCGAATAGCGTAACTTGAAACAAAGAAGAAGATATTTGAAGATTATGTTTTTTGTTGTTTTCATTTATTTGATATACATTTAACAAATAGAATACAAATTAATTCCTTTTTTATATCGTTATAAATAAAAATATACGATTATGAATTTGAAAGAGATCAAGTCGTAATCGAGTACGGATCTGAGCGGTGTAAGTAAACGGTGATAGCTGTCCGGATCGAAATCTATAACTTCTTGAATTCAAGTGGCACCCCGATGGGCATCAAGAAATACATTTTGAAAGCAGGAGAAATTGAATATTTCGAATATTATAAGAAAGCGCAGTTGAGTACAGTTTGTTTTCATTAATTTAAAGGCGTCATCTGGCGGAAAGGGTTGTATTGAATAGCGTAACTTGAAACAGAAGATATTTGGTTTTTCGTTGTTTCCATTATTTAATGTCCATTTACATTTATGAAATAGAATACAAATTAATCCATTTTTTATACTGTTATGAATGAAAATGTACAATTGTGAATTTGAAAGAGATCAAGTCAAAATCGAGAATGAATCTGAGTTCGATAACTATCAAAGTATTGAAAGGGAAGCCAACAGAAATTCAACCTTTCGATCCATTTGAAGTAAGAGGTGAAAGCCGTTCGGATCAAAATCTATAACTTCTCAAATTCAAGTGTCATCCCGATGGGCATTAGGAAAAATATTCTGAAAGCAGGTGAAATTGAATATTAATAGAAAGCGCAGTTGAGTACGGTTTGTCTTCATTGATTTTTATGCGCCATCTGGCGAAAAGGGTGATCCCGAAAAGCGTAACTTAAAACAAAGAAGAAGATATTGAAGGTTATGTTTTGTGTTTCCATTTATTTGATGTCGAAAAATAGAATACAAAGTAATTCCTTTTTTATATCATTATAAATAAAAATGTACAATTGTGAATTTGAAAGAGATCAAGTCAAAATCGAGTACAGATCTGAGTTCGATATAACCATTAAAGAAGAAAAATTGAAAGAGGAGCCAACAGAATTTGAAGCGATTGATGAAAGCTGCCTGAAACAAAGTCAAGATGATTCATTCAAACCAAAAGTCAGTTCTACATGTAAGTTTCCATCAATGTGTGAGTGGATAATTTTTGCATACCTTTTTTTGTGTCTTGCCGTTTGATGGTACTTATGTATTTTCGCCCCCTTTGAACATGAATCGGAAGACAGATGGACTACCTGGCTCAATTCAATCTTACCCAATATTTTTCAATTTATAGTCTTTTGTTATAGCAAGATACATAATGCGAGTGAGACTTTTGTATGTTATATTTCGATACTGGTTCTGTCTGTCAGGCTGCGCATCAGTCAACTCACTTTACACAAACGTGGACCATAGTGGAAAGGAGTTCCAGGAGTACAAACAGGAAGATAACATCAATGACTGTGCCAAACCATGTGCAAACAACAGCAACTCAGAGACGAGTGTGTGCTATATTCCAACCAATGATACTCAAGGTGAGAAAATAGCCTCAATAATTTTATCGAGACTTTTTCAGGCATTTCCAATAGCCAATAACTTGTATAAAAACATTTTTTGTATCATCATAGAAAATTTAAATACGATCCATTGATAAATCTGAAGTCTATATGACACGTCTAGAATTCCATATATATGTTATGAAAATAGTTGAAGAACGAAGCTATCTTGTCAATTTCAACAATGGTTTTATTTCTTATGCAAGCCATTCTATTTTCATTTCTGCAAATGTGACCTTTTTCTGCCTTCAGCTTGTTAAGTAATAATGGGTATTATGCTCCTGTAATGGTTTTTCCTTCTTCAAATAATCAATTGAGATAACTTTATGACTATCCCAAAGAACAGTCACCATCACTTTCCCAGTTGAAAACACAGGTTTTGCTTTTTTTGGAGCCAATTCCCCCTTCGCAGTCCACTGTTCTGGGGTATAATCTACATGTACAGTATTAATCGCCAAAACTCTGATTTATTGCCCTTGAACTTCGACAACAGAGCATTGGAAATGTTCATTCGAACACGTTTTTGGACTAACGTGAGCAAATGCTGCACCCAACGCACGGCCTAATTCTTCTAGCAATATGTGCCAAACACGTACACATCGTCCAACACGTCTTTGATTTGCGTAGGCGTATTGCCTTTCAAAAACAAATTACTACTACCCTCTTATCATTCAGCCACCAGGGCGGCGCCGCAGAAATGAGAGGTCCACAAATTTCACTTTTATATTGTGTACAAGGTAAACAAAAATAATTCAGCTGAGCATAATTGTTTTTTAATGTTGATTTGAAAAATGGCAATCAATTGTTAAAGCATTTCTCCAAATAATCTGTATATTTTTCGTTTCAAAAAAATATAGTAAGTACATCATTTCAATTATACACACATTCAGCCCATGAGAGTACAATTTGTTGAATATACTTCATCAACATATTCGCTGAATTTGATCTTACCCTCTCTTATTCCTACTTGCTTGATCAAATGACGTCGAGCAGACAGATAAAATGTCTTTTGAAAATAATTACAGGAAAGACCAGGTCAACAGTTATTTTAGTCATCAAAAAGCAGCTTTCGTCATTGTTATATATGAGACTGTTGTGTTACCCTGTATTAGTTTGGAGTAGTCGGCGTCTGTCCAGGGAAACATCATTATGAATTATATAATTATATTATGTCACTTATGCCAGCCATGAGAAAGTAATATACATTTAGTTAAACCGATAACATTTTTTCTGAAAGAACCTTCGAGGTCTTACATAATATTGGCGCAGTCGGAGCAGAAAAAGATAATTTTGCAGAATGTCGGCTATCGGCTCAATTGAACATTTCAATCCCAGCGACCTAATAAATGGTCAAATCATATCGAAAGACTGAATTTCTACTTACAAGCAAATTATATAACAGATAATGAAAAGAAGGAAGCTGTTTTTCTCACAGTATGTGGACCATCCACCTATGATATTATACATTCCTTAGTTAGTGCAGTTCCATTTGACGATATTATTGAAAAGTGAACAAATCTCTTCAATTCAAAGAAATCCACTATGGGGGGGTAGGTTCCATTTTCACCTATGAAATCAATGTCCCAATGAAAGTATTGCAAACTATATTGGTGAAAAAGACGCCTAGCGATATACTGTGGTTTTAAGGAAATACTCAATGAAATGTTACGAGATAGACTAGTATGTGGTATAGATTTACTGTTCAAGAAAGCCGAAGAGATTTCACTAGCACATGAAGCGGCCATGCGAAACATTTGTACATTTGTATGTTGAAAGAAAGTGAAAATTGAAGTTCAAAAACGCCAGATGTAACTCTGCAAGAAATTGGGTCACATAGAGCGGACCTGTTTGTCCAAGAAGAAGCAACAAAGCTCATCAAATAAAAGGCACTTCAACCAAAAGTCAATTGACATGGAATGTCAAGACACAGTGACAAACTTTCAGGATGACATTTATGGACCGTGCATCTACACAGTGAGTCAAGGATGTTCTATTTCTATGATAGAACGTAATTTCAAAGTGAATATGAATATCAACAAGGAACCAACAAAGATGGATATTGGCAGTGGTGCTGCTTACTCAATGATTCATTAAATCATTTAAAAATTTATTTTTTAATATTTATTATTTGATTAGTTTTTTAATAATCAATATTTTACTAAAGTGTAGAATTATTTGAGAAGATCTTCCAGGAAATGAAACCCGTGATGCAAAAACCAGATTTATACTGAGGGATTATCAGCACAATATTATTGATATATTAAGAATATGTGACGTCCAAGTTGAATTGGGAAAGGTAGAAAGAAAACTTCCTTTAGTTATTGCAAGGAAAAATATAGCAAACTTACTGGGAAGAAACAGGTTCGAACCACTGAACATTTCATTGAATGGTATCAATACAATTAATAACGTCTCAGACAATAAAGTTGAGGAAATTTTGTCGGAATTCCAAGAAGTTTTTGACGACAACTTGGGTGACTTTGAAGGTTCCCCAATTTCCTTGAATCTGGATCCAACAGTTAAAGCTATTTTATCAAAGGTGAGGAATCTGCCATTTGCATTAAAACCATTAGTGGAAGAAGAGCTGAATAAATTATTGGAGCAAGATATTCTGGAATCGGTGGAGCACTGTTGATGGGCCACTGCTATTGTACCGGTAATTAAAGCTGATAAATATGTGGTGACTATAGAGTGACAATAAAAAAGGCATTGTTGAAAGATGTATATCCAGTTCCATCAGGTTTTGGCTACACTTGCAGGAGGAAAATGTTCGCAAGACTAGATTTAAAATAAGCATATCAACAGTTGAGAGTGGATGCTGATGCCCAAACACTTATAACCCATAAGGGAGCATTTAAAGTGAAACATTTACAGTTCAACTGCACCTCAAATTTTCCAAAGATTCATGGGTAGCAGGAATCAAGGGTGTCATGCCATATTTTGACTACGTTCTTATTGTCGCTGAGTCCGCAGATCTATTGGAAGTTAAGTTGAGGTCTGTTTTGAAGCGTTTTAAAGAAGATGGATCATATCAAATCAAAATATGCTTTATTGCCGATAAAATCTAGTTTTGTTGACAAAGTAAAAGGTAAAGAGTACAAAATAATTATGGTTATATACGCACAAGCATGTAAAATAAATAAAATAAAATAAATGTACACCTATAAAAATTGTTATTTGAACATTTAGCATATATACATAAACATATACCTGCAGGTATCTCTGATCATGAAGCAGTATTCTTCCAGTCCAACAACTTCAATATCACACCTCATAAAAATGGTTTTAGGTATGGCAGGATTTTTAGTGCAAAAAATTTCATAAAATTGCAGAAGAAATGTCAACAGATACCATGGAACACTCTCAAATATTCAGAGGAACCTATCAATACATTTCATAATTATTTATCAACCTTATTTGAGAACTGTTTTCCATTGCAAAAGCTCAAAATAAAAAATAAAAAACCGTGGATAACTAAAGGCATCAAAATATCTGCACGAAACTTGAGGTCGTTGCATACCATAAGAAAACAAGTACAAAATGGTTTTTTTATAACTTATTTCAATGCTTACAAACGTATATATAAACAAGTTATCAATAATGCAAAATAGACATACTACAAAAATCGTTTAAAAAACTCAAAAAATAAAACAAGAGAGAATTGGATGATAATTAATGAACTAAGAGGAAAAAATAAATCACAACCAATCAATATTGAAATTGACCCTGATATTTTAAATAACTTCTATTGCTCCATAGGCCACGAACTCTCAGCCAATCTCAATTCACAGGTCGACTCTTTAGACTATATGAAGTATGTTAGCATTGCACAAAATTTTCACCTTGAAGATACTGACATATTTGAGCTGAAAGAGGTTATCAATGAAATAAAAAATAAGAGCTCATCGGGTATGGACGGCCTATCTGTAAAAAATTTTCAAAGTCTACCTGACCATGTCCTACTCACCCTAGCTGAGGCAATCAACAGTTCCTTCAGAATGGGACAGTTCCCTTCCTGCTTGAAACAAGCAGTTGTAATCCCCTTGTACAAAGGTGGTGACCCAGATGATCCCTCGAACTTTCGCCCAATTTCATTATTATCAACATTATCCAAAATAATAGAAAAACTAGTCAAAAGAAGAATGATGGTACATCTTACCAGAAATGACATATTAAGCCATGCCCAATTTGGATTTCAAAACTCGAAAAGCACTAATGATGCTTTTTTCTCGTTGCTAGAAAATACATATGTTACTTTGAATAATGGAGAAACCGTAGCGGCGGTATTTTGCGACTTCTCCAAGGCGTTTGATTGTGTCAGCCATGAGATATTACTGCAAAACTACAATTTTACGGTTTCCGAAATTCCTCATTAGACTGGTTCCGCTCGTATTTGTCAGAAAGGAGTCAAGTAGTAAAAATACAGGAAAACTACTCTAACAGTGGCAAAGTCGCAATGGGCGTTCCACAAGGGTCGGTTCTAGGTCCTATTCTATTTTTATTGTATCTAAATGACCTAGCCACCATTCGCATCCAAGGAAAATTCACTTTCTTTGCGGATGACACCACCATTCTATGGCATAGCAAAGACATAAATCACTTGAAAGAATCAATTGCTCTCGATCTAGAAAAAATTAAGCAATGGTGTGACTCCAATCGACTCTGTTTCAATTTAAAAAAACAAATCTAGTCACCCTTAAGTTTGACTTTGATAATTTGTACTTAGATAACCAGATTATAACAAATAAGCCACAAACTAAGTTTCTAGGTCTAATTATAGACAACAAGCTAAAATTTGATGAGCATGTAACGACCTTGAGCAAGAAGTTAGCCTCTAGCTGCTTTGCAATGAAAATTGTTTCAAGAGAATTAAACGTAGCCTCGGCTAGGATGGTCTACTTTTCCCTAGTTGAGTCACATTTGAGGTATGGCATTGCCTTCTGGGGTTTATGCAATAACCAGCTGTTTCAATGTGTTTTTATTCTACAAAAAAGAGCAATCCGATACCTGTGTAAAGCTCAATATCACGATCACTGCAAACCACTTTTTATTAGTCAACAAATATTATCACTCGTTTGTTTATTCATTTTGGAAACTGTATGCCTCATCCACACAAAATATGGTTCAACACCTACTGAAACACGAAAACATAAAACAAGAAATGAAGGTTGTGTTCCCTTACCCTTACCTAAATCTAGTCTGACAAAAAACTCCATCATGTATGAAAGCAAAAAAATATATAATCATCTGCCAGCCAGTTATAGAAACATAACTTCTCTGAAGAACTTTCGAAAGACTGTAAAAAAGGCTCTATTGCAGAAAGCTTATTATAACCTGCAGGAATATTATGAGGATATATATAGTTCCTTATGGGAATTGAATTGATACTGGATATTTATATTATTGAATTTTTTATTTTTTATCTCATGTTTTGATTATTATGCAAGACTACTGTTAAATCTTAAGGGTGGTAATTGTTAGTTAGTTAGTTACCCTTTTGTTAATGACATCTTATTTTATAATGTGTTGTTTCAATAGTCCTTCTTTTTTAAAGTAGATTGACAATATGTTTTTTATTTATACATGTAATATTTATCTTTTATGTTTGTACATTTTATCCATTTGACATTCACGTATCTAATTATCTGTACATTTCTTATATATTTCTCTTTTTTCCTATTTTCATGCTTTGTCAATAAGAATCAACTCTTCAGACAATAAAGTATATATTGATTGATTGATTGATTGAAACACATACATATTATTTAATAAAATAAATGTCAATACATGAATAAAATATCGATATAAAAAATGAAAAATGTTATTTGAGCATTTTGTCAATTTTTCGACTTATAAGCATCGCTCTACAATACAATAAAAGCAATAAAATCACAAATTAAAAGACAGTTCACATTTTTTTAGTGTAAGTTGTCATTGTAAAATTCTTGCAAACTATAATAGGGTCTGCTCACGAGTAGTTTTTCAATATATTTTCTAAAGCTTTCAGTACTATAGTGGCTCTCTCTAGAATGAGACGGTAAGTGGTTATATATTTTGACGCCGTTATAGAAAATTGAGTCCTTTACCAGGGATGAGGAAGGCAAGGGTAATTTTAAATTATTTTTTGATTTTTGGCGAGTACTATGACACGATGAAATATTTTCAAATTTTGAAATATGTTTATGTATAAGACAGACAGTTTCCATAACGAAGAGAGCCACAACTGTCAATATCTTTTTTTCTACAAATAACTGCTTACATGAATTGCGTGTTCCTAGTTTGAACACATATCTGATGGCTCTCCTTTGCAGTTTAAGTACTGACTCCAGCAGACTGGAGTTACATACTCCCCAGAAAGGTATAGCATATCTCAATTGAGATTCAATTAATGCATAATATGCAGTCATAGCCGTGACAGTACCAAGCTCCCTTGAAATAATTCTCATTGCATAGCACCCTGAGGAGATTTTATTCTTCAGTTATTTGACGTGTGCTTCAAACTTCAAATTGCTGTCAATAAAAAGACCCAAAAATTTTGTGCAATCTTTATTTTCAATCATCTCATTGTCGAGAGGTATATCTTCAAGAGTACATTTGAAAGTTACTATATTTGTTTTTCTTATGTTAAATGAAAGGAGATTCGAGTCGCACCAAGATTTGATTGTATGTATGTCTCTGAATATCTTATTATTCAAATCGTCAACAGTTTTACTATGCCATAGAATGGTGGTGTCATCTGCAAATAAAGTTATTTTTCCAGAAGTGTGTAAACTCAGTGAATCATTTATGTATACAAGGAAAAGAGTAGGTCCTAAAACCGATCCTTGTGGCACTCCATACTCAATATTAATATATTTTGAAGTAGTATCGCTTTTTACTTCTTGACTGCGCCCAGTTAGATAGGACTCGAACCATTCCAAAGTAACTCCCTCGCAGCCGTAGCGATGCAGTTTCCGCAAAAGTATCTTGTGGTCTACACAGTCAAAAGCTTTTTTGAGGTCACAGAATACTGCTGCTGCTACATCTCCGGCATTTATATCTGAATATACCTCATACAGGAAGGAGAAAATTGCATCTTGGGTGTTCTTTTTAGCTTGGAAACCGAATTGATTTTCTTTGATGATTTTATGAGCAGTAAGGAATTCATTGAGCCTTTTTTTCACGTGTTTTTCAATTATTTTAGCCAGAGTCAGGATGAGGGATATTGGGCGATAATTTGAGGGATCGTCCAAACTACCGCCTTTGTGCAAGGGAATTATCACAGACTTTTTCAAGAATGAAGGAAATTCACCGTTGCGAAAGGAAATATTAATTAATGCGACAAGAGTTTCAAGTGCTACTCTTGGAAGATTCTGAAATATGTTCATGGAGATGTCATCGTATCCAGTTGATTTTTATTCTTGATATCCCTAAACACTTCGAAGATTTCATCAATACTAGTGTCGTATAATATAAAAGTATTCCTTGTATGACAATTATGGACATTGATAAGAGGGTCGTAAGGGACAATTATGTTATCACTAAGCTTACGAGCAATTGAACTGTAGAACTCATTGATCTCATCCGCACTGATTGCAATTTTTACACTGTTCCTTTTTTTAGGATTTTCTCGCAGGTCATTAACTATGGACCACGTCTCTTTCTTTTTATTATTCGCGGAATCAATTCCATTTTGGAAATATTTAGATTTCGCAAGCTTAAGTACATTTCGGTAAATTCTACGGTAGTTATGAACATAGGCATGGAAATCTGGATTTAAGGTGAATTTTCTTATATAACTAAGGGACCGTAGATTCCTTGAGGATGTTTTGATTCCAGATGTTATCCAGGCTTTTTTACGCTTTTTTTTAATTTTCTGGATAGGAAATGAAACACTGAAAAATTCTGAAAGTTTGCTATAGAAAGCAACGAAAGGTTCGTTTACAAGTAAGACCCGTTCCCAGTCAAATTCAAGACAGTTCTCATAGAACCTATTATAGTTTGCACTGCTATAAAGTCTTCCATATTTATATCTATTATTTTCATTTACATCTAGAAGAATGGAACATTCTATAGCTTCATGATCAGATAGTCCAGAGGAAATAACTGAACATGAAACTTTTTCAAGGTCGTAGTTAGTACATACATAGTCAATACAAGTGGAGGAATATTTACAAACTCGAGTGTTTGATCTGACGTGCATGTTAAGGTTGAATGATTGTAATATGCTCTTAAGAGCTTGTGTAGCTGCACAATTATCGTTCACATAATTTATATTGAAATCACCACCTAAAAAAACATTTGATTTCGATGGAAGGTCACTCAGTATTAATTCTAAATTTTCTACAAATAAATTCACATCAGAGGAAGGAGACCGATATAGACCCAGGACATATAGGTTTAGTTTTTTGAAGAAACATACAGAACATTCAAATACTTTTTCAATTGTGAGGTCATTATATTTTGTAACATTTTCAGGTAGTAACTCGCTGGCAAATTCCTCATTAGCTAAAATCATAGTGCCACCACAACCATCACTTCTACAATATTTGGAAAGAATCATGTAGTTTTCCATAAAACATGGTTCTTTATCTACAAGCCAGTGTTCAGTCAAAAGGACAATATTTGGAAAAAAATTATCTTCAAGTAATACAAACAGCTCATCCGCTTTATAGCGCAAAGATTGAATATTAAGTAGGAAAAAAGATAAGCTTCTTGTGATGTTGTTGCACATTACCTTTGTTCGTTTTGTGTTTCCACGGGCTCTAAAATAGATTCTGCAGTGGATTTTTCTTGGCTATCGCTACTTGATACCTTGATACATCTGAGTACAATATTACCGTTTGCGTTGGAGAGACAAGACATTACTTGATCAAGTATTCTAAACTTACTTCCTTTTTTTCTACTATCAATCATGTATCGTATTGAATTGCATCTGTTACGTTTCTTGAAATTATTGATTTCTCTCTTAACTTTGTTAATGATGATCTGGTCCATATGTTTATTTTTTTCAGACATTATTATTAAATTCGTGAATTTTCCAATGGGCAATATTTGCTTTAGTGCTAGAGTCAAATTTCTATTATTACTAACATTGTTAGTGTTGAACATAATTATGACAAAATCTTCAGATCCATATTGTATCGTATCTTGAAAGATATTGCTTGTCAAGTCCGATAGTTCCTTTTCTGACTTCAAAATTTCCTCAAATTGGTAGTTTGTGTCTTGAGTTTTTTTTCTCAAGACTAAAGGAAAATTCACCGCATATTGATCACCTACTATCATGATTTTTTTTGAGGAAATGGGATTTCTAGATAAGCTTTTTTCAAGTAATATCAGGTCACTTCCTTCATGTGGATCACTGTTATTAGAATACGCTGCAGATCCTTCATAGTTTTCTAGTTCCTCCATTAATGTTAATCCATCGTTCGACTTTCCAGTGTGACTCTTCTCAATAAGATTCACAACTTCGGATTTTTTTTTAACATTTTCAATCAATTGATCTGCATTGCTCACCTGGATCCTTTTGTTTTTGTCTGCTGGTGGGATTAATTTTGATGATGAATTGTTGGCTTCTGTTTGCGTTGATGTTGTTTGTTTTGGTTTACTGGTCAAGTTATGTATAATAATTTGAAGTTCATCTATTTTTATTCTTGACTCTCTGATTATTTCTTCTTGTGACTTAATAATATCATTTAATTCGTCCTCCCGCTGTACAGCTTCATCAGCAAATAAGTTGTTATTTTGTGTCAGTTTTTCAATCTGGCTGTTCATCATTTCTGTACTTTCGGTAAGTTCATTTATAGTCTGTTCAAACACACTTTTTTCATCTGCCGAGCTAGCTTCAGGATGATCTTTACAATTTTCACAAAGAATTAAGAAATTCTCTACGAATTCATATTTGTTTTTCCTTTTCATTACACAACTCTTATGTGATACTCCAAAGCATTTTTTACATATATAATAATTGAGAGGAAATGATCTTGTTTTACAACAATCATAGTTGACCATATTGATCTCCAGTGGTATCTTGAATTACAACTATTAACGTATAATTACCATAGGCTCCCGTACTATAGCAAATAATTCAATATCACATCGATGTTTTATTCAGCATTCAGTTTTTGTTCATACAAAAAGTACAAGAAGAGATAAAGGAGGAATAAAAACCTGGCACACTTTTAACTTCGTACTTTTTTGTTGGCAAATGTATCACCATAAACCAATCAATTATTTAATGAGTTCCTTCGGTTATGGAGGATTCTTGGTAAATATTGTCTTATCTGATGCCGCTCATGTGTAGGATTCTAATGGTATAAAATACACTTCAATATGTTCACTATGTCTCGTGAAAAATGGGTAAAAACTTTCGGATATCACACTCTCTTTCAAACCACTAACAAAACTGCAGATAACGTCATCGTGCAGATAAATGTTAATTTTCTGTATGCCAAGTGAAGATTTTGGGTTTTCTTATGACAAAAGATGGCATAAGTCCAACAAATGAAAAAGTAAAAGCCATTCAAGAAGAGCCAGCACCAACGTCAAAGCTAGAACTCAAGCATTCCTGGAAATGCAAAATTGTTTCCATTTATTTTTGGAAAATAAGGCCACCGTAGCCGAATCACTTCATGAAGGCATCTTTTGGAAATGGACGACTGAAGAACAGGATGCATTTGATAGACTCAAAAGAATGTCATCGTCAAAAAATTTGGTTCATTACGACGAAAAGAAGGCTTTTGTTCTGACGTGTGATGCCAGTCCATACAGAGTAGGTGCTGTTTTAAGCCATTTGGATGAATGTAGCAAAGAAGTTCCAATCGCATTTCATGGCAGAACACTTTCAAGTTCAGAAAGACGGTTTGCACAATTGGACAGAGAAGCATTAGCACTGATAGTGGGCGTCAAGAAATTTCACAATTATATTTATGGAAGGAATTGTGAAATAAGAACAGACCATAAACCTCTACTGGGAATTTTTGAAAATAATAAAACGATTCCAGAAGTAATACCACCCAGAATGTTGCGATGGATTCTGATTTTGTCATCGTATGATTATAAGTTGGTATATGTTCCGGGTACCCAAATACCTCATGCAGACGCTTTGAGACGGTTGCCGCTGACAAGCCCGGATATAGAAGGGCCACCACTTCAGGAAGTACTGATGTTGGAGTCAGTTCCGGAAATTGCGGAGGAAATTTTTGAAGAAAACGAAAGAAGATAGAATACTATCGAAAGTATCATTTTGGATACAAACAGGCTGGACAGACGACAAAAATAAAGTCCCAGAAGAATTGAAACAGTTTTGGCAAAAGAGAAATAAATTGTAATTTATGAAGGTTGTTTATTGTGGGGGAATCGAGTGATTATTCCATCTATCGAAACCAATCAAGTACTGCAAATTCTACATGCAACGCATCCAGGAATAGTCCGCATGAAAGCCCTTGCCAGGTCACATGTATGGTGGCCAGGACTAGACGCTGACATTGAATGTCTAGTTTGTTTTGTTCGTATGCCAAGAAAACCGGAATATGCCACCTAAAGCAGTGCTACATCCATGGGAAGAGACAAGGAACCTTGGATTAACTGCATATAGATTTCGCTGGACCAACACAAGGATATTTGTTTTTAATAGTAGTTGATTCGTTTTCAAAATAGTTGGAAGTGCAGGTAGTGCCTTCCACTTCTTCCCAGTCAGCCATATCAGTGTTAAGAGAATTATTTGCCACTCACGGAATTCCATTACTGATAGTATCTGACTATGCTACGGCTTTCACATCATCATAGTTCCAAATAATAATTTGATAAGGCATGCTAGAATAGCACCATATCACCCAGCATCTAATGGCCAGGCAGAAAGGATGGTACAGACAACCGAACATTTCTTGAAAATGTTGGAGGACGGAGATATAAAGAGGAAGCTAGCCAGATTTCTCATGCAGCAGCATTCAACTCCAATTTCAACAACAAGGAATAGTCCAGTAGAGATTTTAGTGAACAGGAAACTGCAAACGAGACTGAGCTCCTTGCACCCCAGATTTTTGGAAACAGCTAATAAATAAACATTAGAGAAAGATGCACCGGAAGTATTGAGACAATTTCGAGCCAAGGATCCGGTGTTTGCTAGAAATTATGGAAATGGTCCTTCATTCAAAAATCTCTGGGTATAGTATCTTATAGATTAGATACGCCCGAAATGTACTACACAGACACGTGGACATTCCGGGTGGACAAGTTATTCAGAACAAACCCGTTCGTTCTACTAGTCCACGAAACCCGCCTCGATATTTAAATGATTATACTAGTTAATATTCTACGAAGTAGAAGGGAGGAGTGTTATGTTATGCTGTATTAGTTTGGAGTAGTCGGCGTCTGTCCAGGGAAACATTATGAGTTATGTAATTATATTATGTCACTTATCCCAGCCATAAGAAAGTAATATACGTTTAGTTAAACCGATAACATTGTTTCTGAAAGGACCTACGAGGTCTTACATAATAGTCATGTAATCCTTCAACATTCTTCTCTACTTTTTTGGGCTCGATCACATATGCGATATTCTCAGTTCAAACCTAACGATTTTACATTGTCAGTTTCATCAGTTCTGCCTTTCATATTTCTTAGCCAGCAACTTATATAAATTAGTAGAATTTCACAAACACATACCAAACAGCCACAATTGAGATGAAAATAAACAAGTAATCATTCAGCTGCCAATCAGAAAATGGTACGCTAAATCCAGCATTAGATCTCATGTTGCACTCCACCAAGTCACAGATTATATACACACAGCCCATTTCCTTTGTTTGGATTGGCGCTTCATTGCCCTCTGACCTTTAAATTGGATGTTTTTCTCAAACCTTAGGTAATTTTATTATAAATCATTAGACTATCTGGAAGATGCCTTTTTTTAGACAAGAAGTGCAGACAACACTATGCTAAAGGGCGGTCAACCATTCAGAAACAGCAATATTGAATCAAACTTAATCAAGAATTCATAGTTTTGTCAAAAGTATACAGAAAAGTTGATCGAAAAAAGCCAAGTGTATTCTTTCAATCAATCAACAACAACAGTAAATCAACATTTGTTAGAGATTCTTGTGAACAGATCACGTGGTTTTTCATTTGCCAATTGTAATTATTTAATTTTTTGTTTTTTATGACAAACGTTTTTGGTATGAAAAAAAATTAAGATTTGATTTTTATTTGGAAGTATATTTATTGTTTCGATTTTGCCTTTGAGGGGTGATTCTTTGTATTTTTGATAGTTGCAGACGATTTCTTTTGGCAAGCGAAATCTATTGAAAAATTATTTTTCTGGCCATTCTTCCAAATGGTTTCTACGTTGTCCAAATACGGGTCTCTTTCTTCTCGGGGCAATAATATCAAAAAAATCTTCATAGTCTATAAAACAATAATAATGTTCAGAATAGAAATGTCTATTGAAATATCAAACATTCAAATGGTTAAAATGATCTCCTTAAACCCCCAAATTCGTAAGATTAACTTAAAAAATTGTTAAACTAGGTTTATCTCATAAAGCGGTGTTGAACAACTGAAACAACATTGTTAATCCTGGTTAAGTAAACCGATGCAAGCAATAATTTGAATCTCTCTCTGTATTTATTGGACCTTGCTTCCTTTTTGGCGCACTTGTCTTCCTCTATTACGAACCCCGCAATTAGAAGCTTCGTACGTTGGGTGCAGAAGTCTTGCTCTAAGCAATACCGCATCCAGAGTGTTTATATGATAATGTTATTTGCATGGTCAAAAAGCTTTAGTATACTTAAAGATAGATTTGTTGAAATTTTTTTTGAAGATATAAACAGGATGTTCATAAAATCAGATGTGGAATCATCTGCGACTGAAAGATAAACTTTAGTCACTATCTTCCATCGTCAAGATAACCTCTTGTGGGGTATTCATGTTGAAAAGGGAAACATTCTCAATTGAATATTGATAGAAAGATTTTTCTGTGAATTGAAAAACCCACGATTAAAATGAAGTTATTTTTTGTGAATGTCTAACAGAAAACAACTACTTCCCGGCTAAAGCCACGCTGGAATTGAACTACATCTGATAGATATTCTGAAAAGGCCCTAACTCAAAAGAAAAAATCAGAAATTGAAAATTTGCATTTTCATTCAGATAGTTATTTGATTTTCTATTCCAGTCTTAATTAAGAACTCATAAAGATGAATGAGGCAAAGAAGAATGTTTTCCAAAAGAGAGTACTCACCAGAAATCATTCGTAACATTGACGCAGGAGAGACATCGCATTCACTAGGTCTTCAATACATTTTTGTCGACGAAAATCTATTTCACGCTTCCACGATCATCAGGAAGACATTCACAAAAAATAACTTCATTTTAATCGTGGATTTTTCAATTCACAGAAAAATCTTTCTATCAATATTCAATTGAGAATGTTTCCCTTTTCATCTATCAGATGTAGTTCAATGTCCAGCGTGGCTTTAGCCGGGGAAGTAGTTGTTTTCTGTTAGACATTCACAAAAAATAACTTCATTTTAATCGTGGATTTTTTCAATTACAGAAAAATCTTTTATCAATGAGAATGTTTCCCTTTTCAAATTTTAAAAAGGTTCCAACAGATGGTTCCAGTGATCTGGGGGGAGATCTTCAGTGTTCAATGTTCAAATTAATAATTTTTAAAAATAATAAATTTCCTGGAAATTAACCTCGGATTTTTGTTATAGTAAATAATTGCAAAAGCTATATTTTGAAGCTCATTTTTAGAACATGGTTTAGCTGATGAAATAACAATGAAAAATGAAGCTCACTCCGAATCAGGCTATGGTAATGCAGAATTGAATATGGAGACACCTGTAACCAAGGATGATATTATTTATGAAGATATACCTAATGTATGTGAAAGCAAGTCCCAATTGAACTCCATATTTATTGGACCAGAATTTGAAACAAGCTCTTCTCATGAAGCCACAGTAGGTAGGTGGTATTAACTAAAAATAAATGTTCTGTCAAGTTAATTATGTGAATTATGCAAATCTTGTTTTGAATAATTCACTATTTTGTTGTTCTCCTCGATTTATTACTGATTATCTTGTGTATTTTTATTAATCATTATTCAATTAATTCGTAAAATATCTTTTGTTCTCCAAGGAATGTTGTGAACGAGTTATACAACAAAAATAAGAAACAACTTAGACCTACTGATAACACTATATCACAATCTAGTTGAATCCATTTTACGTTAAGGAGTCTTAGTGTAGGGAGGCTTGTACGACACAGCACTAAGACCATTAAGTGTCATTAAAAATAAAATACTGAAGATTATTTACAAAAAAGTTAGGTTGTATTCAACATCTTTATACAATGAAAAAATCACAAATATTAAAGGTCTATTCATTCATTCAATATGTTATCACCTATAAAAACTAGAGTCTCTGAAAAACCCTATCCATCATAATCATGACACTAGAACGGTCTAAAATGTACATTGAAGTTCCCAAGCCAAACAGTGTAAACTATTTAAGATCAAAATGTAATACCATTAGATATTAAACTATTACAAAAATATAAATTTAGCAAGATGTGCAAATTACAAAATTATGCAAATTTATATAGACTTTTCTTAGAATAATTTTTAATATTTTAGCACCTACTATATTTTCTTCTATATGGACTATTCACTCAGAAAATAAGCTGTATTCAATCCTATTTTCATTTAAAACATCCATTTACTCACCAAAATTTCCATCGATGACACATACAGGTGCTCTCTATTAGGTGTCAGAATCAGAAATATTAGTTATATAAGATAATAATTTTTCACAATGTAATCTATGAGCTTATGAATTTGTGAATGATGAAATAGATAATATAGAAGATCCAAAAGAAGTTGTTTCGGAATTCAACAAATTCTTTATTAACGGTCCCATTGATCTTGTTAGCAAATTACCACCTTCAAACCTTCAAACCTGATAATAAATTATCAGAGTGATTTCAACACAAAGTATATGTCTTGAATCCATACACTGAACACGAACTCTTAGATCTGCTGAAAATCAAACTTAAACAAAAAATCATCTGGTGCAGATGACATTCCCAGATTTATCTTGAAAAGTGTTATTGATATTGTCACAAAGCAATCATAAGTTAGAAAAAATCATTTTACTTTCCAAAATTACCAGAGCAGTTGATTTACCAGAGCAGTTGAATAAATCAGATCAGTTTTCCGAAACATTCAACCAAAATATTCAACAAAAAACCAGGCCGACAATATATAAAAAAATGTTTCACATTTTAAACGACCTCAAAATTCTAAATAAAATATATCATAACAAAGCACAAATTGCTAACCTTGATCCAGTTGATGAATACAAATAATTAGGTTTCGAGATACGGAGAGAAAGAAAGATCAATCAGTAGGTGTGTGTTCCAAGTTATTAGTCGGTGGAAGTGCCCCCCTGAAAGAAACAGCTGGAAGCAGAATATGCTCCCCATTGTGTAAGGCCTTACATCTATTGTACAAACGGGATTCTCAACCCTGGAGTTGTGACAATATAATATTGATTCCCATAACATACCTAGTAAACAAATAATTCGAGTTGGGAAACTTTCCAGACATTCTTAAAATTGGAAAAGTTATGCCTCTGTTCAAGAAAGACAATCCTACTCTAATGAAGAACTATAGGCCCATAACGGTCCCTTGCATTATCTCCAGAATATTCGAATATGCCTTTCTGGACAGACTTCTGAACTTTCTGGATCATTTCGAAATATTGAATGAGAACCAGCATGGTTTTTGAACAGGATAATCTACGTCAATGGCTATTTCCTCACTTTATAGACAAATCATCAAATTTATAAATGCTGCAATATTTTGTGATCTGAGCAGGCATTCGACTGCGTCAATCACAAGAAACTATTATAACTTTCGAAATGTATGGTCTACGTGGTAATGTATCATCATGGCTTTCGTCTTTTCTCGAAAACCACAAACAATACGTGTCAATTGATTCTCTTAGTAAGAACTAAATTCTCAAATTTTACTGGGATGTGTTGACGGTTAATATAGGTGTACCCCAAGGTTCGATTTTTGGTCCGATACCATTCACCCTGTACACGAATCAGGTGGAATCTATTACAGACAATAATAATTTTACCGCATATGCGGATGACTTCTCTTTCATTATATCAGCAAGGGAAACCCAAGCGCTAGATAGAAAATGTTCTGAAGTGATGAGCAAAGTGGCTGACTACTTCAACCATCATTGCTTATTATTCAATACAGCAAAAACGGAAATAATCAGAATTCATACTGTACAAAAAAAAGGTGATAATCTAGATTTGAACATTAATAACCAAGTAGTTTCGAACACACACAATATCATTTGGTTTCTATGCATTCATCTTGACGAAAATCTCAGCTGGAGAACCCATTATCAAAAGCTTACATCAAAACTAAATTCATTGAAGTACCTTTTCATCAATTTGAGAGATGTTCTGGAAAATCAGCAGATTCTCTATTTGTATTATGTAGTTTCAGACTATGTTACGGTATTTGTTTCTGGGGGTGTAGCACATCTCCCTCTGATGAGTTTTTGGCTCAAAAACGGATAATTAGATGCATGGCTAAAATTCCGAGTTGGGTAACATGTAAACAATTGATTTCATAAATTTAAAGAAAGACTTAGCTTCTTACAACTGGAATTAATTTTATGAAATATGCGATGTCCAGAAAGCCTCAACATATTACTTAGCTGTTTCTACGAACATATAAAAAACATCCAAAAATATTAATTCAAAAACATAAATATACAAAACGTAAGGGATGGATTACCATGGGGATAATAAATGCAATAAAACAAAGAGACAAACAATACCAAAAACATAAAAATAATAATAATTTAAAAGAGATGTTTAATTCATATCTTAACCATCTACAACATATCATCAAGCATGCGAAATTGGATTATTATAAAGATCAAATACAGAAAAATAGAGGTATTGCAAAAAATCTATGTAAGACAATGAACAATATTACGAACTCAAATAGAGGAGTGGAAAGTATTGAAGAAATAAAAATGGATGACACTACAATTAATCGTAAATCAGAAATTTCCGAACAGTTCAATAATTATTTTTTAAATGTGGGACCGAATTTGGCAAATAATATTAATCAACCACCATTACCACCTCCTTCAAGAGCCATAATATCAGAAACCATATTTTTATCACCTACAAATGAATTGGAAATTATAAAAAATACCTTGGATTTAAAAAATAATAAAGCTCCTGGTAGGGATGGTGTCAAATCAGAAACCCTGAAAGAAATAGCATCTCAAATAGCACCTTCGTTGTGCTTCCTAATGAATAAAATAATCCAAGAAGGAATATGTCCATCGGTATTAAAAAACTGTAATTAAACCACTCCACAAAAAAGGAAATAGGAATGTTTTGCCAACTACAGACCTATTTCGCTCATGAATAATACTGCAGAAATATTTGAAAAAATAATAAAAAATAGGCTAGAAGCGTTCTTTGAGAAACATAATACTTTGTTAAATAAACAGTTTGGTTTCAAAAAGGAAAATCAACGGAGGACGCTATATCAGTAGTAACAGGAAAAATTTATAAGGCCTTGCAAAGGCCTTCGACACTGTAGATCATACTCAGCTGTTGGAGACCTTGCACGATACAGGACTTCGAGGAATCTCTTACAATTTATTGAAATCATATCTATAAGAACGACAACAATGTATCAAAATTGATGATTTAATTAGCTCGGATAAAATATTAAAATGTGGAATTCCACAGGGGACGGTCCTAGGACCCATACTTTTCACAACATACATAAATACACTATTACCTATGCAAACTGAAGGCATTTTATTCATGAAGCTCATGGACGGAACTTAGACAAACTATCGAAACAGATTTCAATAAAATAGTAGATTGGTTTAACTATAAATCATTAACCATAATATTTTGAAAAAGAAAAAAACCATGTACTTACCCATAACTAGTTATAAAAATAATCTACCAAAATTTAAGCACTTAGAAATCAATAATCATAATAAATTATTCAGAATCAATTCAACAAATAAAATACTTAGGAATAACCATACTTTCTCACTTAAGGTGGAATTTCCACATTAATAATATTTCAAATACATTGTGCTGTCTATTAGGCAGATTCAAATATTTGAGTAAAATAGTTATTATGCTCTGATAGAATCTCGATTATCATATGGAATAATTGGCTGAGGTGGGTTGTCTAATACATACCTGGAAAAACTTAAGATAATACAAAAAATTATTTTGAAAATAATACTACAGAAAGAGAAGAATTTCCCATCCGATCAACTATTCAAAGACATTAAAGTCATGGACCTAAGACAACTGTGCCTCACTAAAATGGTCATATGCATGTTTAAAAACAAAACCACCCAAAAACTCGAATTGCTCACTCATAAATATGCAACAAGGGCTAAAGAATTAAACAAATTCAAGACAGACGTTGCCAAAAAAACAATTGGTCAAAAATGTATGTCTTTTCTTACGCCACGTTTTCTGAATTTTCTGCCACAGGAAATTATCACTTCACACTCATTGAGTTATTTTAAAAAAGCTTTAAAAAAATTGATATAAACAGAAACAGAAGTGAAAAATCCCAATTATTTTAATTTATATAAGTATTATTAAGATAATTTTTATATAATATAAAATATTTATTACGTATAACAATTTTGAAAGTACATATTATATAAATGAATAAAACAAATATGTGTAAAACACTATTCTACCAGCTTACTAGTACTACTTACAAATGTAACCACCGACACCTTCGGCTTTGTGGATAATTTGTTTATTGATAGTAACTATCCAATATACAAATTTGATTGGTACACGACTTATCATTTTTTATTATTAATCCTTAAAAAAAACTATTTTACCATTGACCTGCACATACACTCTTGAATTATGTGTATATATTTTCAAAAATAAACAAAAGCTCTTGTGCAATGAAGATCTTTATAATAACAATACTCGCCAAAAAGATAATTTTTGTTTACCTAGAGCCAACAGGAAAGTAACGTATTGTTCTCCATATTACATGGGTCCTAAATTATTCAACAAACTTCCTTTGAACATTAAGGAATGTGAGTCACTTAAAAAAAAATCAATTCTGGAAGAGTTTTTATTGCACAATTGCTTCTATAATTTGAAGGAGTTTTTATATGTGAAGTGACTATAAATGTTATGTTTATGAATGTATATTATGTAAATACCCCAAACTCCCTATACTATGACTCTTCCTATACATTGTGAAATGTCGAAATGGAAAATAAAAGAAATGAATTTAATTGAAACACCTCAATTTTTCTGTTTTATGGTGCCTGAATTGTATTCATATTCATATATTCACTTCAGAAAAAGTCACTTATACTTATGAAAATTAATGAATTTGTTGAGTTTTTCACATTTCCTGGTAGTTTATTATACGTAACTCCTTTATATGATACCCTATTTTTAAGCATAATTGAGTTTAACAGTTGAAAGATTTTATTTGTATTTTTTCTTCAGACTCTGGAGCAAGGCCTCAACCAAATATTGCTAAAGAAATGGATGAAATAGATGTCGAAAGGAATGAAGCTATAATCATTGAACAATCAAAAAGGCAACTCTATCATTGTAAATATGATTTGAAAATTCTGCCTAGCAAATCCAAGCAGGAGTTACACGAAAGATCTCATACAAGTGAAAGACTATATCAATGTGAATTCTGTTTGAAATCCTACAAAACGAAAAAATATTTTGAAATGCACCAGAAAATCCATACAGAAGGGAACCTTTAAAAAATGTACAAAGACCTTATTTCTCGAAGACTCTTTGATGAAACATGAGAAAATCCATACAGGAGAGAGACCATTTCAATGCAAAATTTGTTTGAAATCGTTTACAAAATTACAGCACATGATAAAAATACATAAAGGGATCAAACCACTTCAGTGCAAATCATGTTCGATGTCGTTCCATGTGAAACTATATTTGAAAGAACACGAAAGAAGTCATACAGGAGAAAAACCGTATCAATGCCAATTCTGCTCGAAATCCTTTGCTCGTAGGGGTAGTTTGTGGGGGCATGAAAAAACCTATTCAGGTGGAAAACCGTTCCAGTGCAAAGTTTGCTTGAAGTCGTTTATCCAAAAGCCCCATTTAATACGACACGAGATAATTCATACAGGAGAAAAACCATTTCAATGTAAGCTCTGCCTGAAGTCTTAATCAAATCAATATTTTACAGAAGCATAGGAAAACTCATATGAAAACAATTTCTAAGTAAAATTCGTTCGAATAATTACACAACTGCGATATAATTTTCAGATCACCCAGTCGTCATAGTGACCTATAAATAACACTCTCACGTAGATAGAGATATCACATGAAGATTTCGGAGAAATGTCTCACTTCAGTATAAAGTGAGTTTCAAAAAGTTTGCACCATATAGGAAACTTTTTATTATCCAGTTGTCAGAAAATTTTATTCCTGATAAAAATTGGTGCATTGCGGAAAACTTGCATGTGAGTTGTCAAAATTCTAAATTTCCAAACGGTGTACAGGGGAGAACAAAAAATAGGAATTTTCATCAAGAGCAACCTAACCTTATTTTCGACATTATCAAAAAAGTGTATTTAGAAAAGTTGTTTGGAATTAGAAGCAATATTCAGATTTAATAAAAAATAAAGAGTACTAGTATATCATATTCGCTGTGTGCATTAGGCTGGAGGGATAGATGAAACTATGACAGCGCCCAAAGTGACTGGAGTAGGTAATAATCCTGGTAATCGTAATGGCAACGGTTGGTAGTATCACAACATACATATAATAACAATGAGCCCTCACTATTGCTGTGTAGTCGATTGCAAAAATAGTACCAAAATTAGTATATGTAAAATTGTATACATTTCCAACAGCATCACATAAGCTGCAGCAAAGAGATAAGTGTTCTGTTATTCCACGATATTTCAATCTCTAATTCCGGGACGTGAGGTTTTCATTCGATAAATATTTCAGATGTTTTCCATTTGATCGCCTAGAAGTGGACAGTAAAAGTATAAACAAGTTCCATGGGACTGTGCCGGTGATAAAAAGCAAATAGCGACTTAAGCTGCGAGTTCGGGAATGCCTGGACGGTATTGTAAACTGATCAGTCTTATGAACAGGGGACAGAGATACTTTTGATGTTTTTCCGAGTTGTCAATCATACACTGGCATTCTATCAGGACAAAGCTAAGCACCTCGCAGAGGATTTGTGTTTTAATTTTCACGAACTGGTTTAGGTTACAAAAGCAATGGGCCTTACATGTGAACTAATGTTGAATGTAATGCACTTTAAGTACTAAGAGTGAACATCGTTACTTGTACTGTATAATGTATAAGCAATACTTAATATTTTGTTGACAATTATACGTATTAGAGAGTGTTGAACGTGTTAGTATTATTTAGGAAACGTTCAATGTTCTCACATCCTTGCAAGGGTGAAAATGGGATTCCATATTCAACTAAAATTGGAGATCTCATTCCTTTTCTGATTATTATATTAGTAGAGAATTCCATTAAATAGTTTTGCATTGAATCTGATTTTATTTAGTGGTTTCCCGTCAGCTTAAAGTTAGCCAGGGTATTTTTTTAAATTTGTTTAACTACTTGGTGCCCTAACTTTTTTATATTCTCAAGACCTTATGAACCTGCGACCTTAATAAACTAACGAGCAAGCTCATTACTTGCCGTACCTAAAAGTACACAGAAGTAGCATTATTTTATGATATTCAAAATATATATAACTTGACATGCATAACCTCCAAATGAGGTGAACTTTCGTATCCATATACATATTTTTTATCATTTACTTTCGACAGAAAAAAACTTCGATTCTACTGGAACTATTAGTAAGCAGAAAATTGTTACATCGTGGTAGATTATTTAGAAATTGTAAAAAAATTGAAATTTTTACAGTGAGTATTGGAAATAAACCAGGAAAACTTTAGCTATCGAGTCACTACAGGGCATTACCAGTCTTGCTTACAGCAGATACACCTTAGGTGCCGCCCTCATATTACTATAATAATATTTTGAATTGATGCGGCCGATGCTTGTTGAAAATCCATATTGACGTAAACAAAAGACACTCACTTCACTAAATGATTTTCACTAAACTGGATTTACAAAACCACGACACGTGTTTCGCTCTACAATAACTTTTTCAAGTGCAAATAATACTAACTCAACAATCACGTTAAATAGTCAAGGCAGATAGTAGCAGGTTTATGAATCTAATTAAGAATATTGAGGATATTAAGAATTATCCATAAGGTATTTATAAGGGATGAGACCAAGTAAAACGGAGATTATACCCATTACCTGATGAATCTTCAGTAAAACAAATTCAACAAAGGAGAATTATTTAAGTTGATCTGGTCATTAAGCATTTGCGACTTTTTGCATTTATTAGTTTCTAAACTTTCTAGAAGGTCGAATTTATAACCTTTCTTTTCTGTATATAATATTTCTAAATCGTTAACAAAACAATGTTTTTCAGTCAAGAGGTGAATAGCAAAAGTTGAATTTGTTTTTCCATTGAGGAAACAGTTCCTATGTTCTGATAATCGATTTTTGAATATATACATCACATTTATGAGGTTTATCTTTATTGTTCTTAATAATTTTACTTAAATTATTATCGGTTTTATATGCAATATTGATGGTATTTTTACGCAAAAAAGTAGATTTTTTTCGGTAGTATGGCCTAAATATGTAATAACTTTGAAATTATATTTTTCGTTTTGAGTAGAAAATACTTCTATTATAGCTTTTTTATAAAGTTTTCTTGAAAGAATATTATCCATAAGATTTTGATTATAGCTGTTATTAATAGAAATTTGTATAATTATATTTAATTCTTTAATAAAAGGGTGATTTGCATTGATAAAGTCAAAAAACACTTCTAATTGTCTTCCGGTTCCCACGAAGCACACTAAAATGTCGTCCACATACCTGTACCGATATAAGAAATTTTTAATTAAAGGATTATTGTGAATTTTTTTGGAGATAAGTTTGGAGTTTCCTGGAAGATGTATATTCTTGATTTTATCAATTAGTTCGTAACTATTTTTTAAACTGAATTTTGGAACGAAATTACAATATCTCCTGATCAAATCGATTAGTTTTCCGAAAAGTTTCACTGAAGGTGCTGTTATGAAAGATACGACAGGACGAATAGGGTGATTTTGTTTGTGAATAAAGTTTAGGCGCTTGTGGATTCATAATAGTGTGTCAAAATTTCTCTTTTTGATCCAAAATACTATGAATTGATTTCAGTGTTCCTTCTACTTCTTGTTGGTAAAATAATGTTGGATCATTTTTAAGTTTTACATATATATCTAAATTCAAGAGATCTGAAGTTTTTTTTATGTAATCATCTTTATCAATTGCAATCACCGTTTTTTCTTTGTCCGCAAGTGTAAACATTATTTCTTTTCTATAGACTTTTTTTTATGTTGTGCTTTATTTGAAAGATCAGATTTCAATATATTAGCGGAAAAATGTTAGTTAATATTTCAATCTGATGTACCTTTTAATGCTATTTCCGTTTCAATTCCTAGAATTTCTAATTTTTGTTCGTTAATTTCTGGTTTTAGATTATAGTTGAAACCTTTTGCAATTAATCTTCAACTGATTTGTTGAAAATATAAACAGGATGTTCATAAAATCAGATGTGGAATCATCTGCGACTGAAAGATAAACTTTAGTCACTATCTTCCATCGTCAAGATAACCTCTTGTGAGGTATTCATGTTGAAAAGGGAAACATTCTCAATTGAATATTGATAGAAAGATTTTTCTGTGAATTGAAAAATCTTTCTATCAATATTCAATTGAGAATGTTTCCCTTTTTAATCTTCAACATTATTTTACCAACAAGAAGTAAAAGAAACACTGAAATCAATTCATAGTATTTTGGATGAAAAAAAGAAATTTCGCACTATTATGAATCCACAAGCGTCTAAACTTTATTCACTAATTAAACTCCGCAAACAGAATCACCCTATTCGTCCTGTCGTATCTCTCATAATGACACCTTCAGTGAAACTTTCCGGAAAACTAATTGATTTGATCAGGAGATATTGTAATTTCGTTCCAAAATTTAGTTTAAATAAATAATAGTTTAAAAACTAAAGAACACGCTTTAATAGAAAACTAAACTAAAAAGTAGAAAATAATTTTAAATTAGTTTGAAATAAGAATACAGTGATTAACAACAAATTTATTTCATCGTAAAAAAGCGTGGGGTGCTTGATGTCAATTGTTAATATTTCATGGACAGATATTGGTGAAAGTAGAATCATTATGAAAATATCTTAAAAAGCACCCCACGCTTTTTTACGGTGAAATAAATTTGTTGTTAATCACAGTATTCTTATTTCAAACTCATTTAAAATTATTTTCTACTTTTTAGTTTAGTTTTCTATTAAAGCATGTTCTTTAGTTTTCAAACTATTATATATTCTCAACTTTTTAGTTTTGTTTTCTATTGAAGCGTGTTTTTTAGTTTTTCAAACTATTATTATTTAATTTTTTCAACTAATATTCTCCCATTTTGAATAGAATCGGACCATAATCACAAAACTCGTCCGTCATTTTGGAGCCGCCATCTTGAATCCTTCAATTTTGACAAAATAATCATAATCTCCGACCTCAAAAACCCCCCACATACCAATTTTGAAGCGAATCGGACCATAATCACAAAACTCGTACGCCATATTGGACCCGCCATTTTGTTTTTTTTTTTTCAAACAAAAATTTATTAATGCATTGTCACCGAAATTATGTACGTATTTCAAATCATTCGTACGTCTGGAAGTGGGTCAAAATCGCGCCCAAAGGAGTCGGTTACAAACATACAAGTGAAGCTAATATAAAGCGTGTAAAAATAGTTATGAACTAATAGATAAAATCAAGAATTTACAACTTCCAGATAACTCCAAACTCATCTCCTGTGATGTACAAAATTTATTTCCGAGTATTCCACCAGAAGAAACTATCACTTTGGTAGAGAATCTTCTGGTTAGGAACATTTCTCAAAATTGTTTCCAATTTAACAATAGTTTCTATTCTTCTGATAAAGGACTAATAATGGGTAATCCCTTGAGTCCTTTATTAGCTAAAATATTTATAGACAATTTGAAACAAAAAGTCACAATAATCCTTTAATTGAAAATTTATTATATTGGTACAGGTATATGGACGAAATTTTAGTGTGATTCATGGGAACCGGAAGATAATTAGAAGTGTTTTTCGACTTTATCAATGCAATTCACCCTTCAATTAAAGAATTAAATATAATTGAACAAATTGCTATTAATAACAGTTATAGTCCAAACCTTGGATAATATTTCCAGAAAACTTTATAAAAAAGCTATAATAAGTGTTTCCTACTCAAAACAAAAAACATAACCAAAGTTATTACATATTTAGGCCATACTACCGAGAAAAAAAATGAGTAAAAATAACATCAATATTGCATATAAAATAGATAATAATTTAAGTAAATTTATTAAGACCAATAAGAAAAAACTCAGAAATCTGGAGTATATCAATTAACTTGTGGCTCTTGTGCAAGTTTTTACATAGGCCAAACAGACAGAACATTCAAAAAAAGATTGTTAGAACATAGGAACTGTTTCGTCAATGGAAAAACAAATTCAACTTTTGCTACTCACCTCTTGACTGGAAAACATCGTTTTGTTAAAGATAAATGCACCAAGTCGCAATTTTTGCTTAATGAGCAGATCATCTTGAATAATTCTCCTTTGTTGAATTTGTTTTACTGAAGATTAAACAGGTAATGGATATAATCTCTGTTCTATTTGGTCTTATTCCTTATAAATACCTAATGGATAATCCTTAATATCTTCAATATTCTTAGTTAGATTCATAAACCTTCTACTACCTGCCTTGACTATTTGACATGATACATCATGATTGTTGAGTTAGTATTATCTCCACTTGAAAAAGCTATTGTAGAGAAACACGTGTCGTGGTTTTGTAAATCCAGTTTAGTAAAAATCATTTAGTGAAGTGAGTGTATTTTGTTTACTATAATATTTTAAAGCAAAATTTGTTCCCATTTATTATTTATATTTCGACGTTTGTTGAAAATGGTTTAAATTTTTACTAGTTTTTTTATGGAAATTTTATGTTTCACTCTGTATGTATATCCATAATAACTATCAGTATGATTTAAAGAAAAAAAAAAATTAATTAACTAATGCTAAACAATTAAATTATTCAAATCTGCAAGTTTACTATCACTTTAATCATAATGTTACCTTAAAGGGTAGTTCTAATTTATGTATGTAGGGCAGAATATACTGTTTTTTTGAAGACGGACCTACATGAGTCTCTGTATTCCAGATCAAATAGTAGCCTAATAATACTTTTCTGGGAGGTGAAGACTCTTTTATATTCAGTTGCCAGTCCCCATGTTGCAATGTTATTTGATAAATGGCTATATGCAAACGCCTTGCATAAGTTCAGCAACCCTTTTTGGTCCAAAATTGGTTTCATCTGGGAGCCCAACAGATAGATAGCTCACAATAATCTCATCTAACCACATAAGTATTTTCATCAAGTTAGAACAGCCACTATCCAATGAATGCACGACTCCCCTCTGTGTTCCCCAAGGATCTGTCTTGGGTCCCTTAATTTTTCTCCTTTTTGTAAACGATATTCCCAATCATATAACCGCAGGACAAGTAACAATGTTTGCCGATGACACAACATTCACAACCTGTGGAGAAACCCTTGAATAACTGCAAAGTAATATAGAAAAAGCTCTAAATGAAATGAAAAAATAGTGCCATAAATATCGACTTATTTTAAACACCGATAAAACAGTCTACATAAATCTCCATATGAAAAAGTCTGTTCTTAAGACCTTTTGTGAAGGTTTAACATTCAGCTATAACGTAAAGCTACTCGGGACATGGCTTGACTCGGACCTTAGTTTCTCTAGAGTAGTAAGTTCGCAAAATTGCCAGTGGTGAGCCGACGAAAACCCAAATTTTAAAATAGAATGCAACAAAACATCTTGTGTGGCATTTTAAATAATACATTAATTCATCTTTTATTTTTTGTGGCAATATGAACAATGAAATGATTTTAAAAAATTTATGTTTGAAATGAGCCAATTATTGATCAATTTTCACAGCAAGAAACAGAACGGCTATGGTTCCGGCTTGACGGAGCATCGTGGCATAGTACAACATCAATTAAAGAATATCTCGGTGACAAATTGGAGAGTAAATGGATTGGTAGATACTCAATATATCCATGGCCTGCAAGGTCTCCCGATCTCACTCCTTTAGATTTTTTCCATTTCAAAATATTGATGAATTGGAAAATGTTGTTAGGGGATGTTGTGCCAGTATACCGAAATCTTTTTAAAAAAATGTCAATGAGATACTAGTACTCTTTCTGAGAACCATTAAAAATGGGAAGAAAAAATGTTGTGTAGGTGGCTGTGATTTCAAATCCGATCATTGTTTCTAATTCTAAACAACTGTTCTAAATAAACGTTTTTGATAATGTCTAAAATAAGAGTAGTTTACTCCTGATCAAAATTCTTATTTTTGTTCTTCCCTGTACACCGTTTTCCGGAATGCACCAATTTTTATCAAGAATTTTTTTTTTGACAAATGGATAACAATAAAAGTTTCCCATATGGTGGGTAGTTTTTGAAACTCACTTTACTAAAGAATTATCTCAGTGACATCTGTATGTCTTTTTGACATTCGAAGTAAATTGTCCGCCAAAAGCCTGAACTACAGAAAAAACTTTTATATTATTCAACTTATTGACTTCACGAAAACTTGTACTCTGGTAATAAAATGTTATCTAGGCAATTGTGGAGTATATCGAAATTTTTCGACTAGATGATAATTTTTGGGATTTTCACTAAAAAATTAATCATGTGGAAGTTTTTCAAACATTTTGACAGAGTGTAAAGTGGAAGAAGTCTGATTATGAAGGATTCAAGATTGTGAAGTAAAGTAAAAACAAAATACTTTTCAGTATGAAAATATTGTTGATTTATTTATTAGATAAAGTCGAATTTCCTTTTCCCAAATGAAAATAAAATTGTGAAGATGCCCTTATGCACGGGCATATTTCCGCATAGTTTGCTAAACAGATTATACTAATATGAAACTAAACATATTGATAGAATCATGTAAATGAATTCAAGATCAGTTTGTATGAAACTTTGGCAATGATCATTTTCTCATCATCCTACCTTGTCAAACTGTTTCTCCAACACCATTCAGCACAAAAAATTTGGATAAAATATGTTTTGTTTGTGCTGTCGATGAATCTTTTTACACTAGAACAATAAATGGCCAAAGACTGAAAGCATTGGACGCTCCCGTGGTTGTTTTCAAAAGGAGTGTTGTGGTGGTGGTGGGTGGTGGTCATTGAACTCAATACTACGTAACTGGAAAGGCCCCTCGTGCTTTGACGAAATGAACGGCAGTGTGCCAGGGGCAACTGAGAGAGAAAGGACGATGTTTAGTATTTGTTTCTTTGTCCGCCTCGAAAGCTTAAACGTTATTTTTTATCCGATTTGTTTACCTGTGCCATTTTATCTCTAATAAAAGTATTTTTTACTTGTGTATTCCTAATAAAAGTGCAAATAAAGGTGTTTTGTGGTGATTAAATTATTAAGACAAATACATTTTATTGTTCTAGTTTAATTGTGGTCAATAATGGTTCTAAACTGTGTGGCTTATGGATGTAATGTGGTGCACGGTGGAAGGAGCAAGATTTCTTTTCATGCTTGAATTTTTATTAAAATCTTTAATTATAAAATCAAAGAAGGATAAAAAATAAAAATTATAAATGTAAAAAGTGTTTTATTAAACACAGCAATTAACCATTTTGCAAATATTATTCATATTTTTGAACCCAAACATCCTGTGGTACAAGAATTTCGGTCCGAAGAATGTCATGAATTTCAGTTAATTAGAAAAATTATTCAACTTTTTATAAAATGCAGAATGCCTCATCACTCGTTAGTCAACTTACAGTTACATGGTAAAGAGGCTTCAATTAGACACAAAATGACTAAGATAGTATTGTTCAAAAACTGTTGACGAACATAAAATTGTTCATGGATACCTTATTTTTAATTATTTTATTTTTAATTTATGGTTTTATATTGTGATTGTAGAAAATTATTTGTATGCAATATCGTAAAGCACCTTTTTTTCACTCATCTGATTGTTTCGTGCATCAAAATTCACATTCGTAAAAAAGGTTCACTTTACACACATGTTGCATACAAATATTGTATAAATAACCATTGTCTGTCGTTTCAATTTTTGATTGTTTCCTTTATTCATTACTAATGATGTTGTGTATTAAGTTTTTAAAATAATGCTTTTTGGAAATAAATAAGACTGAATAACCCGAGGTGCAAGTTTTATTTTCTAATTTAACCCTACAGTAATGCAAACATTTGACATTTTTATTCCTATTTTGGCTTAAATATTGGTTAGAATATCCCAGCCTTTTTTATATATTAAAATAAATCTTTTTTTTTATTACTTTGCCAAAAAAACCTATTTTAACCAGGCGCGGCACATTTTCTGCATTTGACCCAACGAGTAAGAGAGAGATAGCGATACTAAACCACTGCGGGTTGCATAATTCAGCTATTTGCCTCAGTCCCTTGCCATTGCGCGTCCTTTCCAGTTACGTAGTATTGAGTTCAATGGTGGTGGTACATATATGACAAACTTCAAATTTTCAGGTGATATGATCAATCCTCCAATAAATGGCATGTCTGATGAATCTTCAACAGTGTTGCCAACAGAAATTTCATGAAATCCTCACTGCCAACCCAAAAATATCCTGACTTGTGCTGAAAAAATCCTCACAATCTTATGTTCTAATTTGTTGATGTATTTTCATGATTATTAGTTGAAAGAATATAATAGTGTAGAAACTGTCATATTTTTCATGTAATTCGCTACGATTTCATTGATAAACATACGAACTCGTGAAAACATGACCTCTAAAAAACAACCCTAATAAAATGACAATATGAGTGCTACTGTCACCGCTAAGCAGCGCCACAACCGACTAAGGTATTTGATTGTTACAGCTTTCCTTCGGAGGATTACACTGAGTAACGGATTGTGTAGCCTTGATTGGTTGAAAGTTTAAAATCATATAACCACGAGCGGAGCAATGAAATGTTTTTTTTATTATGATGACTGGAATGCTCGTCAAGCTGCGCGAATGGATTACCCATGCAGAGCACAATTTTCGGTTCGTGCCTCCTGGCAGTGGCGGAGGAACGAAATAACACACCACAGACAAATACACAACGATTCTTCTTTTCTTAGTTATTTTGGCCTTAGCTGTCAGGTCAGGACTATTTGGCAACCCTCTTTTGGTCTGTCATCGTAACCGTAACTTATACTTTACTACCACTGTCTGTTTTTATTTTTTCGTACATAAGTGCACCTATCAAGAAATATGATTTATTTTCATATTCGAAGAAAATCATCACTTTCATAATAGCTTAAAAATTTTCTCACAGTTGGCAACGCTGATCTTCAAACTATGTCGCTAAATGCTGTCTTTATCTATATCGCACAAGTCGCCAACTTAAAAAACCTTCAAAAGTCTGCCTCTCGAATGGCAATTACATTTCATTTATTCTCTATATACATATTGTGGCGGGTCTTGTGGCCATTATTTATATAGCGACAAGATGTTACTTTATTTTCCCCTCGGCTCATTTACTCAGAACAAGAGACTCGTGTGGGAACTGGCCCTAATAGATTCATATAGTGTGATATTAAATATTATTATTTTGTGACCCTTTGTCTTATTTTTGGACGCCACTCAGTTAAACATAAAACTAGAGAAATAATCTACTACAACTGAGAACTTGTATATTAAAACCTATACATAAATTATAGATAATTTAAAAAATACTCTGTGGATGGGTTCATTTAGAAATCAAACTCTGGTTGCTTATAATATCCAACGCATTTCCAATTATCCCACATTATAAATATTACATATAGATATTCAAGTAAAAAAAAATGTTTTCGATATTTTCTCCACTGCACAATCATTGGGTTACGTTTCGAAGTATAGTATCGATACAGGCGTTTCCTCGAATTTAAAATAAGGTTGATATGTGAACATCAACTTTATAAAAACAACGGTATCGGTACTATATAATATATACAATTTTACATTGCTGAGAAGGTTTATCAATAAGTACAGTTATGTAATATAGGTCTCTGTACTTCCGTAGAAAATATATGACAACAAAAATATGGGTATTTCCCAACTTTGAAATATTACACACTGTTTCATTATCAATTATGTTTATACCTTTGAAGAAAATCACCACAATGTAGTTGAATCCAATTTTTTATGAATAAATCCATACACAATGTGAATAGACAATGGAATTAAAAATCGGCAACGCAATTTATACCAACAACGTAATGTGTACAAGCACTTCAACTCAAAACGGGTTACAAAAAATATTCCAGAACAGTCTGACCTTAACAATCCTGAGGTATTAATAAGTACACACCGACAGTGCTACTAGTCTGGATGTCCACATACTGCAAATCAGGACACATCAGCTTTCTGAGTTGTCTATATGTGACCTCCTGATAGTCCTGAACCATGAATTAATTTGCCTGTAGGTACCATTATCAATTGACCGTTGCCAGGAACCAAGAACCCAATAATATTCATACGATTTGTACCTGACCAATATATAACTCATTTGTACTTCCTGGTTTCGTAGCTCTAGACTTTATTATCAAAGTTTGTTTAAATATTCTTGATAACAAAGTAAACGAGCTTAGAATTGAAATTGCTAGAGGTTAAAGAAACCATGGGAGTTCATACCAATGAAATATTAAAATATTTACTATAAAATTATTTCTGTTGATTAATTTATCAGCTTCATTGAAAGAAGGGTGTTTCAAATATATAGAGAAATTTTCACTTTGAATCCATTAATTATCAAAGTTGGCTTGTGTCATTATCCATTAATAATTCGTGGTGTAAATCTCGTGCAGAACCATAATCATTTCCAACCTCGTGAGAAGTGTAATCTCATTCATATAGTTACCACAAAAATACCATAATGGATTAAATCATAGCCACTGGGAACTGTATCCAAACCTACCCTTGTATTTTCTCAAAACTACTACCAGAAGAGAAAAACTACATGGATGGCCTCGCATTACTTTCACAGCGAAAAGAGAACCCTTTTTCATTAAATCTCCTTCACTTTAATTTTCTCACTCGAGAACCGGAAGTCCAAATTCCGTGGGTAATTTAAATTTACCTCTCAACTTTCCTTTTCATATTCGAATAACTTTTTCCAATCTATTGAGAAGGAAAAGGGCAGAGTATATTTAATGACAATACCTATAGTCTCGATCAGCTGTTTTGACGTCATGTGGTAGATGAAAGATTATTATCTTGAGATATATTTTCTAAACCACGAGAATAATAAAAATTATATATTTATATGCGGGTATAGTATTAGTAATTTATATACAACTTGTAACTTATACTGCTCCGCAGTGTAAACGTTACAATGCCTCTCTCCGAGGAAAAAATAGGATTGCTCGCAAGACTATTTAAAAAAAAATCAAACATATCAAAGAAAATGTATACTTTGTCCACTTAATGATATCTTTTATTTGATCTTTCATAACTGCGTGTATCACTTGTCCTGTAAGCAGGAAACAAATTTAGTAGGTCATAATTGGTAAATTTCAAAATTAAGTACTTGATATAATAAACCAACATATAAATATTATAAACTAAATGGCTGATAGTATAGCAGCTCTCAATATGAGAAAGCCAACTAGGCTTGAAACTAACTAAATAGGGCAATTTAAAACTAATCAGACTGGGGTTTATTTGAGTCATCATCATAATAAGGCTTTGAATCCTTTATGAGCCATTTTCCTGCTTTTGTCCCATATTCATTATAAAGCTCGTAAACTAGCTTTGAATACTTTTTCTCAATTAATGATAAAACGAATTTAGGGGCAAGCTTCGCCGTAAACTTGTCTGCTGCGTTTGATAAAACTTTATTCCTACGCTAAACTTTATCTCCTACAAAAAATTATATATCTCTCTTCATCAAGTTGTATGTTTTAGAGTTACGAAGATAAGCTTCATGCAAACTCTTTCTGACATCAGCAAAAACATCTTTCAAATTTTCAACGTCCTTCCGGAACAAAATCTTTAATCTGAAGATCTGACGAAATATTACTTAGGTTACAACGATAATGATCAAATTTTATTTTCTATTATATCGTTAACTGTATTAGCAGTTGCATTACGTACTGCAAATAGTACAGTATATTTAGAGAAAAAATCTATTGCTGCTAGAATCCACTGGTGACCTTTCTTGGATCGGGGAAAAGGACCCATTAAATCTACTGCCAGGAGTTGAAATGGCGATTACTAATCTTTTCCTTACCCATAAGACCCATAGGTGAAATATTCGGGGCTTTATGAGCCGCGCAAATGTGACAACTTTTAACAAAGCTAATAACGCCTTGCCTCATTCTTGGCCAATAAAACAATTCCCGTATCCTATTCAAATTTTAAAGAATCCAAAATGTCCACTAATAGGTGGACATGAGCTCATAACTTCACGTCTCTGTGTTTTTGGTACTAATATTTTCCACTCAGGTAGATCTGGTTTCAAGGGGGAATTTGAAGGTATACATTTGAAAACATTATTATTCTCGACTTTCCAATGAGGATATTTGTCGGTATTTTTGATGATTTTATTCCTAAACTTAGTATACCAAGTATCTACTTGCTCTACATTGATTTCACAAAAGGCAATGGATTCAACAGAAAAAGATTTATTTAAGGATTGGTCGAGATCATCCATATTATCAGGGGGAATTCTACTTAAAGAATCTGGAATAATGTTATTACAACCCTTCCCATGTACTAAATCGAAACTATGTTGCCTGAGGCGAAGAGACTATCTGATAAGTTTGCCACTGGGATTTTTAACATTGTTCAGCCACAACAGACTGTAATAATCTGTTATAGATGTAAATCTAGTACCCTCAATATAAGGCCTAAACTTATCAAAACAAAAACACAAGGCAAGTAGCTCTTTCTCTGTAGTACTATAATTCCTTTCTGTACGAGAAAGTGTTCTGGATGCGTACGCTATAACTTTTTCTTCTTCCTCAATAATTTGAGTAAGTACTCCTCCCAAACCAGTATTTGAGGCGTCTGCCTGAACGATGAATTTTTGAGTAAAGTCCGGTTGAGACAGAATAGGGGCCAAACTAAAAGCTGTTTAATTTTAATAAAGGAACTTTCTGCATCATCATTCGACTGAATACGTTGGTTTTTCATTTTACCTCTCAATAAATCAGTAATAGTAGACATTAATTTAGAATAATCTGGAATGAATCTTTTATACCAACTGCATAAACCTTTCGATTTCGGTAGCTGTCTTAGGTCTTGGATAATTTACCATGGCCAAGACTTTATCGGGGTTTGTCCTTAAAGAGTTGCTGCCAACAAAATAACCAAGAAAATTTAATGACGTTTTAAAGAATTCACACTTTTTGAGATTAATTGTGAGTCCCGCTTCTTGTAACAAATTTTTGACTTCCGACAAAAGACCACCATGTTAGGTCAAAATCCGGACTACAAATTATTATGTCATCGAGATAAGTGAATACGTGAGGTTCATACTTAGCTCCAAAGATTGCGTCTACTAACCTCTGTTGAGTTTGAGAGTATTACATAATCCAAATGGGACTACATTGAAACAGAAACTACCTCTACCGATAATTGAGAAACTAGCCTTAATTTTCGAGGACTCACTCAAGGGAATTTGCCAGAAATCTTTTCTTAGGTCAATTGATGAAATGAACATAGCATTTCGGAGAGATGTCAACCTTTTATTGATGTTCGGTAATGGATAGGAATCATATCTTGTAATTTAATTAAGTGTTCTACCGTCAAAAACAAAACGAAATTCTCCATTAGATTTTTTAACTAGCATAACTGGAGAACACCAGAGACTTACAAGGCTCAACAACTTTAAGTCTTAACATATCATCTAATTCTTTATTTGAAATTTTCATCATATAAGGTGATAAAATGTTTGGCTTTTTCTTAAAGGGTGGGGAATCGCCTGTGTCAATGGTCTTCTGAATTTTACTTAACCGATCGTCACTGATCTCATTAAAAGAATTAATAATGGTCTCTGCTGTCGTGCGATTTGTAGTTTATAGGTCTTTAAGACTACATGAGGACGGTGGTTTTAAGTAATGATCTAAATCTACTACGCAAATCTCACAATCAATGTCAATATTACTATGAATTTCCAAGAATGTTTACTAAAATTTACTGAAATATTAAATATTTTGGCAAAGTCACAACTAAATATAAACGAATGGGATAAAGATGGTACCACATAAGCAGAAATAAGTTTACAAACATTATCAACATGAACAGGAAGATCTACTACTTCTGTTATATTATGCAGAGTACCATCAGCGGTGCAAACATTCTTTGGACCTATTCTATTAGAATGAACTCCCAAAGTTTTCAAAATATCAATACCTTTATTACCTACCACTGATGTTGTCGCTCCGCTATCAAATAAAACCGTAATGTTTTTCGAAAATCTTTATACTACTATAAGGCCTATTATCATTGGGCTTAGCAACAAATAAGGGTGAAAGTTCTTCAATACCTGCATTTTTAAGGATTTTAGCAAAATTAGAAACATCTAGAAGTATCTGAGATTGTAGTTTACTAATTTCTTTGTGAGGGTCTAAACTTAGAATTGGTGTAATTTTGACCCTTAAAAATTACGCCTCCTCCACGTTTTTTGACATCTTGTGCAATTAAAAACTTTAACGTTAGGTTCACCACGTTTAAAACAAAATATTGTCCTTGTTGCTCTGCAATTAATGAATGAATGGTTTGGTAACCTACAGTTCTAACAAACTAATTTATCTATAGCTTTAGGTACATTACCTTTTGTGGTTCTTGTACTATTAGATGTACTTGCTCCAGGACTATTTGTATTATCATTACAAAATTCTAGATTTTGCCATTATTATTGTTTCTTAATTTATTTTTATAGCTACTATTGTTACTAGTATTTTGATTAAAATTGTTAGCATTTTGACTATGTTTATTATTTCTATACCTGAACTGATTTTATTTTTGTTGAAATTATTAAAATTATTTATATTGAAGTCAGAGCTAGTACTTGGGCCTAAAGTTGAAACTAGTGGAGAGGATTGTTTACTTTTTAAATAAGAAGCCTCTTCCAATTTCCTACATAAAGAGGATAATTGCCCTACCGAAGCAATATCTACTAGTGCGAGTTGACTTATGTATTCTGGTAAAAGACCTCGCCTGATGTGTTTAATTTTTGAGCATTCAGGGATTGGACGGGATAATCGGCTAAATAGAGTTTCTAAATGTGCAACATACAAGGTAACTGACTCATTTTTCCTTTGGTATGTATGTTTAATTTGTTCCCAAAGTTGGTCTTCAATATCTGAACGCAAAAAAACTTTTTTCTATTTTTCTACAACGGTTTTCCAATATGTAACACTATGTTTTATTCTCCTATACCAATAGTAAGCATCGTTAGTAAAAAGTTCAATAGCTGAAGTAAATAGTTCATCGTCTGTTACTTTTCTAGACTCTGCTATTTCTGAAAAATTTTCTAAAAATGAAAATAAATTCTTAGACTCCCCATTAAATTCAATTCCCCAACTAGAGATTGGTTCTTTATCTAAGGAACATCTTGTATTTGTTTGTGTTAAAGGATTAATTATATTTGAGGTTTGATTAAGAACAGACTCATTAATACTGGTAACTTGAAGTTTTTTATCTAGTTCCGCCTCACACTGTATACACGAAGCGTATGTCTCATTTTTGAAACTAGTACCTTCTTCCAACCTGTCATTAGGAATATTCAAATCCTGTACTCTTCCTACAACGTGACTTTAATTTAAAAAAAGAATAATCGTGATCTGTACCTTCAAATTCTTCTATTGTATCTCTAATTCATTTTACTGACTGATTAATTTCATAATATTCTTATCATAGGTAGTGCCCAAACAGCACGGAATATTCCTGGAATATTCTCTAAATATCCAAAAATAGAAGAGTATATTCCGAATATACATGGGATATTCCTAGAATATTCACATACCTCTAGCATATTCCAGGAATATTCCAATATGCATATTACTGGGATATTATCGGGAGAATATACCACGAATATTCTCGTGAGAATATTCCTGTGTGAATATTCATGGAATAATCATATATGAATATTCATAGAATAATCAAAATTGGATATTCTGTATTGTATATTCATGGATATTCTCCCTTATTTCTATGGAATATAATATAATAACTATTTTCGAATTCAAAATATGGGAAAAGTATGAGAAAAAGTGCGAATAGATGTATTTGATTTGCAAACAGAGTTTTTGTTCCGACAAGCTGACAAAAATACACTACCGTACTGATCAAATTATAATTGGTCGGAAAATATCGAGGTGCACTTTCACGACCAATCAAAACGATTCCGCGCGCGTCAGCGTCTGTCGTTCATCCGGTAGTCGTAGCTTAACCCGATGGCAGAGCTGTAAAGTTGAATGCATTTTAAATTGACATTTGACATCATTTGTTTTTTTTACTGGTTACTTTTGCATATTTGTATGTGTTTGGAATTGTTAAACAAATATTCTTAATAATCACCACAGTGTGGTGAGTACACTTTTATGTTACCATTCATTTCATTCCATAAGAATTTCATTTGTATATCACTGATCATTTCATTTTCAAGGCGTTTTCTACAAAATGCCTGAAAGAAAAAGAAGCAGAGTGCTTGGTATAAGGAAGTACACCAGGAAACTGAAAATATTATCAATACAATTTTTACACAAACTCCGTCACAGCATGCAAAAGAACAGTTAAGTAATCGAGTTAAAACTATTAGTGATATAATGGATTCAACTTTTTCTGATTCAGATAGCAGTAGTTCGATCTTGCAATTCTTGTTTTTCAGAGATATCCCTGTAGTGACAGAAGAAACGGGTTAATAAAATATGTGTTATTATTATTATAACTATATAGAAATAGACCTGTTCAAATTCAAGTTGTTTTATTCCATTGTAGGGAACGAGTGCGCAATCTGCGGAAATCAAATGGTTTTTTTTCTGAGTGGAACCTGCAATTCCAATCCAGGAAAACAATTACGTACCTATTGCACTACTACATAATTTTTGAAATGATTGTTTTTTGGCGAATGTAAGCAAAAACATTGCTTGAATTGTCGGGCATAATTGTAGGAGTTCATAATATTGATGTAAAAGTGCCATTCAAGATTTTATATTCCGGATACTCATGTGGGGAAACAGTTGTATTTTTCTATATTTTCTTAATTTCTGAAATTTCAGGAAATGGTTATTTTGTTCTGAAAACCCTTCAGGATATTTAGGGAATATTACTATCATATTCCTGAATTACTTTGAATATTCTAGGAATATTCATAGAATATGTTCATGGAATATTCTAGGATTATCCTTTCTGGAATATTGTAGGTATATTCTGGATATACAAGGAATATTCCTGGAGGATATTCCAGGAGTATTCCTCCTGGAATATTCTGGATATTCCGGGAATATTCCTCATGGAATATTCAAGGAATATCTAAAAATTTCCCCACCAGCACATTCTATTAATATTCCAAAAAAGATATGTATATCCCTGGCACATTTAAGAATATTCCAATATCCCAAAAATAATATTCTATGAATATTCATGGAATATCCAGTGCTGTCTGGGGATCAGCGTGGTACTGCACCAAAAAATCACATGGGAACTGAGAAAAAATGACAGAAAAATAGAGCCCCAGGTGCCAAAGATGGGGGCACCACATCAAATTGTTTTGCAGAAATAAAATGTGTCAAATGCGCACAATCACACTGGACAAGAGATTGTACATAACCAAGAAGCCAAGTGTGCGAATTGTTTCGGCTCTCATACTGCTAACAGCACAGCATGCGAAGTATATCAAAAGCGTATTCAAGGACTGGAAGAAAAGAAGCAACGACAGATCCCAGGAAGAGGATTCAAAGAGGCCCCTCCACCTGCTGAGAACGCGTGGGATAGAAAAAAGAAGGTGAGATAAAACCCGGAATCCCCCAAAATCCCTACCCATCCTCACCCTCCAACCTACCAATTTGCTCGTCGGTCGGGGAGTACGGCAGGAGCGTCGTCTATAAATAGCATGTTTAATTCAAACCAAAATTCAAATATTTCGGAATCAATAAGATTTATAAACAACATTAATGCTAAAGTAAATGCAGCAAAAAACCAGTCCAAGAGACTGCTTATCGCGTGGCAGTTTTGCACTAGCAACGCAGAAAACTATAAGCTCTAATGTCAATAAATATATGTTAGTTCAACATCAACGGAGTTAGTAGGAAATATCATGTTCTTGCTAACATTGATAAAAGAACATAATGGCATGCTGTGGGCAAGAAAACTCGAAAAACTTGAAGTGAGGGACAATTCTCTGTGGGGTATGACGAAGCGCCTGAAAAGGCGTTTCGAACCCATACCTACCATAGAGAATGGTCAAACACGGGCAATATCAGACCGAGGAAAAGCGGAGATGTTGAAGTATTTTCAAAATGTACAAAAAACGCACGATGATAATACAGAGAACAAAAACAGACAAGTCAAATCGGAACAAATTAGAGAAATGCTGCCCATAAATCAAGAATCATTAAAAAAGAATCATTGATAAACTCAACAAAAAAGCGCCAGGACTCGACGAAATTGATGCGATTCTACTCAAAAATCCCCCGAAGAAGTACCTGGTTCAATTTCCCTATATTATAAATGCTGTGATAAAATGGCAATACTACCCAAAAATCCTCAAAAAACGGTAATAATTCCTATACCTAAAATCGGTAAAGACAAAAACATGGCAGGTAGCTACAGACCAATTTCGTTACTTAGTACTGTAGCCAAAGTAATTGACAAAATCTTACTTAAACGTTTTGTCAAAGTCGAAGAGGATAAAACCTCATCCCGAATGAGCAATTCGACATCCGTAAGGGGCATTCTACCACATCCCAGGTGGCCAGAATTGTTCATGGGGTGAGAGAGTCCTATAATCGTGGGAAAAATACTGTTATGGTCCTGCTGGACACCGAAAAAGCTTTCGATACTGTCTGGTTAGGATTAATAGCGAAGTTACAAATAGCTGGCGTGCCTTTATATATGGTAAATTGCTAGATTCCTACCTGGATCAACGGGCTTTTAGAGTTGAGATCAACGAAACCAACTCCGTTGAATAGTCAGTTGGAGCAGGTAACCCACAGGGTTCGTGCCTCTTGCCACATTTATACTCTCTGTATACAATCGCAATATCGCAATATATTCAAGATGGCCGCAAGTGCTGACGCGAGTGCAGATCTGTGCTATTATTGTAAGAAAAACGTATCAAAAAAACTCACCAAGTGTGGCAAGGCATATCACAAGAGCTGCTCAGCTAGGGTGATTTGCTGTGGAGGACCAATGCTCGAAGATGCACCCACTGCAAATAATCCTAACCATACATCAAGTAATAATACAGTATTGACAGAAGAGGGATTTCTCAAGGAAGAAAATAAGCTGCTAAGACAAATCATTCGGGACAAAGACATTGATGGCAAGGAAGCTATAATTCAATTACAAAATGACAAAATTGCATCTCTTGAAAATAAATTAAAACAATTCAGTATCGGAAATTTATCAAATAATAGCAGTTTCCTCACAAAAAAACGCTGTTATCACTGAACACAACATGATCACAAAAAATGGACACCTGGCAATAGAAGAAACAGCAAATAAAAAAACACATACCCAGAACCGAAATAAACCAAAGAAATGAAGCAAGAACTTCATTAACTGGTAAATCGAATATACAGGGTGATGCAAATATTCAAGCTGAGAAAATTGGTGCTGACGCCATGCAAATCCAAACTAGGCATAAAATGGATGAAATCATAAACCTGACAAATGATACAGAGGCGGTAGAAACTGATGATTTTACTGAAGTAAAAAGACGTAAAAGGAAATATATGCGAGGAAGTGGGGATGGAAATAAAGACCTATATGGGCGCGAAAATTCTGATAAGAAAATGTGGCTGTTTCTATCAAGAGTTCCAGACAAAATTAAAGTGGAAAATATAGAGAAGTACATCATCGAACGCACCAATTCCAACATATGTGTCACAAAACTTGTCAACTCGGAGCACTCAGAGTGACAAGCAATCATTCATAGTAGAAGTGGAACCTCAGTTCAAAGATCAAGTTTACGAACCCAGTTTCTGGCCAAGAAAAATATTATACGACCGTTTCAATTTCAACCTAGGGCGGCACCTCGTGGACAAAACCCAAAATCCCTGTACTTTGCTTGAAGACAACCGACTATCATCTTTTTTATAAAGCAACATCATACAGTGAATAAAGTCACTCATCTACATCTACTCAATTTGAAAATTCGCAGTATGCGAAACAAAATTGAAAGTATCAGTGTAATGCTTGCAGAAATGAATTATCCAGATATCCTGTGTTATACTGAAACATGGTACACAAATGAAGAAATATCGCTAGTGAAACTAGATGGCTATGATTTGGCAGCTTCCTTCTGCAGAAATACGATATCAGGCGGAGGAGTAGCTATATTTATGAAAAAAAATTTTGAATGGACTTTCAGTGAGATCAAAGTAAACCAGGTAAATGATCAATTATTTGAAGCTGTTTTTGCCAGAATCAGGTCAAATGAAACCATGCCAAAGTTAGCTTGTCTCTATCGATCTGCCAATGCCAATGATTTTTACTTCTCTCTAGCTCTAGAAAACCTAAATTTAATAAATAACTACGAAGGAAAAACAATAATAATAATAATAATAACATAGTCTTTATTTCATGGAATATTTCATATTTTTATACATAGTCAAAATACAAAAACAAAAAATGAAATAGGCGTCAAAAAAACAAGATCACATCTAACCATGTGAGTAGGATTAGAGCTATGTGAATGTATGTAGGAAATATTCGTCAAGAGAGTAAGGTTCAAGGTCGATAAGTAATTTCTTTACTCCCTTTTTGAATTTACTGATGCTATTCAGACTTTTTATATTGTTTGGTAGTTTATTAAAGAATTTTCTTAGAGGCATATGATGGATGCTTTTCTGATAGTACTAATCTGTGTACCGGAAAATTCACATTTATATTTCGTGTTGGATATTTATGACTGTGCCTATGTTCAGTAACATTTGTGTTCTTGAACAAATACAGAACACATTCATATATATACAAAGCATAAATTGTCATTGTGTTACTTCTTTTGAAAACACCTCTGCATGTTTCCCGAAATTTTATTTTAAACATAGCTCTAATCACTCTTTTTTGAATACAGAAAAGGTCATTAATGTTACTTTGACATCCCCAGAATATTATTCCAAATTTAGCACAGGATTCAAAATTTGCATGGTATATGATTTTTAATGATTTTTCGTTAAGGTATTTGCTTATGACTCTAATGCTATAGCATATCTGGTTCAGTTTTGCTCCTAAGCTTGAAATATGGACGTTCCAAAGTAAATGTTCCTCTATGAAGACTCCCAGAAATTTGGTATTATTCTGAATTTTGATTTTATTGTTGAGTAAGTTTATATTTTCTGGAGTTTCAATTCTCTGTTGTTTGGTTCTGAATAATATAGCGTTGGTTTTCTCAACATTTAGTATCAATTTATTTTTTGTAAACCATTCATAAATGTTTCTCGTGATGTCCTGAGTTTTTCGTATTAGGCTGGATAGTCCGGACTTGAAACTATCAAATTAGTGTCATCTACATAATTAGTTAGGTGTGCATGAGTGTCATTTAAGATATCCAAAATATCATTCATGAAAATTATGAAAAGTACTGGTCCTGTAATTCTACCTTGAGGGACCCCTATCTTGGTATGTTGTAAGTTAGATTTGGTTGCATGTCCATCAGTTATAATTTTTACTCTTTGTTGACGATGTTTCAAATAGGATTCAAACCAATCTAAAGCATTTCCTCTAATACCATATTTTTCGAGTTTAATCAGTAGGTAGTCATGATTCAAACAGTCATATGCTTTAGAGGTCTAGGAAAATACCCAGCACGATTTCATTATTTTCGAATGATTCAAGGATTTTTTCAGGGAACTGTGTGATTGCTGTTTCTACGGATCTGCCTTTTATATATCCATGTTGACTTGTATTGAAAAACTTATGACGGTTCATATGATCCATTAGACGATCACACATAGCCATTTCGAAGAGCTTAGAGAATGATGGTAGGACACTAATTGGACGATAATTTTCGAATTGTTCACAATCCCCTTTTTTATGGATCGGGGTTATTAATGCAATTTTAAGTTGTTCTGGGAATACTCCATATTGGAGTGAGTTGTTCATTATATAACATAGTAAGCTTGCTATTGATCCTACACATAATTTTACCATACTAGTAGGGATGTCATCATCACCACATGTGTGCTTATTTTTTAGTCTATTTCCTAAATCCTTAATTTCATTTATTGATACTGGTTTGATGAACATCGATTGTGAGCTACTTGGGCTATTACAACTGAATTGTTTAGCTTCTAAATTTTCTAACAAACTAGGAATTATATTTAGAAGAAAGTCATTATACCTATTTGCAACATTGCTTGGTTCACCATTGAAAGCCGAATCTGTGAGATTTTGCTTTCCTACAATTTCATTGTGAATACTCCACATAGTTTTCATTTTGTTGTCTGAGTTAGTAATTTTATATTCATAGTTTTCTTTTCCGAATTAACAATTCATTGTAATTTTTTTTCATAGCATTATATACATATTTAAGTTGAAAAGGGAAACATTCTCAATTGAATATTGATAGAAAGATTTTTTTGTGAATTGAAAAATCCACGATTAAAATGAAGTTATTTTTTGTGAATGTCTAACAGAAAACAACTACTTCCCCGGCTAAAGCCACGCTGGACATTGAACTACATCTGATAGATATTCTGAAAAGGCCCTAACTCAAAAGAAAAAATCTGAAATTGAAAATTTGCATTTTCATTCAGATAGTTATTGATTTTCTATTCCAGTCTTAATTAAGAACTCATAAAGATGAATGAGGCAAAGAAGAATGTTTTCCAAAAGAGAGTACTCACCAGAAATCATTCGTAACATTGACGCAGGAGAGACATCGCATTCACTAGGTCTTCAATACATTTTTGTCGACGATGATTCCACATCTGATTTTATGAACATCCTGTTTATATTTTCAACAAATCAATACATATTTAAGTTCTGGGCGGTTGTTTGATATAACTAACCAGACATTTGATTTATTTCTACACTCTTCTATTTCGATCTTTCCGCAGAGGTTGATTCTTTACTTCGATTCGTTTTATAGGGAAACAATCGTTGAAAATGTTTTTGAAGTGACTCATGAATTTCTCCCATTGTTCATTCACTTCGTTTTCCTTCAAGTTATATATGTCTGACCAATTCTGATCAGCCAGTTTTTTAATGAAAGTGTTTTTGTTCTTTGCCTAGAATGTTCTGATATATTTAAAAATTCTACTTTTTGTTTTATTTGTGAAACAGCAAATTTTTTGTGCAGTGTGATCTGAAATAGAAGAGTTCAGAATGTCTGTTGTATAACTGTCTTTCAGGTTTGTGAAAATATTGTCAATACATTTTTTCGAAGTTGGAGTTATTCTTGTGTATTCCTTGATGGTGAACACAAAAGAATAAGAGTTCAATAGAAGATTCATTTTAGTTATGTTTTCATCAGTATCCCTCAGTTCAATATTGAAATCACCAGCAATCAATATTACCTTATTCTCATCAGTTATTATCTCAAGCAGTTCTTCGAGTTTTCCGTAGAAAGGTCCTAGGTTTTCAGTATATGGGGGACGGTAGACACTTATAATTAAGAAATTAGTGTTATTTACCCTGCTTTCAATTGCGGCACACTCAAATACCTCACATTTTGATAATTTATTAATTTTTCCTACTGTTTTATAACTGATTCCATTTCGAATGTAGATAGCTGCTCCTCCATGTTTACCTTTTGGTCGACAGTAGTAGGAGGCCAATCTGAAGTTTTTAATACCATGTGTTTTTAACTCACTTTCAGTTTTCCAATGCTCCGTTGCTGCGAGAAAGAGACAGTCGGGATGTTGGTCTAGTAGTGCGTTTACTGGATCTATGCTGTTTCCTATTGATTGTAGATTTTGATGAATTAGGCTCACCGAGTGTTTGCTAATTGCTGTGTGTTTTAGTGTTTGAGTTGAGTCACGGTTCTTCTCATAGGTTTTCCTATTAATCAAAAATCCTCATTTCTTTGATAATTATAATACTTTCTAAAATCGAAACGTCTGAACGCCACACTTCTAGGCCATGTGGATTTTTTGTAAACTTCATCTTTAAATCGTTCGTCGATTCCGAACATGAAGCATTTATTTTGTGATTCATTTGTGGGCAATTCTTTTACTGTAATTTCAGCATTTTTCAGGGTATCTTGTTCTTTGACATAATCCTTAGTTTTTTCGGTAGTGATATGTCTTTGGATCCTACATAAGTATAGCCAAATTTTCCGTTCAGCTCCAAAAGCTTCATTGGTATTGTTTTCTCCAAAGTTTTTTGTGGGTCCCGTTTTCATTTTGTTCTTTCCATATCTGACAGTTGTAAATCCATGTTTATCATCTAGATCATTATTTATCTCTATGATTTCCCTCATTTTGTTTTCCTGGTGGTCTATAAGTTTTTTGTGTTCTTCTGTTGTTTTGTTTGGCTGGCCCTTTTTATTTACGGCATTTCCTAGCAAAAAGTTGGGTGTTTGTGTTTTTGTGGTGGTGTCTCTGTTATTTGAAGTTGCTGGTTTTTTGTTGGGTTCTAGCCGAGATAAATTATTTTTTTCTTGAAGTAACTGATTGTTACTTTTTAATAGTTTATTGTTTTCTAGTAGTAAATTGTATTTGTCATCTTTTGCCTTCATGATTTGCCTTCATGATTTGCATGAGCATATTATTTTCATGTCTCAGTTCATGGATTTCACTCCATTCACTTTGGTTTAATTCACAGCACTGAATTCGCGATTCACAGATTTTTTTGCACTTTAACTTGTTTTTGATTGCACAGGATAAGTGGTATGCATTTCCACAAACTATGCATATAATGGTTTTGTTTGCTTTAGTTTGGCAACATTTGAATGTTTTTTCCCCAAAGTTTTCTTTAGCAATAGTGAGGAGCACATTAGTCTGGCTCTCACTCTCCGCCATCTTGAAATAAGACACAATAGTATGTGGTGATTTTAATTATGACTTTCTGAACAACAACAAAAAAACTTCTGAGATCGTTTCAATTTTATCTTGCTTTGGGTTGGAAACACAACTCAATGAATGTTCTCGCGTACAAGGTACATCTAAAACTTTAATTGATTATATATTTACTGACATCAAGAGTGATCAATTGAGTACAAAAACTTTAAAAACATCGCTATCTGACCACACAGTGCTCAGTTAATGACCTGTCTGAAATATCAAACAGGAAATAAAATGAATCCAATAATCAGAAAAAGATTATTTTCATCAGAAAAAGATGCTTTTCATCAGAAAACAACGAGAACTTTAAAAATTTGTTATCCCATGAATCGTGGCAGGATGTGTATTACAACCATGAATCTGAAATAGCTTTTGATATATTCATCAAAAAATGTTATGCACTCTTTAATGGTGCCTTTCCTGTCAAAACTCTCAGGTCAGTATCTATCCTAAGGATAAGGATATTAAGGACAAAAATAAAACCTTGAAAAAAACTCACGAGGAAAAAATACTTCTCGCTAAGAAATATTTTCATTCAAATAAGATCATCAATGCCATGAATAAATCAAGCGCTACTTGGAATGTTATAAAATCGACAATAAATACGAATGACTCGAAATCATCCCACTGCATAACCACTGAAAACAATAAAACATTAACACTTCTGAAATTGCAACTGAATTCAATCATTTTTTTATTAAATGTGTAGAAAGTTTAACACGTTCCTCTACAGTTAATGATAGTTATAAACTGAAATTAAAAAATAATAATTTCAACTCATCACTCTTTTTTACCCCGGTAAACTGCCAAGAGAAATCTGAAATAATATCTACCGTGTGTACAAAAAATTCCAGTGGCATAGATGAGGTGTCATGTCAAATAATAAAATATGTATCAAATGAACTGGTTGAGATGTTGACATCACTTGTCAACATTTATTTCAAGCTAGGCATATTTCCACACCAGCTCAAGTCTGCCCTAGTTATTCCAGTGCACAAAAAAGGTAATCAATGTGACATGGCTAATTATAGGCCAATTGCCCTTTTATCAGTATTCTCCAAAATATTTGAGAAAGCCTTCCAAGTAAGAATTATAAACTTTCTGAATAAATACCAGCTATTAACAAATAGACAATTCGGCTTTACAAAAAATCTTTCCACACAGGAAGCTTTAATGTTCTTGCACGAAAAACTCCTAGACTGTTTTGACAAAAAATTGAAAACCTCATTATTTTCTTTGATTTCCAAAAGGCATTCGACGTTGTCAACCAGCAGCTATTATTGAATAAAATGGAATCATATGGAATAAGAGGGCCAGCCTTAGATTGGGTTCGATCATACCTCTCACAAAGAAATCAACGTCTGTGTAAAAAAAACGGGATTTCCTCTATAACAGAACCATTGAATGTTTCTTGTGGTGTTCCGTAAGGCAGCACTCGGGGCCCAACTTTCTTTGTCATTATGATAAACGACATCGTTCATAATATACAAGATGGACTCATGACACTGTACGCTGATGATACTTCTGTGGTTATCAATAGTAACAATCATGAAGATCTCGCTTCAAAATCATCAAACTGTGTCAACAAAATGAAATATTGGTGCGACATCAATGAAATAATCCTGAATGTAGCAAAAACAAACTTTGTCTTGTTCTCACCTATAACATCGAAACCCGATTTCAGCCTTCTAGTGAGACCAGGTGAAGATAATAATAAATCACTCAAGCAAAGCAATTTTATAAAATTTCTGGGTTTATATGTGGATGAGAACCTTTCCTGGGAGACCCACACTCAGCAACTCTTCAAATCCTTATCCTCAAAAAACTTTGCGATTCTCCAATTAAAGAAAGTGACGAACTTTGAAGCCATAATGTCAAATTACTATGGATGTGTGCACTCCCAACTCATGTATGGTCTGCTCTGCTGGGGTAACAGCTCTGGTACTGAGAAGGTATTCATGAGCCATGAGAAGCATATTTGGTCTGAGACCTACAGACTCGTGTCGACATATTTTCAGTTCTCATGGAATTTTAACATTATACAACATCTATATTCTAACTGCTGTTTGCTTCATTCACAATAATTTGAAAATTTTCAAAACATGTGGCGATGTCAATCACTACACGACTAGAAACTCAAATAAACTCTACATTCCTCTAGCTTCAACATCACTGATAAGAAAAGGACGTATTATAATATCCCTCAAAATATATAACCATCTACCTGACTCACTGAAAGTTCACAAGAATCCAATCTTCAAGAGAAGTTGTAAAACATTTCTCAAAGAAAAGAGTTACTTCTCCTTAGAGGAATATTTCAATTATCAATTTTAACTTAGTGTTTTCGTCTCATATTCTATGCTTTTTATTTAATTATTTTATCAACAGCCATAATGTCCTTGTCTTTGCTTTTATATTATATTTACATATCTTCGTTTTTATACTATACTTACATGTCTTCGTTTTCAAATTATACTTACATGTCTCGTTTTTATATTATATTTACATAATTCTAGTCTTAATCACACACAATGTTTAATACTCACACATTTTAGGCTTAAGATAGATTTAATTTAATTTTAATATTATATAACTATCCCATTGACGATTTCTATACTTGTACAAGTCCTATAAAATAAATGCTTACTTACTTACTACTTACTTACATACATATGATTTTCCAATGTTCGAGCGGACGAATGTTGCGATAAATGCAGGCAACACTGCAATAAAGGCGCATTCATTCGCTAGTGAAGTTGCAGCCAGACAGCTGCAAATTCTCTTAGAACGAAAAATCATACCGTATATGGAGACCAATAAAATAAAAATAAATCCCACAAAAACCAAAGTAATAAACTTTACTCGAAAATTTACCAATAATAAAATATTTCGAAAAATTAAAATCAATAACAATAGTACCGAAGAATCGGACTCTGTGAGATACCTGGGAGTATTACTGGACAGGCGGCTAACATTGCACAAACACATAAATCTAGCGATCCAAAGAACCTAAGCAGCGGTCAAAAGAAATTATCCACTTATAGCACGAAATTCCAAATAATCGACAAATAACAAAATTATCATATATAAAGCACTAATAAGACCGGTAATGTTATACGCCTGTCCTGTGTTTTGCAGCCTGCCCAAAACAACATTGTTGACTAGTCAGGAGTCGCGTCCATCCAGGATTATATACTTAGTCTAGCGAACAAATTTTATAGACATTTTATCTCTAAAAGTCCGTTAACACGAAGTATAACCGACGTTAGAGCTTATCACAATCAACCGCGCAAACACGGCAGTTTAATATATCATAAAACTGTATTTTTTTATGAATAGCTAGTATGAAAATATTTCTAACACAATTTGCCCTAACATTCACAAAATAGTATGTATCAAACCTCTCCCAGCCGCTGAATCATTCTATCGACCTGGTTTTTTGACTAACTTCTCCCAGGAAACAATGAAATATCAGGAATCAGATCATTATGCAAAACTTTTCAACTGTCTTATAATATAAAAACCTTTAGATCTTTCTCGTAAGGGCAAGAAGGAAGAGATAAGTGGCTCAAGTTGATTAAAAATATTTGTTATTTGCATTAGGGTATCGCCAAACAGCGCGAGATGACCCCCTACTGCCCTCTCAACGAGACGTACGTATCGTTAGGGACAGGTAAGCACCCCCTCAGGTGCAAAATACCCTTACTCTCCCACAAAAATCCCCATTTTGTTCTTATATATGGAATAAAATGATATGTACTATAGCAAATATGAGATATGACCGTACTAGTAGTCAATAAATATATTTTAATTTGCTCGACTCGTGATCGAAAGATCCCGGGTTCAATCCTCAGCCAGGGCAGATATTTTTTATTTAAATGAGAGTTTAAATTATAAACCTTGTAGCCTGCTGAGGATTCGCTGTTGCGTTCAAATTAACAGTGCTGCTCCTAGGTGGCGTATGGAGTTAGTTATAAGGCCTACCCAGAACACTGTGTGAATGATACATTGTGTATGTTGTGATTGTCCCGCCGTCATAGACGTGCAAGCATAAATATTAAAAGGGATGCAATATTGCTTAGAGCAAGACTATCTGCATCCCCTCGATACAGTGTCTAAGCCGGTTGAAGGCCGGATGGGAACGGATTTTCCGCAGGTGGATATCCATATTGCGCCATACTTGACCAAGACTCTTTTGCCTTTTCATTATCGCTCAAATTTTCATCGATTTCTATGAACATAGGTTTAGGCCTTCCTTTTACTCTGTTTACATCTTCATGAAGACCTTTCAATAAATATCTGAAAAATTCGTTGGCATCCTGTTGAGCATTACCCATAAAACGAGGTGCAAATCTTTGTATCTGGCTTTTCAAAGAAACAGTGTTAACCACCACATCAGACGAATCTTCTGACCAAAGTTCTTTTACCACTTCTTCAAATGCTTTTATCAAAGCACCCTTCATACTTGATATGCTTGTGTTGATATCCTTCAAATGTTCGTTTCTTCTCAGATACTCGAGCAACCATCTGGTATTCGATAAACATTGTATTGCGCTATTCATAAAGCAGGTATTGCTAATGTTTTTCAAACCATTAAGACCGAGAGTTTTGGATCTTCCAAGCACAAGTGGTTTGATGGAATTATAACTGAGGGAGATGCGCTCACAGCTACTGCTATCTTCAAAGGAATAGTCTCTTATGCGATGATTTTCTCTATCATTGGAGCGCCGCAATAAGGTACTCGATTGGAGGCTGCTTGAAATCGAGTTGGATAAAGATATGGCAGATCGCGTTATTCATTTGGAAGTGGATGAATCCAAATTATACTTTTTTGGTATTTGGTTCCAAATATTAAACTTATGGATACTACTTGACATATTAATTCTTTGTGGACGAATAAATATATCATCCAAACGTTGAGTGGCAGAAATAGAACCCAGAATTGACGAACTTTAACTATTGGATATCGAGCTATATTGAGATATGTTCTTTTTAGAATGGGGATTGTAGAAAAATTCATACAAATGAAGTCCAACAGGAATTGTTCCCAACACCGAAGCTGCATTACCTCTTTGAATGGCGATGCTAATGCGTTGAATGAGAAAGCTGATGGATCTCCTATCATTGATCACTTGGAAAATCTTTCTACCAATCTCTTCAATAAATTCCGTTGCTTGGAGGCCAAATACTCCGTAGGTTTCAATAGCTACAGGGTAGAAAATGTAGAGATTTCTCGGGTTTTGATATTTTTTTATCTTAACTTTCTCTCCATTTTCTGCAGCTGCACCCTTGCGAATGGAGGTCGAGTTCAAGTGTGATAAATATTTTCATATTTTGTATTTTTCTTTTCTATTAACAATTTGACATATTTGATAATTGACACCATTATCCATCATATCAAAACACATGACAAAAGACAGAACACACTGAACATTTTGCACAACTTTGAAAAAAACTATAATGTACGGAACTATCGATATAAAAATAACAATTATTGATAGTATGTCACCTCTAACTCAAACCCATTGGTCGAATACGAATATTGTTGGTCACTCTCTTTACCAGTCATAATATACATAAGTATGGTTCCAAAACTGCAACCAGTGTCTCTAATTTGGCTTCTCTGATTTATGATTCCGGTAGATTTTGTGAAAATGTATTAGTGTAGGAAAAACTCAATCTGTAACTGATGCTATTAAGTCTAAAATCACCTTTTGTCACCAGAATATCCAATGTATCAGCAATAAAACGCTACTTTTGAATAATATTTTTTAAAATGACAAGTACTGTGACTTTTTACTTATATCTGAACACTGGCAGTCTCACGAATCGATTGATAGCTTTAAATTAATTGAGTACATTCACGCTTTGTAATTCATTTTCTAGAAAAGAAAAGACTCATGGCGGAGTTGCAATCTATAAATTTGATGTCTTTCAAGGAGTTGTAGAGCGATATGATATAGATGATTGCTTTAAAGAAGGTATCTTGGAAATTTGTGCCATAAAAATAGTTGCACATAAAATAATTTGCGTTGTTATTTATCGGCCTTCTGATGGAGATTTTTATTATTTTCTTAATTAAGTTTTATCTTAAGTAAAATATGTTCACCAAAAATGACAGTAATTATTGGAGGCGACTTCAACATTAACTCTATGTCTCACACGACGTATTGTATATTACTCGAAGATTTATTATCATGTTTTGATATTAATGTCACAGTGAAAATCCCGACAAGAGTTAAAGGAAACTCAGCAACATGTATTGACAATTTCCTAATCAAGACTGTAAAACCCTATAGTGTAGCACTAGTAAACATGCATCTCTCAGACCATTACTCCCAATACCTTGAACTGTTCCTTGAGAACATGACGTTTAAACCATTTTATTATAAGCGAAACTTTTAGGACTTCAAGAATTCGCAGATACCGTTACTTCGAGGAGATATAATTTCCGAATAAGAGGGTACACCAAAAGAGGTGATAATAAGAATCAAGTAACCAAATATATTATGACACCTGCTCTAGTTAACCTCAAGAACAATATGTCTCTTTACAATAATCTAGCACAACATGATCCACCTTCCAGGGAATTAAGTAGTTTTTTAAATCGAGAATATCAACAGGGGCTACAGGTAGCGTCCAAGTCATACTACGACAAATTGATCTCAACCTCTGATAACAAGTCGAAAACGGAATTAATAACTTGCAAAAGAAATCTTCAGTAAATAATAGTAAACTAGTGATAACGGAAAATGACACATCTTTGAGTGATACAGAGTTATCCAATAAATTCAACATACATTTCACAAAACCACGGATAAACAAAATCGAATTTGACTGGCAATTCATACATCAAAATATTGACAATAACCCGAATAGTTTCTTCATGCACCCGATTACAGAAAATGATGTAATAATTATAATTAATGATTTAAAAAATTCTAGCTCTTGTGTAATTGAAAATATATCTAATAAATTACTTAAACAATGTCAAAATGAATTTTCCCATCCATTAACTTATCTTATTAACTTATCTACAGAAAAAGGCATTTTTCCAACAAACTTAAAAATAGCACCATATCTTTAAAAAAGGACATCACAATGACCTTAACAACTACAGACTTATAAGTGTGTTAGCCACCATATCTAAGCTATATGAATTAAATATCAAACATCAAACAAATTATGATCATCTTCGCAATATGATTTTACAGCAAAAAAAAGTAGCGAGACAGCCTTATGCGAATTCCAAAATAAAATAATTTAATCTCTTGGTAATAAAAAACTTGTAATGGGCCTCTTCATAGACTTTTCTGAAGCGTTTGACTGTGTTAGTCATGAGATTCTATTATCAAAATTATCAAGGTATGGACCGTTTCACTTGCTTGAATCCTATCTATCTGACAGACAGCAAATTGTCAAAATAAACAACACTAACAGTAATCCCTTAGGCATAACGCAAGATGTCCCTCAAGGATCAATATTAGGCCCCATTTTATTCATAGTATTTGCCAATGACCTCATAACATACTTGAATGAACACAACATTTTAATTATAGAATATAATTTATTATCATTAAATCATTGGCTGAGAATACCTTGCTAAAGTGATAACATGGTCAGATAAAAACCATCTAATAAGTAATAAGACAAAGACCATTGCTCTAATGTTTGGTGCAAATAGTCGAGAACACCACCAGCTTCTGTTGATTGAGAATACCGATGACATCATGTCTTCTTCTGAATCTATCAAAATGCTAGGAATTACCTTTCTTTCAAAACTGTCATGGAATTCACATATTGACATTGTCTGCGGCAAACTTAGAAAAGGATGTTATGCATTCAAGTTTATGTCGAGTCATTGCATTGAAAATATCCTTTTGCCTTTATACTTTGCCCACTTCCATTCTCATATGAAGTACGGAATTTTAAATTGGGGAGCAAGTTCTGCGGTACAAAGGGTGTTTTTATTACAAAAATATGCAATTAGGATAATTGCAAAACTAAGTAGAAGAGACTCATGTAGAGATATCTTGAAAAAATCAAATATTCTGACTGTTACGAGCACGTACATCCTCGAAGAGTGTTGTTTCATCTTCAAAAATGAGGCTATTTATAATGCTATCAGAACACACCATGAACACATCTGTCAAGTCTTAAACTGTTCTGTACTATCCTGTATACATGTAAGCTTTATACTTTGTGTTGTCCCATTTTACTTTAATTATATATTTTAAATTTAAGACATATTCATGCTTTGTCAATAAGTTTATTTTCTTCGACAATAAAGTACATTTTGAATTAAACATGATACCAGACGAAAAAAACCTTATTTTATCCCACCGGCATAACACAGCTCGGTATCAAAAAAACTTTGAATATATTGGATGCAAATGCTATAATTCTCTGGCAGAACATATAAAGAGTGCAGCTTCTTTGCCAATTTTTAAAAATCGCCTTAAAAAACATTTACTTCTCAAAAACTGTCACACCATAGAAGAATTTTTTAATTAGGAAACTTCATAATTTTAAGTGTGATATGTAGTTAACATATAGTATGTACGTGCGTATAATGTGTATGTATGTGTGTAAATAAATGTGTGTTTCTATATTTATGTGAATATGTGTAAATCACAATGTTTTTAGTCTGTAATGTATTAAGATGATTTGTTATATTACATGTACACACTTTCACCTTTCGACATTTTTCACAATCTCCCTGTATTACAAGTCAATTGCTGAAATAAACTTATTATTATTATTATTATGCTTGTTCGTTTGTCATGCTCACGTTGCTTTAATCTGATTTGAGCAATATTTGGTTGTTCGTTTGTTCTGAGCAATTGATCAGAGTGTTCGTTTGACAGGAGCAAATTGCTACAGATCAGATAAATCATGCTTTATCTGCTCCATCAATTTTCAGAAAGCAGCAATAAGAAAATGGAGGAAGTTATAAAAAATAGTATCAAAATATCAAATGGAAATATGATAGATGCATTCGGATTATTTCCATCGAACAGGTGGAATTATAGGTGAAAAAATAATTAATACAAAAACATTCATAGGTACACACAAATGTTATTAGAAGAGGTTGGTTCACAAATAATTAGGTTATGGTTTGCTTAGTGTTTGTTTGAGTTTGACCAATAGGATATTTTTGCTACTGGATCCAAAAAACAAATCAATGTCACAATTACGTGATTTTCATGATTTTTTAAGCAGGCTGAGCATTTCAAACAAACAGGACTTGTACCTAAAAAATGAGAGCACTACGGCGGGACATTTGAATTAATAATTGATGGACGTGAAATAATCAATGTTTGAGAGAAACTTAGTAATTGCAAATTATTTCCACTAGAAAGAAGAGTCTGCATGAAAATGAAATAATAATATTTGGTTTCAAATATTTGTGTGAAATTCTGACCTGCCGATTGGACTTTGTATATAATGTGGCCACTACTACTTGATGCTTGTTACAAACATTACATAAGAAATATTGAAAACAACATATGTCTGAATCCTAAATCATTCTGGAGGTTTATCAATGATAAACGTAAAAATTATGATCTACCTAGTTCGATACACTTTAATAACCAATATGAAAATTCTCTAGATGGTAATGTGAGTCTCTTTGCAAACCATCTTTCATCTGTCTTCACTTCACATGACAATGTTTTCATTCCTAACTATAATTTTGATGGAACCATCAATTTTGGTAAATGCAATATTAGTGTCACTGATAGAGTTAACTCCTTACCCTCCAGGTTTTCTTATGGTCCAGACAGTGTTCCTTCTGTATTTTTAAAGAATTGTATTTATACATTGGCTACTCCTCTCACTCACATCTTTAATCTATCCATGAATTCTGGAATTGTTCCTGATTTTTGGAAACAAAGCTTTCTTAAACCAATTTACAAAGCAGGGGCTAGAGAAAATATTGATAATTATAGAGAGGTTTGTACCCAATCCGAAATACCCAAACTATTGGATTATCTGGTAACAAAACGAATGTTCTGGGAGTGCAAAAGTCTCATAATTCCACAACATGGTTTTGTCACCAACAGATCAACTGTCTCGAACCTACTTGTGTATGAAAAATATATTTTGAGTGCTATGTAAAATAGATTACAAGTCGACTCTATATGGACTTTTCCAAGGCATTCGATAGAGTTGATTATCAATTACTCATTGCCAAACGTTCCTCTTTGGGATTTCATGGATCAATAATGCAATGGAATCAGAATTTTCTATCAGGCAGAAGCCATATTGTAAAGTGTACATCATTCGCTATTACAGTATCTTCATGTGTTCCACAGGGTTCTTTACTTTGGATCTTTACTTTTTGATTTATTCATTAATGATGTCGGTTCAGTTATAAAAAATAGTTCCTCATCTTTGCGGATGATATGAAAATATTCAAATCCATTGCCTCCAAATGATATTTCACTTCTAGAGGAAGATTTATCAAAATTTTTGTTGGTTGTTTTAAAAAAAAATTAATAATCCAGTTTAGTATGACTACAAGATTAATAACTCATCTATTGAAAGAACATCAGTTATAAAAGACTTAGGAATTATGTTTGATACTCAACTGAACTTCAAAGCTCACAATGAGTATATGATATCAAAATCGTTCAACAGAACTTGCAAGGATTTCAGTTTGAAAACTCTTAAATTGTTATACTGTTCACTGGTGAATAATAAATAATATAATAATAACAATAATATTCGTGTATTTCCTCAAGAGACAATAATTGTATAGGAACAGTACATTTTTAACCTAATTCCTAAACTACAATGGAAATTATTTAAATAAAAAATAACAGTACAAATAAAATAAAGTTAAAATTTTCACTAAAATAAAGAATTGCATTACAAGAGTGCTATTTCATTCACATCCATTACATAAATGAAATAGTGCGATAAGATCACAGATTGAAAAATTCGTTGGTATTATAAAAATTATGATCTAATAAAAACCTTTTGAGGGTGCATTTGAAAACTTGAATTCTAACAGTAGCTTTCAATGAATTAGGCAGTTTGTTATATAGTTTCAGTCCCAAGTAAGAAGGTGAATTGGCCATTATATTATATTTGTTAGGCTTTATGTGGAAATCATTATGATTTCTCGTATTTACGTTATGGTAAGAGGAATTGCGAACATATTTCGACTATTTGTGTGTATGAATACACACATTTCAAAAATGAAAATATCAGGAAAAGTTAGGATCTCTAAACGCTTGTACAAATCCCTGCAGGAGGTTCGCTGATTAACGCCCGATAATATCCGTTTGATCTTTTTCTATGCAGTAAATACTTTTGGAGCTAATGTGGAGCGTCCCCAAAGGCATATGCCATATCTGATTCGTGATTCAATATGTGCATAATAATAGTTCAATAACTGATTGGTGGTAAAAATCGATTTCAGATTTCGTATTAAATACGCAAGAGAACTTAGTTTTGATATAAGTTTATCACAGTGACTCTTCTAATTCAGACAGTTATCAAGCGTGATACCCGAAAATTTACATTCTTCAATTTGAGAAAGTGTGTTCTCATTAACATTGATTTCTACGTTGAAACAGATTTTTTGTCGGTGGTGAAACCTCAGAGATAAGGTTTTATGTGAATTGAAATGAAGTGAGCTAGCGCCACACCAGGAAACCAAATTATTAAACACTATGTTGCATCTTTCTTTCAGAAAATTGCTGTCTTTGTCTGAAATCAAAAGTATGTGTCATCAGCATACATAATGCAAGTAGTATCAGCAACCGCAGAATTAATATCATTGCAGTATAATATGAATAGCATCGGTCCCATCACTAATCCTTGAGGTACTCCAACGGTCAAAGTTTGACTATCAGAATTAAATTTATTATGACTGTTATCAGATCTATGATTCACTGAGACAAATTGACTCCTGTTCCTAGTGAAAGACTCTATCCAGTCGAGGGCATTAACCCTAATTCCATACGAATATAATTTATTAAATAGGGTCTTATGATCGAAGCAATCGAATGCCCTGCTGAGATCACAAAATATCCCAACAGGGCACTCGCCGTCCTCGATACACTCTAACATTTTTGAGTAAAAGGCTGAGACAGCAGTGATAGTGGACATCTTCGATCTGAAACCGAATGGAGGAGATAATGTTATGCCTCACAATAAAATGTAGTAATCGATCTAGGTATGCATATTCGAATATTTTTTAAAAACTTAAAGGAACAGTGATGGGCCTATAGTTTTCTAAAAGATAGGGATCCGATTTTTTGTAGACTGGTACAATTTTTCCGATTTTCAATTTGTTGGGAAATATTCCTGATTTAAAGGACAAATTGACTGAGTCAAGGGATGAATGATATATTGTAAACTTTTTCTAATCAAGAACATTGGGACTTCATCAGGTCCAGAGGAGCTTTTATTCTTAAGTTTGTTTGTTAGAAGATATATTCATTCTCTAAAAAAGGCTCCAGAAATACAGTGTTATAAACATTAGTCAAGTGGGTATTATTATAAGCTGGGTGGCAGTCTTTGATGCCTTCAATTATTTTCAAGGGGGTAGATAGAAAAAAATCATTGAAAAGGCAGGATATTTTTTGAGGATCACTCACAACCTCACTTTCATGTAGTAAGGAAATATTTCTCATAGTTTCAGAGGAGTGCGTTATACTATTTATCACTTGCCTAGCCGTTTTTGAGGGATTATCGGATACCACTATTTTATTCTGATAGTACTGGCGTTTTGTATCAGATATAAGTTTATAATGTTGTTCTTCTCCCGTTTTGTATATTGCTGTCATTTCTGGATGACTCTTTTTTGAACCGAATAGATTTTTCAGATTTTTGCTGGATACTTTCACTTCATCAGAAACCCAGTTTTTCGTAGGATTATAAACGTGACATCTCTTTAGCGGAAAAAATTGATTGAAGTGAAAGAGATATAATTGGTAGAAACTCGCGAAGGCTTTGTTCATAGAGGATTTGTCAAAGACGGTCTGCCAGGTTTCATCCTGGAGAGCTAAAAGGAAATCGGTTTGTTTATTAGAATTATAGCATCTTTTGAGGGCAGTTCTTTGTGACTGAACAGGTATTTCAATAATATTGGTTTCAAGGAGTATCATTCTATGATCTGAGACAGTATTATCTAAAACACATGTCATTGCTTCTGGAATATTAGTCGTTGTTAGAGTATGGTTCAATGGTTGTTAGAGTAAGGTTCAATAATCTGGTGCCCATATTATGACATTAATAAAAAACAAATTGAAGATGTCAAAAATACCTTTCTTAGGGTTTGTGCATACAAGTTAGGTCTGAAAAGGGGTGATTATTCATACGACTTTATTCGGGAACAATTAAATCTGTTGTCTCTAGAAAATCGTAGAACTATCATGGACATGTGTTTCTTTAATAAAATTTTACAGGGTATGGTTGACTGTGTATAGATTTTATCATTGATAGAGTTGAATGCTAATATGCAGAGTAGAGTCAGCAATGAGACATTTAAAATACCTTTCCACTAGTTTTTCTCTCCAATAACTCGACTGCTTAGAAATGGTAACAAATTTCAACAAGTCGACTTATTCTGCAATTCAAAAAGTGTTATTAAAGCAGAATTGCATCGTTTGCTCATAAATTGAATTACCCATTTGTTTTGTTAATATTAGTGTTAGTATTTTTATATTATTTTATTTTAGGTTTTGTGATAGTTTTAGGTTTATTACAGTTTTTGTACATGAATATATTGTAATTGAGACTACCCGTTTATGAATAAATAAATAAATAAATAAATAAATAAATATTTCGATGCCTAGCCTTCTCTAATTGGCTAAGTAGTCGCTTCATGATGTAGGAGCTGACCTAAAATTGGACAAAATTATTAGTTCAAAACCTCCTGCGATGAAATGAAATCCATTACCTGATATCTCCAGACATTTACGTTAATAATATTGCTACAATGTGGCCATTCGACTTTCCCCGATTTCGATATGAATATGATCTTTGTTCGTGTGAGAAAGCTTAATTTTTCCCAAGCACAAACAAACATTTTTATGGAATGAGTTATACGTTCTTTCTTCATTTACTTTCATGACTAATTTTTCAGTTTAAAAATGAAACACATCTTATCTAAAGACCAATTTTAAAACATAATAACACTCCAGGGTGTTACAACGCAACAATGTTTTTTTTACTGAGAATCTCCGAACAAACTTTGCAGTGAAATGGTTTTTCACCTATACGCTTTCCCTCATGATACAACAATGAGGTTTTAAAAGTAAAAGTCTTTAGACACATTCTGCATAGAAAAGAATTATCACCTGAATGACTTCTCTCGTGACTCGTAAGTTGCGCCTTCTGGTAAAACGATTTTAAACAAATTTTGCATTGAAATGGTTTCTCTCCTGTATGAATTCTCTGATGTTTCGTAAGATGCCCCTTCTGGTAAAACGATTTCAAACAAATTTTGCATTGAAATGGCCTTTCCCCTGTATGAATTCTCTCATGATATAACAATGGGTTTTTTCCCAAAAAACTTTTTGGACAAAATTGGCATTGAAATGATTTTTCCGGTGTATGAATTCTCTCATGATACAACAATGAGCTTTTTGCTGTAAAACTCTTCGAACATATTTTGCATTGAAATGGTTTTTTCCCAGTATGAGTACTCTCATGATGATCATTGTCTTTTCCCACATCCTCTTCTCTATTTTGTTGAAGCATTGTTTTGGAGTCTAAAAATAATGGGAGAAATTACGAGAATTTTCTAAATAAAAAGTGTATACAAAATAGGATCTAGGAATAGAATTTAAAAAATATACATTGAGAATACAATATCATGAAGGAAGAAATGGTTGAATGCAAAAAAAAATATAAAGTTTTCACATTTTTTATTTAATAAAGGTGGATTTAGTCAACTTTGATTCAGCAATGGCAATAGGAATAGAATAGAATAGAATAGAATTTATTGAGTACCAATAACAGCAGATTATTACAGACAATTATAAAAATTTTGTGTGTGGTACATGTCAAAATTGCAGGGAATATTTTCCATTAAGAAATCACAGTTAAAAAAAAAAAAGAAAAATGTTTTAGAATATGTAAGATATGGCGATGCGCACCGGGGCGACTTTAATTGAGCAGTCTGAATCATGGTGCATTTGCTTTACATCCAGGAAAACCCGATAAAACCCACGGAACCATGCCATATTCTAAAAAACATTTCTTACTGGTCCCCAAATAAGGAGAAACAATAATAATAAAGGAAATATACAGAAAAACAACTAAGTAAATGTCATTTGATTTATATCTTCCAATCTATAGGGCTCTGCAGAAACTAATAGTTTTTTAATTACTTTCTTAAAACTAAAAAAAGTTTTAATTTCCTTCATGTTGTTCGACAATAAATTATAAAATTCTAGGCACTTATAGAGACAGCCTTTTTTTATGAGAGAGGTTGTATGGGGAGGGTAACAAAACATGTATTTATTTCTAGTTCTATAGGTATTTACATTAACATAATTATTGAACAAGTGCTTGTTTTTATAGACAAAATTTAGACATTCAAAAACATACAATGCGGGTAATGTTAAAAGATTTAAGTTTCTAAAATGCCCTCTACAAGAGTCACCAATTTTCAGACCACATAATATTCTTATTGCTCTCTTTTGTAAAATGAATACCTCTTGATAATGTGAACCCCCCCAAAATAATATTCCATAGCTCATTGAGGAATAGAAATGACCAAAGTATGCTGTTAGTAGAGCATAGCTATCAGTAACTTTTTTTAGTTCTCTGAGAGAATAACAAGATCTACTCAGTTTACCACATAGCAGTTGTACATGATTTACCCAATTCATATGTTGATCAATGGTGATTCCAAGGAACTTTGTGCTAGCATTATATGTTATTTCTGTATCATTTATGAGGACATGTGAGGGAAAAATCATTGGTATTTCGACTATGTCTAAACAAAATAGCATTAGTTTTTTTAGTGTTTAATAAAAGGTGTTGTCTTCAAACCAGTGAGCAATGTTATTTGTAATATCAATAGTTTTTCACATAAATCCTCGTATTGCTTTTCTGCTATTAGTATATTTGTATCGTCAGCATAGTTTGTTAATAAGATTTGAGGGTCATTTACCAAGTTTGGCATATCATTGACATACAAAATGAATAGGATTGGACCAGTACACTGCCCTGGGGTACTCCTAAGTTTATTGTTGCATCATCTGAAAAGTGCTCAGTGTGACCATTTTGTATAACAACTTTTGTGTTCTGTCAGTAAGATATGATTCAACCATTTATTTGCTTGTCCACGAATACCAATTTTTCCATTTTACTCAAAAGTAGCTCATGATTCACACAGTCGAAGGCTTTCGATAAGCCCAAAAAAAATACCATGTACTATCAAACCCTGGTCTAAAAACTGAGTACTTTTTCAATAAAAGAAAAGATAGCTGTTGTGGTAGATTTACCTGCCTGGAAACCGTGTTGACAACTAGCAATTACATTGTTCATACTTAAGAAGGGGATAATTCGTCTGCACATTACAATTTCGAATAATTTGGAAAAACTAGATAGCATGCTTATGGGACGATGGTTTTCAATTAGGTGGGGGTCACCTTTTTTTAAAAGGGGTTTAACGATTGCAGCTTTCAGCCTAGAGGGAAATACACCAAGACTCAATGATTCATTAATTATGTAAGTGATAGGCTCTATTATGAATTTCCCAATTTTTTTTAGAAGAACATTACTTATATTATCCTCACCTGAAGAGTACTTGTTTTTCATGCAGGATATGATCTCTAAAACTTCTTCTTGTGTGACTTCTAACAAATAAATGGAATTTGGAATTTCTCTTATATTGCTTTGATGTACATGACTATTTTTTGGGCCATCTCCAACCAATTGAGATGCCACTGTCGTGAAAAACTGATTGAAAAGATTGCTAGCCTGTTCTGGTGATGTTACCAATTCATCATTTTGATTTTTTATGCCGTTGAAACTTGATTTGGATTCTTTTTTTTTGCCCGTTTCTGTATTAACAATATTCCAGACAGTTTTGGTTTTATTGTCTGATTGTGAAATCTTCTCGCCATAGTATTTTTTTTTCTCACTTAGAAGTAGATTGGAATAGGATCGTTTATGGTCAGTGAAAACTTGTTTTGATATTTGATTGTGCTGATAAAGTTCTGAGCAAAGGTTTAAAGTATTTTTAGCTTCTAAAATAGTTTGTGTGGTCCATTTTGGTCTCGAGTTTTTGGTTACTCGGACCCTTTTTAAAGGAAATGCGATATTGAAAAAAACCGAAAGGGAGAAAATAAAGCTATTGTACATTTCATCAAGAGATCGGGCATCATAAACTGTCAACCACGATTCATTTTCAAGAAGTGTGAATAAATGTTTATAATTTTCTGATCCATAAAATCTCTTGTACTCGTATGTTTCTTGGGAGATTTCACTATCTATATTTATGCATATGTGTTGACCATAGTGATCTGATATGTTTGTGTTTAGAACTTCGGAGTGACATAACAATAAATTTGAAACAAGAATATTGTCTTAACAGGTTGAGCTATCTTTGGTGACTCTTGTTGGTTCATGAATTATTGCACTTATATTATAACAATTCAATAGGTTATTCATAGTATCTCTATTTTTTTAATTTTTTGCAGTTGTTAACATGTCGATGTTGAAATCTCCGGCAACTATTACTGCTTTATTACCTTGTGTGGCTATTTCCAATAATGTATCCAGTTTATCTATGAAGCAAGTTAAGAATAGCAATAAGCTTAAGAATAATTATATACTGAACCTGTTTTATACAACGGATTTAAATTTAGCAATAACAAGAATAACATGACATATACAGAGTGACCACTTTTTTAATGGGATTGTATTGGTAACTTTTAAACCATAAGAGTTAGAAGGTCGGTCAAATGGAGAAAAAGTTGCATTCATAGAAGCATTGTCAAGCAGTTCAAACATATCGAGATTATCAGCGCCGGTTATTGAGATATAAGAAAAGTAAATTCTGTCATTTTGATTTTTCTTTTTTTCCCACTTTATTTCGAATATTATCAAAAAATGTCACAGGAGTTTTTTATTCGACAGTAAATTATCCTCAATTTGACATAATCAGATTTCGTATCCAACGTTTCGTACGCTCTGGGCCACCCTCAACCTCATTTTTTTCAATACGGACCTGCATATTTTATGACACTTTTCGAAATAACTTTTAACGCTGAATTCAACGATATATCATACAATGTCATTCAAAGTTGATTTTCAGGTGATTTTGACCCTTATCCAAATTTCTTTGGGTCGGATCTGTATTACATTTAGGTACCTTTAGTTTAATTAACAACATGCAATACATTTCGATAAGAAAATTAACTTACTCATCTTCAACTGAATGGAACGTAACAGAATCAAAGCAAGAAACAAGTAATAATTATTTACAAATTTCAAGAGGTGAAAAACCTAATTCATAATGATTAAACGAAACTATCATTTAATGAAAGAAAAATCAAATGATTATTCGAAAGTAAATGATGAACATTAATGAAGTAAGTGAAAGATAAGTGCCATGTGAAGTGGAATGAATAGAAAAAATCGAATTTAAACGGTTTTCTTCACATAAAGGATTCAATATAAAATTGTACCAGAGAATGGTAGATCTCAGGTGAAAACAACTATTTTCCCTGGCAAATACCACAGAACGTTGAATGATATTCACCTGAAAATCCATGCATACTTCCATATAATATCAATGGACATTGAATGCAAATGTTTCTTTCTGATAAAGCTCGATTATGTTCAATTTATGTCGTGTTCACCTAACAATCTGCATACGGTTTCAGGATTCTTGGCCCTCATCAGTACGAGTAGTCAACCAGCCAAAGGTCCAAAGAACTCTGGCTGAAGTGAGACCTTACGTAAACAAACCATCATCGAGCTTGTAACCTATAGATGCGCGGAAAAGATAACTTTAACTGGGGTGCCTAGTGACGAAAAACACTCCGAAAATCTCCCACCTCGATAGGTTTCTAAATAAAGATTCCTTCTCAGTAGAATTGCAAGCCCGTCTAGCATAGAGTGAAGATAAGTGCCATGTAAATTGGAATGAATAAGAAAAATCGAATTTAAACGGTTTCTTTCATAAAGGATTCAATATAAAATTGTACCAGAGATGGTAGATCTCAGGTGAAAAACAACTACTTTCTGGCAAATCAAGATCGTTGAATGATATTCTACCTGAAAATCCATGCATACTTCATATAATATCGATGGACATTGAATGCAAATGTTTCTTTCGTAAGCTCGATTATGTTCAATTTATTAGTGTTCACCTAACAATGCATACGGTTTCAGGCTCTTGGCCCTCATCAGTACGGGTAGTCATACATAAGGTCAAAGAACTCTGGCTGAAGTGAGAACAAGCTAAACAAACATCATCGAGCTTGTAACACCTATAGATGCGGCAGGAAAAGATAAACTTTAATGGCGGTACCTAGTGACAAAAGAAACACTCCGAAAATCTCCACCTCGATGGTTTTAAATAAAGATTCCTTCTCAGTAGAATGTGAAGCCCGATCTAGCATAGAGTGAAAGATAAGTGCCATGTAAAGTGGAATGAATAGAAAAAATCGAATTTAAACGGTTTTCTTCACATAAAGGATTCAATATAAAATTGTACCAGAGAATGGTAGATCTCAGGTGAAAAACAACTACTTTCCTGGCAAATACCACGCAGAACGTTGAATGATATTCACCTGAAAATCCATGCATACTTCCATATAATATCAATGGACATTGAATGCAAATGTTTCTTTCTGATAAGCTCGATTATGTTCAATTTATGTCGTGTTCACCTAACAATCCGCATACCGGTTTCAGGTTCTTGGCCTCATCAGTCGGAGTAGTCCACCAGCCAAAGGTCCAAAGAACTCTGGCTGAAGTGAGACCAACGTAAACAAACCATCATCGAGCTTGTAACACCTATAGGATCGCCGGAAAAGATAAACTTTAACTGGCGGTACCCTAGTGACGAAAAGAAACACTCCGAAAATCTCCCACCTCGATAGGGTTTCTAAATAAAGATTCCTTCTCAGTAGAAGTGCAAGCCCGTCTAGCATATATTGGAAGATAAGTGCCATGTGAAGTGGAATGAATAGAAAAAATCGAATTTAAACGGTTTTCTTCACATAAAGGATTCAATATAAAATTGTACCAGAGAATGGTAGATCTCAGGTGAAAACAACTACTTTCCTGGCAAATACCACAGAACGTTGAATGATATTCACCTGAAAATCCATGCATACTTCCATATAATATCAATGGACATTGAATGCAAATGTTTCTTTCTGATAAGCTCGATTATGTTCAATTTATGTCGTGTTCACCTAACAATCGCATACGGTTTCAGGCTTTGGCCCTCATCAGTACGGAGTAGTCAACCAGCCAAAGGTCCAAAGAACTCTGGCTGAAGTGAGACCAACGTAAACAAACCATCATCGACTTGTAACACCTATAGGTACGCCGGAAAGATAAACTTTAACTGGCGGTACCTAGTGACAGAAAGAAACACTCCGAAAATCTCCACCTCGATAGGTTTCTAAATAAAGATTCCTTCTCGAGTAGAGTGGCAAGCCGTCTAGCATATAGTGAAGATAAGTGCCATGTGAGTGGAATGAATAGAAAAAATCGAATTTAAACGGTTTTCTTCACATAAAGGTTCAATATAAAATTGTACCAGAGAATGGTAGATCTCAGGGTGTTTCTTTCTGTCACAGGTACCGCCAGTTGAAGTTTATCTTTCCGGCATCCTATAGGTGTTACAAGCTTCGATGATGGTTTGTTTACGTTGTGTTCACTCGCCAAAAGTTCTTGACCTAACTGGTTGTCTCCGTACTGATGAGGCCAAAACCTGAAACCGGTATGCAATGATAGGTGAACGACTAAATGAACATAATCAGCTTTCATCGAAGAACATTTGCATTCAATATTGATATTATATGGAAATATCATGGATTTTCAGGTGAATATCATTCAACGTTACTGGTATTCCGGAAAGAGTTGTTTTCACCTGAGATCTACCATCTGGTACATTATATTGAATCCTTTATGTGAAAAACCGTTCAATCGATTTTTCTGTTCATTACACTTCACATGGCTTTCCTATATGCTGGGCGGACTCCCTACTGAAGGAATCTTTGTTAGAAACCTATCGAGGAGATTTCGATGTTCTTCTGAAGTACCGCCGGTTAAAGTATCTGTTCGGCGACCTTAAGTTTACAACTCGATGATGGTTTGTTTACGTTGTGTCTCACTTCAGCAATTCTGACGCTGGCTGTTGATTCCGCTGAGAGAAAACTGAAACCGGTATGCGTTGTTAGTGACTCGACTAAATTGAACCGGCTTATCGAAAAGCATTGCATTCAATGTCCTTGTACTATGAGTATCATGATTTTCAGGTGAATACTCGTCTGGTATTTCAGAAATATTGTTCTTCACCTGAGATCTCATTCTATTACATTTATATTGAATCCTTTATGAAGAAACGTTTAAATCGATTTTTCATTCATTCCACTTCACTGGCATTATCTTCACTTTTGCTAACGGACTTCTCCGAAGGTCTTTTTAGAAACTATCGATGAAGATTTCGGAGTGTTCTTTCTGTCCTGTACCGCCAGTTAAGTATCTTTCGGCGTACCTATAGTGTACATGCTTCGATGATGGTTTGTTTACGTTTGTCCCTTTCAGCCAGAGTTCTTGAACTGGCTGTTACTATCTGACTGATGAGCTAAGCAAAATGCATGGTGAACCGACATAAATTGAACATTCGAGCTTATCGAAAGAAACATTGCATCAATGTCATTGATATTATATGGAAAGTATCATATTTCAGGTGAATATCATCAACGTTCTGCGTATTCCGAAAGGTGTTCACCTGAGATCTCGATCTCTACAATTTATATTGAATCCTATGAGAAAACCGTTTAAAATCGATTTTTTCTAATGAAGTAAGTGTTCGAAATGTCCACCATTTTGTAAAATGCACTCTGCAGTCTGGAATCCATCTTCTTATACATTTGCTTATTTCGTCTCCTTGAATACCTTCCAATACATTCTCAATCTTCTCGCGAAGAATCTCTGTTGTCGGGTTGTAGTATCATAATTTTTTTTTTGAGATATCCCCACAAATAAAATCCAGCGGATTCAAATCCGGAGATCTGGCGAGCCATGCTACTGGACCTTTTGTTCCAATCCATGAATCGGGAAAGTTCGATTTAGATAGTCTGTGACTATTCTTGAGTTGTGTGGACACATCCATCTTGTTGGAACCATGGACTATTACGCCGATACCGTATAGGAAGATCATCCAACATTTCTTCTATAATTTCTACATATTTTGCTCCGTTTAGGTTGCCGTAAATAAAATAGGGTCCCAGTAATTTATTATTCAACAAACCGCACCATATGTTCAAAGAAAAACAATATTGATGTCTTATCAATGTCCATAATTGTCATACAAGGGATACTTTTATATTATACGATACTAGTATTGATGAAATCTTCGAAGTGTTTAGGGATATCAAGAATAAAAAATCAACTGGATACGATGACATCTCCATGAACATATTTCAGAATCTTCCAAGAGTAGCACTTGAAACTCTTGTCGCATTAATTAATCTTTCCTTTCGCAACCGTAAATTTCCTTCATTCTTGAAAAAGTCTGTGATAATTCCCTTGCACAAAGGCGGTAGTTTGGACGATCCCACAAATTATCGCCCAATATCCCTCATCCCGACTCTGGCTAAATTAATTGAAAAACTCGTGAAAAAAAGGCTCAATGAATTCGGTTTCCAAGCTAAAAAGAACACCCAAGATGCAATTTTCTCCTTCCTGTATGAGGTATATTCAGATATAAATGCCGGAGATGTAGCAGCAGCAGTATTCTGTGACCTCAAAAAAGGTTTTGACTGTGTAGACCACAAGATACTTTTGCGGAAACTGCATCGCTGACTGCGAGGAGTTACTTTGGAATGGTTCGAGTCCTATCTAACTGAAAGAGTCAAGTAGTAAAAGCGATACTACTTCAAAATATATTAATATTGGTATGGAGTGCCACAAGGATCGGTTTTCGGACCTACTCTTTTCCTTGTATACATAAATGATTCACTGAATTTACACACTTCTGGAAAAATTACTTTATTTGCAGATGACACCACCATTCTATGGCATAGTAAAACTGTTGACGATTTGAATAATAAGATATTCAGAGACATACATACAATCAAATCTTGGTGCGACTCGAATCTCCTTTCATTTAACATAAGAAAAACAAATATAGTAACTTTCAAATGTACTCTTGAAGATATACCTCTCGAAAATGAGATGATTGAAAATAAAGATTGCACAAAATTTTTGGGTCTTTTATTGACAGCAATTTGAAGTTTGAAGCACACGTCAAACAACTGAAGAATAAAATCTCCTCAGGGTGCTATGCAATGAGAATTATTTCAAGGGCTTGGTACTGTCGGCTATGACCGCATATTATGCATTAATCGAATCTCAATTGAAATATGCTATACCTTTCTGGGGGGTATGTAACTCCAGTCTGCTGGAGTCAGTACTTAAACTGCAAAAGAGAGCCATCAGATATGTGTTCAAACTAGGACCACGCAATTCATGTAAGCAGTTATTTGTAGAAAAAAAGATATTGACAGTTGTGGTTCTCTTCGTTATGGAAACTGTCTGTCTTATACATAAACACATTTCAAAATTTGAAAATATTTCATCGTGTCATAATACTCGCCAAAAATAAAAAAATAATTCAAAATTACCCTTGCCTTCCTCATCCCTGGTAAAGGACTCAATTTTCTATAACGGCGTCAAAATGTATAACCACTTACCGTCTCATTCTAGAGAGAGCCACGATAGTACTGAAAGCTTTAGAAAATATATTAAAAAACTACTCGTGAGCAGACCCTATTATAGTTTGCAAGAATTTTACAATGACAACTTTCACTAAAAAAATGTGAACTGTCTTTTAATTTGTGATTTTATTGCTTTTATTGTATTGTATACTCGATTAGAGCGATGCTTATAAGTAAAAAAATTTACAAAATGCTCAAATAACATTTTTCATTTTTTATATCGATATTTTATTCATGTATTGACATTTATTTTATTAAATAATATGTATGTGTTTGTATATATGTTCATGTATATATACTAAATGTTCAAATAACAATTTTTATAGGTGTACATTTATTTTATTTTATTTATTTTAAATGCTTATGCGTATATAACCATAATTATTTTGTACCGTTTACCTTTTACTTTGTCAACAAAACTAGATTTTATCGACAATAAAGCATATTTTGATTTGATTTGATAATATTCGAAATAAAGTGGGAAAAAAAGAAAAATCAAAATGACAGAATTTACTTTTCTTATGATATCTCAATAACCGGCCCTGATAATCTCGATTTGTTTGAACTGCTTGACAATGCTTCTATGAATGCAACTTTTTCTCCATTTGACCGATCTTCTAACTCTTATGGTTTAAAAGTTACCAATACAATCCCATTAAAAAAGTGGCCACTCTGTATGACAAGTGTCACTAGTGACAGTTGGCTCAGTTCTGTGTAAATGATAGATATTGAATCATCAGCATTGTTGAAATTGATACATTTTGTTAATTTTGCGAATATGGAGTTGAATAAAAAAAGACAAAGTGTTTTAGTAGCATCAGCGGCTTTGCAAGTGTGTCTCAGCACTTTAATTGCGATGAAAAAAAGAAGCGCACGCGAAGATTTAAGGTGAGGCCTATGAATAGGGATAGGGATCGCAATGAATTTTTCGCCAAAGTATTCAAAGATATGAGAACCTTGGAGGAAGATCAGTTCTTCAAATATATGCTGTTGGCCAAAGAAGTGTATGACATTCTTCTTGGATTAGTAGGCCCATCATTAAAAAAAGATGAGAAAAAATATCACCTCACCCAAGATCATCGATTGGCAATGACCATTCAGTAATATATCCAATGCAAGGTTTAATTTGATTATTATTTTCTTTTTCATCTTGCAGCTGGTAGCTTCATGCAAGAAATTGCGTGGATGTACAAAGTGGGTCTGGCAACTGTTAATGTGTAATTGTGCAAGAAACTTGTTCAGCTTTGTGGGATATTTTATCTCCCACACAACAACCTCTAACATCTAGAGAGCAAAGGATGGATATTTCGAAGCGATACCATGAAAGATGGAATATGCCTAATTGTTTGGGGGCTAACATATTACCATCAATTCAAAAAATCAGTTTGGTTTTGATGGCAGCATGTGATGCCTATTATAGGTTTACTCTTGTGAATGTTGGAGCAAGTGGTTCAAACCACGATGCTACAGTATTCAAAATTAGTGGTTTTGGCAAGGCAATACTGAATAAATTTTTAGATATTCCCTCTACTAATAATTTACCAGGCTGTAAGTTAAAAACAAATTATTTCTTTGTGGCAGATGCAGCTTTTCCTCTCCACTTGAATATTAAGAAAACCCTATCCCGAACAAAATTTGGATGATACAAAATCAATCTTCAATAGGCCAGATCACTAATTTCTGGAAAAATATCACAATATTGTAAGGGGTCTTTTCCCTCTACTAGTATCCTTTGGCGCCTCTCACTTGTGTCGGTTTTTGCCTCGGGCGCCACCTTTTGTTTTATAGTGGAAAAGGCCACTTTTGCTCCGGGCAGTCTCTGAAGAAAAAAACTCAGGGGTCAGTATAGTAGTGACCATATAACGGAGCCAGAAAGGCAGGCTTTAATTGCCCTTGACTGGGTTTCGAACCTGGGTGCGGACTGCACAATAACTAAGTTTACACGAAGCTACGTAATTAGGTAACTACAATAAATAAAATACTCAATTCACAACCAGGACTAACACTTTATCTAAGCTCAAAAACGAGTTTGCAAGCGGTTACTTTAAAAAACTGGGTGCGTGTAAGTTCAAAGCTCGGCCGTGATTATTTTAATGGTAGACAGTTCGCAGTAGTCCGCGGTTTTGGGGTTATTAACAACTGGTCGCACAACGTCACGGGATTCTAATACTTTTCGATGTAACTCTACGCCACTGTCGAGGAGAACGGTCATGGGGACGCTCTACTCCAGACAGAAAAATATAACACAATCCTAAACAGGGTGAGGGGCTACGGGGTTTATATTTACTTTTAATCTACGCCACTGCCGAGGAGAAAGGTCACGGGGACGCTCTAATCCAGATAGAAAAATATAATACAATCCAAAACAGGGTGAGAGCGACGGGGATATATTTACTTTTACTCTACGCCACTGTCGAGGAGAATGGCCAGAAAGACTCTACGCAAGACAGATCATTACAAAAAGAATACGGGGCTACGGGAAATTTTAATTTCCGTTACGTTACGCCTCTGTCGAGGAGAAAGGTCACAAAGACTCTCTACTCCAGACAGATCATTACAAAAAAAGAAAGAAAAGAATACTAAAGGACTACGGGGAATTCTTAAATTTAAGAAAAAAAAGACCAGTGTCGAGGAGAAAGGTCACAAAGACTCTCTACTCCAGACAGAAATTATTCATCAAGCAAAACAAATACTAAAGCCGCAGGGAGATCTTAATTAAATAATAAAAAGAACACCAAACTCGCGAGAATATTGGGAATTTTTTATTTTTTTTACTATAACCTCAAAATGAATGAGATGTCTGGGTTTGGTCTCGCTGATAAAAATCCTATTAACTCTTGAGTGTTGTAAAAAAAAAGTCAAATACAATGTACTATGTGTGTACGCGATGTATTGGTATCTTCCATAAAAGTTGCTAGGAAAAACCAAATGCTGGACAACATTTAAACGGCTATAATGTTCTGTGTAAAAAATGTGTAAGTAGCGAAAATGGAAACCTTGATAATGAGCAGGGAGACAATGTTTCAATAATCGAAGCTTTGAAGGAGGACAATCATCAACAGCTTGAATATATTCAGAAGCTAAGAAATGAAAGTAAGCTGTTTTATGATGAATCTGTAAAAATGGAACAAGATTTATTAAGGACAATCTCGGAGCAAGAACTAATTATAACCGAGCTGAAGAAATCCCTACAAAAAGTAGACGACAAAGAACTTATCTCTGTGGGTACCCAAACAAGCAAAAAAATGATAATAGAAAACAAAACTAGTATGAATATTACTTCTACTTCACCTGAAGGAGATCTGACAGTGTTGACAAACCTTGAAATGCAACCAGTGATCAAGGAAAATGTTTCTCAGAGTAAAAATTTTATAGATGCATGCCTCATTTTGATAGATGCATGCCCCAATAATCAAAATCGAAACCAACAAATAAATGGAAATGAAAAAGCCACTTCACCCAAATGAGAAAGGGAGCAACGAATTAAACAAAACAAAGATAAAAATAACAAAACCAAAAACCACTAGAAAATGTAAAAAGAGGCAAAAGAACTTCATTTCAGACTGGGATACTAATGAAGAGAGTCTGGAAAGAGGATTGGATGAAACAAGGAAATCAAGTGAACTCTGAGATCAAAACAATCTGAGGAATGAAACCAGCGAAATGCAAATCAATAAAATTTCGCCAAGGAAGAGGATGAGCGAAACAACAGGAGACGGCAAGAAGGGAACATTTAAGGTGAATGAAAAAGAAGATTGTTGCGAAACAGGGAATGAAAGTCTCACAGAAATTGCAAACAAGATTCTCATTATAGGTGATGAGTATGCCAAAGACTTTGCAAAGGTGCTAAAAGTTATAGTAGGTGAAGAACTCTATGAAATAATCAGAATCAGAAATGCTTTATTGCCATAAAATATAAAATTTTGTTGACAAAGCTACTTAGAACTAAAATACAAATTGATACATACACATTTTTAAAACCAGCACACTGTATAAATGAAAATAAGATAATAAAAATTTCAAAATTTTAAAAAGTTAAAAAATTCAACCATTTCACAAAAATAGACAATGAAGGACAATATAAAATGATACATACATATTGAAAACTCTAAGTATAGTAGAGGGTACACAATGAATCTAAATTCTCAGGAATTTACATTATAAGTTATAAAGGTGACAAGCAGGAATTCATTTGAATTGTAATAGAAGAAAATTTAGCAAAAAAGGTAGAAATATCTGAATTAACAAAAGATGTTTTTACTAAGACCATACAATATGGTACAAATGATTTTGTTTTACTTATGTTCAATTTAAACAATATCAGCAATGATAATAAGCTAAGAATGGCGTTAAAAAACGCAATCCCCATTAGTAAATATACCAATCTGCTGATTGTGACTGAAAGGCAACAGACCGATGACTACATAATTACTAATAAAATTGATAGGCATTTAACAAAATATAGTAAGATCAATAAAAATTCAAATATTAGATTTATAGTTGACCTCAAAGTAAATAATAGTAAAATGTGCATATGCCATAATATAAAAAGCTTTATCAAGGATTCAAAAAATGTACATCATGTGCTTAAAACTGTAAAATATTGTAACCCTGACAATAATATCACTAACAGACTCGCTTTTTTTGTGAATAAATAGATGCCATAGATGCAAATAAAAAAAGCCCCCAAAGCAATATAGTACTATCATCTAAATACTTTACTTTCTGCCATCAAAATATACAGTGTATCTCACACAAGATATTAGTGCTAGATGTTTATTTTGAAAGAAAACAGTGCGACTTTTTATTGCTCTCAGAACACTGGCAAGTAAAAGATGCAATTCATCAATTCAAACTGAGTAATTTTTCGCTTTGCTCGTCCTTCTGTAGAACCACAAAATTAGTTAATTTAACATTATTTGTATTGTAATTTATAGACCCCCAAATGGAAACTTTGATGAATTCCTACTACTATTGAATGAAATTTTGAATAATTCCTGTTTGGAAAACAATAGTGTCATCTTAGGAGAGGATTTCAACATCAATTTTATGATCCAGAGTGTTAATCGTTCTCTACTTGAGGATTTGTTGTCTCGCTTTATTATTGCAGTTAGCTTGAGAATGCCCACGAGGGTTAGTAAGGGATCATTAACCTGTATTGATAACTTCTTAGTGAAAACCTCCAATACTTATACAGCATCAGTGGTGGATATAGGTGTTTCAGATCACTTTGCACAATTTTTCCAAATTCAGGTTAATAACCGAGAGAACATAAGGAAAAACAAAACTAGTTACACTAAACGCATCTTTGCTCCGAAAATATCGAGGACTTAAAAAATGCCTTACAAGAGTCAAATGTCTATATACATGATTGTCCTGACCTGGCTTTTGAAGCTTTTACTGGAATTGTGTTACGAGAGAGATGGTAACAAGAATGTAAGATTCAAAAAAATATATTGCTGGAGTTCGGAACTAATGGGTTTGAAAAAAAATGTATCCCTCTATAATACGCTTGCGAGGCATGATAGACGTTTTTCGGAAATAAGTAGTTATTTGAATAAGGAGTATAGAAATCAACTGCAAACCGCATCTGAACAGTACTATGATGTCATTTTGACCGCAGAAAACAAAACAAAAGCAACCTGGGAAATTATAAACAAATTACAAAAAAAAGTAACGCTGATCTAACTTAAGTTTCTCTAGCAGAACAGGTGGGGGTTGATGAATATGATTTAGCACATGAGTTTAACATTATTTTTACCAAGGTGCCGGTTAACAACAGAGTCTATGATAGTCATTACCTTGAGTCAAATATTCAGATGAATCCTCACACTTTTTGTCCCCTATAACTAAAAATGATCTCCTAGATTTAATCCTCTCTCTAAAAAATACAACTTCTTGTGGGATGGACGGTATGAATAATAATCTTTTAAAACAAACTGCGCTCTATGTATATGAGCCATTAGTATTTTTAATAAATCTGTCAGCTCAAAAAGGGATATTACCAGAGAAGTTCAAATATGCTAGGGTATCACCCATCTACAAAAAGGTGACCCCATAGATCTGAACAACTATAGATCGATAAGCATTCTATCAAGTATCTCAACTGTTTGAACTTAATATAAAGAATCAGTTGACTAACTTTTTTAGCAAATTCAAACTACTCTCACCATCTCAGCAAGAGCACAGAGTCGGCTTTATGTGAACTCCATAGCAACATAATTGGACATCTGGACGAGTATTTCTCGATTTCTCACGAGCCGTCGACTGTGTAGATCATAGGTTGTTGGTTTCTAAGTTATCAAGATATGGTGTAAGAGGTCTTCCACTACAACTACTAATGTCTTATTTGACTAATCAAAAACAGGTGGTGAGACTCAATGAAACGTGCAGTAGTCCTTTGAATATACTCCACGGAGTCCCACAAGGATCAATTCTGAGTCCCTTTCTTTATATAGTATATGCGAATGACCTAATAAGACATTTAAATAACAATCACAGCACAGTCATACACCCAATATGTTATGCTGACGACACAAATATCCTGGTATTTGAGAAGGACTTGATTGCCTTGAAAAGTAAAGCCGAAAAAACATATGAACGAGTTCTGAAGTGGAATTAAACACCTCTGAAACCCATGCACTGCTATACACTTTACGTAGGCAAAATTTTTATTGTACTCTTTTTGAAAACACCGACACCGACACCGAAATATCAAAACATGTAAGCTTGCTAGGTTTAACTATAGATGACAAATTGGCCTGGACTCCACAAATAGACAACCTGTGCTCTAAATTGAGAAAAATGTGTTACTCGATAAGGTTTATGACGAATCATTGTAGTGAAAAGGTGCTGCTGACCCCATACTATGCTAATTTCCATTCACACTTAATATATGGTATTCTGAATTGGGGTAATTGTGCCTCAGCAAGCAGAGTTTTCATTCTGCAGAAATATGCTGTGTTTAAGTAAAATAAGCCCTAGTGACTCAGGTAGGGATTCATTTAAGAAATTTAATATTTTAACTGTGGCAGGAATATATATTTTAGAAACCTGTGTATTCATTTTTAAAAATCAGAGTACCATGGCTGAACGTTCACATGATTATAATACAAGAAGTAAACACTTGTTATTACCACCACAACATCGTACTTCTCGGTTTCAACATAGTTATGTAAATGGTTGTAAATTTTATAACAGATTGCCAGAAACTGAAAAAGGTTTCAAAAATGTATTTACATTAAAAAAAATTACGAAAAGATTCATTATGGATAAAACTTGTTATTCTATTGATGAATTTTTCCACTAACTTAACTTTATTTTATTTTATCATCTACTATCCAATACTATTTATTGTTTTTATGATTTATGTAATCTTGAGTATATGTACTTAGACATGTACCCGTTGACATCTTTCAGATTTATCATTGAATCATGTGCAATTTTTATTGACTGAAATAAAGATATATTATTATTATTATTTCAAACAACTACAAAAATATATCCGATTCACTTCGCACAGCCTACCTCTCCACTATATGTTGCTTACCGCTTTTACAACTTATTTATTTATTTATTTATTTACGGACATGCCAATTTACAAAAAACATAAATATTTAAGAGACAATTCTTATTTTCTATAAATATATATATATATATATATATATATATATATAAGTCTAAGTTTATGTCAGTCTGATAAAACTAACAATAACTTCTTCAAATGTTGCAAAAATAAACCAAGTCTTTTAAAAAAAAAAAACTGCCTACTTCATCTGTGAAAAGTGTATCAGTGTGTTTCATAAAAGTTGTTTGCACAGAATAAAAAACAAACAGTTCACCAAAGGTAACAGAATAATTTGGTTAAACCCAAAGGAAAACCTTTTTTAAAAGTATTGTTGAAGAGTTAACAAGAAAATAACACAAAGAAGACCCATCAAGAAACTTAAAGATGAGTTTGAAACATTCTATCAAGAATCCCTAAAAATGGAAGCAGATTTAAACCATATGATCCACAACGGAAAAAAGTCCATTGAGGAACTGCAAAAACAAGTGAAAACATTAACAGACAAAAAAAACCAGACACCAAAAAAAGAACTCACACACAGATTGAACAAAACAAAGGGGATCCCACTGAAACAAAAAATCGGAATTCCATGAACAATGATGACAAAAAAGGCAATGATAAACCTAGACATATACCAGGTGTTGAAATTGACAAATTCAAGGCTGAAAACGTTATGATGAAAAATGAATTAGAACTGGTAAAGTTCATAAATTCGAACTTTGAAAAAGAAATGGTTGACCTCATTTCCCAAAATGGAAACCTTCTAAAAAACATAGCAGACATGAAACTACTACTGGAATCATACTCCTCAAAAAACAACAGAATACAAAATCATGGCAGCAGCAATCCGACATCTTCAATAGAAGTCGGCTCTGGCAGGAAAATCCTTATAGTTGCTGGAAATAGAGGAAAAAAGTTGAGTGAAATGATCTGGAAACAATCAGATAGCCAAGTAGTACTCTCTATTATTAAAGGTAATGCAGAGGATCAAGAGCTAGTAAACACAGCATTAAAGAACTCTACCGGCTTCAACAAAAATGACTTTGTCGTGCTATGGCCAAACCAAAAGAAGAGGGACATTGCTGTTTTGAAAATTTTTATATTATCTCAAAGTCATACTAACCCAGTTATATTGACACAACCTTATATAAGGGATAACGAATATTTGAACAATATTATATATAAAAACAATGTGAATCTACTTAAGGAACTACACTTGGCAGGTCTCAGGTCAAATAGGGTAATTGAATGCAATAACATTATATGTAGCAGAAATCGCCTGTACATCTATAATGACGAGATATCAAACAGAGGGAAGTGGTCACTCGCGGAGTATCTATTGAAATTCATTAACGGATGTAACATCAGTATAAAAAGTCATCCTCCTGAATCCAACATAGTTCCAATTAATGAGAACAATGAAATAAGCAGTAGAGTGTCCACCTCAGAGGTTCTAAGGGACAGAGATACTACAGATAAAACTTTTTTATACCCGCATCACCCTCGAAAACAAGTAAGATAACAAATCTTCAGAAGGACGCACTGAAGATTTACCACCTCAACATACAGTGTCTAACCAATAAAATTGAACAGTTACAGTTACACCTCGACGATGAACTTTGTGATGTTCTTTTTTTTGGCTAAACATTGGCTCAATTTAGACTGCTTAAAAACTATCAATCTGAATAATTTTACACTTATTAGTTGTTTTTGTAGAAAAACCCTCCAACATGGTGGTGTTTCCATCCATGTTCGTAATAGAATACAATGTAAACCTCTCCTCTTGGATACTTTTTGCATTGAGCAGCATGCAGAATTTTGTGGTATTGAACTATCAAAAGAAACTGCGTTGATAACAACATATAGATCCTCTTTATCCAAAGAACATGATCTGTTCTTCAATCAAATCGAAGAACTTCTAACAATGATATCAGCAAAATATAAAAACATAATATTAATTGGTGATTTTAATATAACTATGAAACAGCAATTATCCTGGCTAAAAGGGAATCATATGATAATTTCGTAGAAAATTCCAAAAACAAATCAAAAGATATTTGGACGTTAGTGAATTACGAACGAAATTCTGCTTGTAATTCAAATGTTACCTCAAACAGTATCAGCCCTGATGAATTTAACATATTTTTTTCCAATATAGCCGAGGATATAATCAAAACCTTACCATCCTGTGATATCAACATGGCAGATTGCTACTCAAACCTTCCTACACCTCGAGACTCTTTTTTATGATACCGTGACTCATGAAGATGTATGCAGCTCCATTACAAAACTCAAAACTCCACCTCCTATGACATATATCAGTTAATAGCCTTATCATCAAAGAAACTCTCAATTATCTCATCGAACCGTTAACTATTCTTATAAACCGTTGTTTTCTTGAAGGGTTTTCCAGACATATTGAAATTAAGCAAGTTATACCTATCTTCAAAAGAGATCCAAATTCACCTGACAATTACAGACCTATTTCTATTATACCCATTTTGGGAAAAATAATAGAGATCATAGTTAAAGAACGTCTGATGAATTTTATGAACAAATATAGTATACTCCACAAACATCAATATGGCTTCATGAAAAACAGATCTACAACTGATGCAGTAATGGAAATAATACAAAATGCAATTAACAATGTGAATGTGCGAACACACCTCTTTAACGTTGTGGATCTGAGCAAAGCATTCGATTGTGTCAATCACAATCTCCTTATAAAAAAACTTGAATACTACGGAATCCGAGGAACATCTTTGAATTTCTTCCGATCTTACCTCTCTTCAAGGAAACAAGTGGTTTGTGTGAATGGTACTCTATCAGATACAGAAATTATGTCTCATGGCATCCCTCAGGGATCTGTTCTGGGACCTACATTATTTGTTATCTATATAAATGACATTTTCGATTATCTGCTTCCCAAAACAATAATTTGCTTTGCAGATGATACGACGATGCTAAATGAAAGTTCTGATGTTGATATAATATTAAAAACCAAACAAGAACTTGAAGAAAAAGCAGAAAAATGGTTCTCACGTAACAAGTTGCAACTAAATAGGAATAAAACCCAAAATATTATTATTTCATCAAATAACCGGTTAACAATAAAAACCATGTTAAACTGCTTGGCATAACTATCGACGATTCACTCAAATGGGAAAATCATATTGAAATGTTGTGTAAAAAATTGTCCACCCAACTTTATCTACTTCGTAGGCTGAAGAAAGTTCTGAGCACCGAAACACTAATAAGCTCCTATCATTCACTATTCCACACTCACTTGACATATGGAGTACTCCTTTGGGGTAGGTCTTCCCATGCTCTCAGAGCATTTCGTATGCAAAAAAAAGGACTCAGGATTATAGCAGGAGTCCCATTCAATGAACATTGCCAACCACTTTTTAAAAAAATTAAAATTATGCCATTGCCTTGTATTTACATCTACCACACACTGCTTCAGATTCACAAAAATAAAAGTGTATATTCTTCCCACTCAGACTACCACAATTACGAGACGAGACAGAAATGCACAAAAACTAAGACAACCCCGGGTTAAGCTAGAAATGTCAGTGCGTAATTCACTGGATATCAAACTCTACAATAATTTGCCTTCCCATCTAGCATCATTGAGCATGAATGTATTCAAGAGGAGGGTAAAAGAATATCTTTTAAAAAATTGTTTTTATAATTTACAAGATTACATGAACTGTACATATTCAGAATGATTTCTAGCCTTTTATGTTTTAGATGTTTTAAATGTGACTTAGTGTTCTACTGTCACAATTGATATTACTATTTTTTTTATATACACAACTTAGTACCCATCTTTTTCTAACCTGGTATTTGACTATTTTGACCATATTAATGAGGAACCATGAACAGTTCTGAAATTCTTGTTCTTCTGGGATTGACATTTAGATTAAAGAGTTCAATTAAATTTGGACAACTTATAGCTCCATTTATAACCCTGTGCAGGAATCTTAAGTCTATTTCAGCTCTTCGATGTTCTAAACTTGATAAATTTAATATGTTCAAAATGTCAGAATATTCATAGTCTCTCCTCTGATAACCAAGTTTGAATGCAAAATTTATTTTGAACTCTCTCAATTTTATTGATATCTGCTTGATAAAACGGACACCATATCATACAATTATATTCAATAACTGATCGAACGATAGAGCAGTACAATATCTTGGAAGTGCAAATGGAAATTTGATCTGAAGATCTTTGAATGAAGCCTAATAATTTGAATGATTTAGAGACAATATTATAAATTTATGTTTAGATGAAGCATATTTATATCACACCATCAGGACAAATTACTCAAATCTATTTGCAATAGTTCGGCATCACACGGTTCAACGTACGTGCTTTCATTCTGTCACGCAGCCAAACGGGGAGGGCATTCTCGGCACGGCGTTAACTGAAGCGTGATGCGTTGTGTTTATAAAGAACCGAACGCGGGGGTTTGCTTAGATTTATTTCACGTATTCTAAACCAGCATGAAGTATGATTCTCGGATTATTATTAATGGAGATAGATTTTATTGAATTGCAGTGCTTTTGGCTGTTCTGTAAAACGGAAAATAAGTAACTTTGTTACAATGTCCAGAAACAATAAGAAAAATGGTAGGATAAAAAAAAAAAATCGAAGTTATTAAAAAAAAAAAATTCAAAGAATGTTTAAACACTGACGAAACCGCGCCAGGATGTGACGTAACAAGTTCAGATCTATCGCCGAAAGCGTAAGATAATTACAGAGTTGCCAAGCGTTATTCATAATATTTTTTACAATGTGAGCAGGCCAAAAAAATTATGACATAGCAATCGGTATACATACATATTATTCCAGAATAACTAAATCAAGAACAGCTATCAAATGATAAGTCTTCACTTCAATATAACACATGCTGACACAAGTACTGTTTCATTCATAGGATGAAACAGAATAACATTTCCTAAGAAGTTCCTCCAAATAGTGACACTGGCAACTCGCCGATCGACGGGAGTGCCAAGTATTACAACGTTGCCAAATGTTTTTCATATTATTTCTATACAATGTGAGCAGGCCGAAAAAATAATTACATAGCACTCGGTATACATACATATTATTCAAAAATAACTAAATCAAAAACACCATAGCATTTTTTGGACCAATTCTATTAAAGATCATTCTTCTGCAGACATTTCAATACTTTCAAATTTCCCACTGTATTTTTTTTATGAAAAAAAACGTTTATACGCGTGACATTTGTCATAGAATTCCTATTTGTTAGTTATCATGACATACATTGCTCATGCGCATTGTAGACAATATTTTAGCAATAGCCGTAAGATTCTCAAAGTTGAAATATTCAAGGTCGCGTTCTTAAAGTTATCGCTATTACTAAAATTAAAATAGTTGACTAAATGAAACCATTTGATACTACAGTTTCAACCCTTAAATTTATCGTTTCTGCTATAGCTAAAATAAGTTGACTAAACCACCTCAAATTTTTTTAAATCTTCCATGAATTAATTTATTTTATTAATCTCTGAAAGTTTGTATGGTCGAATGTTTTTACTTTTAGTACAGGTATGTGTCTTTTTGTTTATACTCTATTTAAATACCACCTTACCTTTTGAAGGTCCATGTGAAAAGATTGTTCCAATTTCTGTTCCAATTAATATATCAGTAACATTCGGGCACAACCCTTTTTCACTTTTTCCACGTGATTTTTCCTCACATATGTCAAGTTTGACTTCATCGTAAATGATATCAATGTCATCCTCGATTTTGATTGTCTCCATTTTTAATTTTGCATTATTTGTTAACGAATCGTCATTACATTCTGAGAGATCTTCACTCTTTAATGTAAATCCATTATTAAAATGATTGACTTTGGATTCACCAGCAAAACGATTGAAATTCTCATTTTTCCAGATATCTGTAATTCAAGTTCAGACTGTAACATTATCTTTAATCAACCAACACAGAAGCAGGTTACATAAGAATATTCTCAAAGCTCACAAATAAAGAACTTGATCAAATCAAAAACTAAAGTAGGAAAGCAGTGGATAACAAAGGGTATAAGAGTTTCATGTAAAAATTTGCGTTCCCTTCATTATATAAGGAAATATTCGCTTGAAAATGAAGCCTTTATGTTGTACTTTAATAATTATAGGAAAATTTATAGAAATGTTATAAAAGCAGCTAAACAGCTATATTTTGGAAAAAGAATATGTAAGTCCAACAATAGGTCAAAAGAAAGTTGGGCAATTATTAATGATCTTAGAGGGAAAAATAGTAAGCCACCCCTAAATACCATTCTAGCGGCTGATGAAATCAATAATTACTACTGCACTATTGCCGATACTCTATCTAGGGATATTAAAACACAAGAAGATCCAGTCACCTATTTAAAGGATATATCTGTGAAAGACTCCTTTTTTCTATCACCCACTAGCCCAGAGGAATTTGAAAGAAATGTTAAAAGATATAAAAAATAGACATACTTCTGGTTGGGATGAGATCTCCGCTAATGTTCTAACCCACCTTCCACATAATGCTATGTCTGCCTCAGCCGAGGCAATTAATATATCATTTTTGAATGGAACATTCCCGAAATGTCTCAAGATAGCGGTAATAAATCCTTTGCTCAAAGAAGGAGACTGTGATATAATTTCTAATCTAAGGCCTATTTTACTATTGCCAACTTTGGCCAAATTAGTTGAAAAATTAGTTAAAAAATGGATGTCTTCATTTCTGCTCTATCATAATTTGTTAAGCTCTCATCAATTTGGCTTTCAAACAACGAAGAGCACAAATGATGCCATGTTTGCCTTACTAGAGAATGTATATCTCAAAATCAACGAAGGTGATACAGTTGCAACAATCTTTTGCGACCTTACAAAAGCTTTTGACTGTGTTGATCATAAGATACTTCTTCAAAAATTAGAAATTTATGGTTTCAGAGATATAACATTAAGATGGTTTCAATCATACTTAACAGAACGCAAACAAATGGTCTCGCTCAACGGAGAAAGTTCAAAATCTCAACTGGTGAGTTGTGGGGTACCACAAGGATCAGTGCTTGGCCCCCTTTTGTTCTTGGTGTACATCAATGATCTGGCAAGCATCAATATCAGGGGTAAATTCACTATGTTCGCAGATGATACTACAATACTGTGGCATGGCAACAACAGTGATGAACTGAATGAACACATAGCTACAGACATATCCCTGGTGAAAAACTGGTGTGATTCCAATAAATTATCATTCAATGTCTCAAAAACATGCATTGTAACCTTCAGATGCACTCTGAATGATATAATCTTAGGGAACTCGAGAATAAGTACCAAATCATCAGCCAAGTTTTTGGGACTCCATGTGGATAGTCTGTCTTTCAATACTCATATCAGTACTTTATGCAAAAAATTGTCATCAGGTTGCTTTGCAGTGAGGGTCATATCATCAGAATTAAATACATTTGCAGCGAGAGCAACATATTTTGCACTGATTGACTCTCTGTTGAGATATGGAATTTGTTTTTGGGGGAATAGCTCTCAATTTCTATTGAACTCGGTGTTCGTTTTACAAAAGAGGGCTGTGCGATACCTTCAAATCAAATCAAATCAAATCAAAATTACTTTATTGTCTGAAGAATGAAATTCCTATTGACAAAGTGAAAAAACAGTAAAAAAGAGAACATCAATAGCAATTGAATATATGCTTATTTTTTATACATACCTCGTTACATATTCAAAAATATATTGAATTTACCTTGTCATTATAACACAAAATTTGTAGAGCAGGTTACTACACGTCAAATTATTCATATAAGTAGAAGTCTATATATACAAAAACATACATTACATAAAATGAATTTCAAACAATATTAATGTTAGTCACTAGACGTCAGTTTATTAAAAATTGGAGGTGTTATTTATAGTATAAAGTTATACATAAAAAAGAAGGGTATATACAGAAATCAGAATTCTGATCTTTACAATTAATTAAATTATGATAAAAATAAAATGGAATAAAATAGAATAAAATAGAATAAATTAAATCAACAGAATAGCACATACAAAGTGAATACCCATACGTATCAGTCGATTTGAAAAGCATAACAACCAAAAGAAACCAAAATAAAATCTAAAATTTCACAGAATAAAACTCGTCCAAGCAATAGAATGCTCTGTCGAGTAAAACATTTCTCACAGAACTTTTGAATTTTTTTTTATCCATAATCGTTTTAATTTCGTTAGGTAAATGATTGAACATTTTTATGCCATTATATATAATGGAATTTTTTATTTGTGCAGATCTTGGAATCGGTAAGGTTATATTTAGGGTTTGTCTTGTGATATATTTGTAAAGCGAAACCCAGAGATTCATGCAAACCATTGTTCATTACTCAAAAAATATTAACATTGACATGTATCTTTATTCTGGAAAGTGTATGTTTAATCCACAAAAAAATTTACAATAATATCCAATCTCTGTCAACTTACAAGACGAGGAGTGATAACTTTACAGTATCCCTACCAATTCCCAGAAGCTCCTTGGTAAAGGGGTCAATAATTTATAATGCTAAAAAAAAATTTAACCACCTGCCTTCACATATTCGTTCTTTGGTGGCACATAATAGATTCAGGATGGCTGTCAAGGAGTTACTGCTAGATAGAGCATATTATAATTTGGAAGAATTTTATGACAATGTATTTTAAGTATTTGATTTCGAATTGTAATTTTAATTTAGCTTTAAATATGTGTCTGTTTATATACGTGTACATGTTATATACAAAAATTTTTTAGTATGCGATTAGGACTATTTACTGATCCTGGCGTTATTGTGACTTTTGCTATTGTATGTACATGTGTGTATATATGTATGTATGTGTATATATGTGTGTTTATATTTATACAGTTTGTACTCTTTTTGTATTTTAAATGTTTGTACTCTTTTATATTTTAAATGCTTATAACTATTTTATAATTACCTTCTAGCTTTGTCAATGAGAATTCAATTCTTTCGATATTAAAGCATATTTGATTTGATTTGATTGAATGTTGATCGTGCAGGCAAATTCAGAACAAGATCAATTTGACTCTCTCAATTTGTTGAAATAAATTAAGTCCACTGTTTTTTTTTCTCATGCTAGTTGTATTATTATTTTTATAATCATATATATATATATATATATATATATATATATATAATACAGGGTGATTTACGAAAGCCGAGCATTAGAGGTTTTTCAACTTGCAGTTGGATTAGAAACTTCAAATTTGTTAAAAAAAACCTTATAAAAGAAAATTAAAAAAGATTTTTCTAAAAAAAAATTTTTTTGAAAATTGAATAGAAAGATTTTTCTGAAAAAAAAATTTTTGAAAAATTTAATAACTATCTGAATGAAAATGCAAATTGTCATGTTGAAAAGGAAAACATTCTCAATTGAATAGAAAGTTTTCCTGTAAATTGAAAAATCCACGATAAAAATAGTTATTTTTTGTTAGACATTTACAAAAAATAACTCATTTTTATTATGGATTTTTCAATTGACACAAAAATATTTGTATTCAATATTCAAATAAGAATGTTTCCCTTTTCAACATGAATACCCCACAAGAGGTTATCTTGAACGATGAAAGATAGTGACTAAAGTTTATCTTTCAGTCGCAGATGATTCCACATCTGATTTTATGAACGTCCTGTTCATATTTTCAAACAAATCAAACAAATTTCCTCTTTCAGATTTGGGGTCTCTCAACAGCTATCAGATGTAGTTCAATGTCCAGCATGGCTTTAGCCGGGGAAGTAGTTGTTTCCTGTTAGATATTACAAAAAATAACTTCATTATTGTCGTGGATTTTTAAAATTAAATTGAGAATGTTTCTCTTTTCAACATGAATACCCCCTAGAGGTTATCTTGAATGATGGAAGATAGTGACTAAAGTTTATCTTTCAGTCGCAGATGATTCCACATCTGATTCACATCCTGTTCATAATTTCGAACAAATCAATTTAAATTTGTGTTCTACCTAAAATATTTTTAGTCCTACAGCTATACAGGGTGTGCCAAAAGTCGGTACCAACTTTCTTATTTTAAATGGATACCCTTATTTTAAATGGAAACCCACATTGTTTTTTTTTCACATCTTTCGATTGCCTTTCTAATTCTGAGTTTGGACAACCTGAGTTATATCAACTTATTAGCAGTTTTTGATATATGTCGGTATTTCTGAAAAAAAAACAGAGTAGTAGTTTATGAAAAAAATTGTATCTCGCAAACTATTAGAAATTAGGAAACCAAATGTGTCCCATTGATGGTTCCAATTTGCACCATTTGGGCGTAGGCACTTTTCAAATGTTGCATTCAGAAATTGTCAAAAACTCAATTTTTCAAATGGCACCTGCTATTAAAAAAAAAAAGAATTCTAGGGTGGCTTACTCAAGCTTTCCCTATGCCTAACCTCAACCTCTATTGAGTTATTCAGTGAAAATAAAAAAATGGCTTATCTTGCTAAGAGATTCTTTTCTTTTACAAGTATACTATGGAAATAAAAAACAATTATAATAATTTAATAAAAAATATTATCACATATTAGAAATTCAGAAGAACCTTGCCCCATATTTTGATAGCCCAGAGATATGCCCACTTCGTTGTTTATCATATTTGATTCATTCGAACATTATTGAACCTTGAGTTGTTTCAGAATGGATCAGGTTTGACGGTTAGATATGATATGAGTGATGCCACAGAAAACGGGATGACAGGAAAACTTAATAACCGGATAGAGATAACGGTAAAACGGAATAACATGATAACAGAAAAAATAGGATGCAGGGAAAACTGAATAAGGGGAAAATGGGATAACAGAATAACGGGATAACGGCAGAGTCAAAGGCATAACTTAGATGGAACACAAAAAATAGGAAAAAAGAAATTCTATGCGGACAAGAGATTTCAGAAAAAAAAACAGGATATATAGAAATTTGGACGTCTATCGGGTCAGCTAGTTTTACATATGAGCATAAAGTATCTTCTTTTTTAATATTTTTGAAATTTTAACTGAGCTAATACTATCAACATTTATTTTTTCTTATATGAAACTTACGAGCTGGAGAAAACTTTGATTCTGTGGGGTCTTCAATTCTGTCTCTCAGCATAACCTCGAATTCACTTAAATTAGTATTGTCAAATTTTACATTCTCATTACTCTCCAAACAGTCATTAGACACTCCATATTCACTAAAGGGTTTGAATTCCATGGCCTCTTCCTTTATTTTTCTATTTAAAATATCATGAATATCAACAAAATACGTCCCACACGCATTATGTTTTGCTTCATCTTCCTCAATTACCGTTACTGCGAATTCTTTTTTACATTTGTTGTATTCTGAAGCCATTATGGTATATTCTGGGATCGTATTCTGGAGATAAGCCAGCCACAAAATGAAGGAAAATGTAATTATCAGTGCTGCCAATTGAAAGTATACAATATGCTTACTAGCGTCTATAAAATGCGGAGTTTTACTCCCAGAATTTTGAGAATGCTTACAAAATCCTTACAAACTTAATTTATACATAATCTATGGTATATATGGATGATTTCGAGGGTCGACTTGTTCTGATAGATACTGATTCTGAAACGAAACCAGAACAAACTAGACTAGAAGGACATATTCACAAATGTCCATTGAACTGGAAATGCAATAGGGAACACGCATGTGCCCCCTTTCTAGAATATTTTGATTTGCACATAAAGACTATCACCTAGGGAGCTCAGCAACAAACTTAGATATGGAAAAAATATGTAATGTTTTTTTGTCGTCACATTCAAAAAAGTACTCCTAGCGCCTTTGGTGGACATAAGCATCATTATTTAACACAGCTAAATTTTTACCACTAGTTACTTCGAACTGTCAACTATAATTTGATCTGCCTTCGTTTATATGTTGTACTAATATTTTTATCATCAAAGTATTTTCAAATATCACATTAAAAGTGAGCTTGAATTTATGTTTGGGTTGAAAGAAATAGTATCGACTATCAATATTCCTGAAACAACCACAACTGGCGCTAGTTATTCAAATGAAGGTCAAATCGGAGGAGCACTTTTAAACTTGGAAATTTTTATAAAATTTTGGGATATGAGAAATTATTTTCATAAAATGTAATTATTGTGGATCTAACTGAGGCAAAGAAAAATTGAAATAAAATAATGCGTGTTCCCCATTGTCTACTTGGTGCTAGGTCAGAAGTTGGGTTGGTAGTATTGAAACCTGTTGGTAAAATCATAGTATAATCTAAACAATGATAAAACTCATAGAAGCCTGAGGCTGAGATGAGATTTCAGATATGTCATGTCATGCCAATTTTAATTTCGATAAACAAACATAACACAGAACTCAAATTAGCAAACTACTATAGACAAAGACGTGAAGAGTAACGAGTTCTGTGCAATTGCATGACTGGCCATTGGCCATATGCCACACGAAACAAATACAAGTTGTCAGGGATGAATGCTTTTCTCCCACTACTTAGTCCTTAGAGCAAAATGCTTACAAAATCCTTACATTTCGTCATTACTCCACGATTACTCCAATGCTTTCGAATTGCTTACAAATGGAGTAATTACTCTCAAAACGGCAGCGCTGGTAATTATAGATTATAAAGTGGTTAATGTTTCCTTTTTTTCCACAGAATAAATTTAACCTTGTCGTCTCATCTGACATCTGTCAAAAACTAAGATTAACTAAACCTTCTTCTTCTTCTTCTAGTTAATTTTTTTGTGCTCGGTTATATAACCATCTACTCAATTCCGAGGGCCTCGTGCGGTAATAACTCACTTGCCCTCTTCGTATGGCACCCTGGAAGTCTCACTCGAAGTGATACCACGAGTGCCCGAGCGCCCCTTCTTCCGACAAGTCCGTTGTCATCCAGCCTGGTTACTGGCGTAGAGAAGAAAGGGACTGATTTCTACACAAAATGTTTGTTAAACTTCACAAGTTAACATGTATTTTTCACTGCACGTTATAAACGGCGGACATTTACAAATTACATTTACTTGACCTCCAACCCAGAAGCGCCACATGCTCACCAAACCATGGTCAGAGGTCGAATGTCGAATCTTAACTAAACCGTCTAAACCTGTTTTTGACAGAACACGGGGTCCGAGTTGAGATCTTTGTTGAAGTGCAAGGTCATTAAGGGCCGTTTGCACCAATACAATTTTAAGCTTAGCTCTTTTAAGCTCTTTTTAAATTGAAAGCTAGGCTCAAAATGTATCTTATTGCACCAGTGAATTTTTAGCAGAGCTTAGTTAAGCTCAGATTTCAGATCAAATGAACTAAATTGACATTTCACTTCAACTGATTGGTTTTTTCCTTATTTATAATACAAATTTTGAATGATGGATATGGAAAATGGCTATAATATTTTTAATGATGATTCAGACATTCTGAAAGTCATTGATTTCGGATTAAAAAAAAAAATATGTTAGAAATAATCCGCTTGAAGATTTAATGAGTCAATATTTTTTTAAGTTTTCGGCTTTATAAAGAAATATAAGACAAATTCTTCCCTTAATTATACATGGAATTGGAGTACTCAAACGAACTGTAAATAAAGTATTATATGTTTCTTTCGAGTATAAAAGACTTCAATTGAATTAAATAAGTTTTTTTTATTGTTATAGAAATAACTTTGTTTCTCCAATCACTCAGTTTTTAACATGCCTTTTGATATTTGCAACTGGAGAGCATTCAGTTGCCGATTTCATTCAAATGGATCCTTCGACCGTTTCCAGAATAGTTTCTGAAGCTTTGGAACAATTAGCTCCCAGGTTATTCATATGCCAGCCCCAAACAATATTGCAAGGAAACAAACTGAATTTTACAATGTTGCTAGATTTCCTACAGTTTTAGGGGTGATGGATGGAACCACCTCCAGTACCATTAATTTCTTTTTCATCTGCAACCAATTTTCTTACTTCCTCATTTTATTTTCATAAAATTTTGTCTGCTGCTTCCCTTGAGTTTTCATCTGGACAACAGCATTGAATTCAGTAGCAATTGTATCCTAAATTTATTTTTTTGGATGCTAGTTACTGCATCGGTTTTTTTTATTTACAACAATGTCTTTATATTTGTTGATTTTATATTTTACAAAATAATTTGTTCTTGGTTAGTAAAGTTTTGACTTCGAATCTTTTTATTTTCCATACTGATGAATTACATGAATTACAAAAATAAAGCCTTATAAACAAACTTCGCACTTCAAATCTAACCACAACATTAAAATTGACAAAAAAATAGGTTAGATATGTCGGCTTTATGCTGTAAAGCCGCCAAATTTCAAGGCCCAATATAAGCCGAGCTTTTACGAAGATAAACCCGGCTCAATCGACGGTGCAACTGCTTTTTACTTTAAAGCTAAGCTTTTCACAAAGCTTGGCCTCATTCTTGTCGGTCCTAAATAATGTCCTTGGGTGTAGGGTAGGACACTGGCTTGACAGTTGACAATAAAAAACCATAAAAAATGATTGAACTGATTAAAGTTTCTCTTTCTCTCTCTAGTGTTATGGTCCTTGCTTCCGTTTGGTGCATTTGATCAAATGAATGAAGTCTATTCATAACGCCTACTTGCACCGTTATACTTAACTATAGTTTAATGTTAAATCTAGGTTCTATGGCTCCATTTTTCTTGCACCGGAACTTAATCTGAGTTTACTGTGACTAAACTATAGTTTTAACTAATCTGCCAAATTTGATGGTTTAAAATGAGGGATTATAAGTAATCTAGTGATTCTAACCAATAAAATAGATCAAATTTTTTATTTGCAATTGGTATTCGATTTTTCATAGGAGTTTTCAATTCAAATAATCAGAAGAAATGGATTATATAGATATGGATCTTTTCGGAAATATTCTTGGAGATGATTTAGACATTTTGGATGTGATAGACTTAGGATTCCCTCGAAAAATTTACCAAAGGCAACATCATTTTGAGGAGATGGATGATCTAACATTTTTTAAAAGGTTTCGACTCATAAAAGAGACTGTTATTCGAGTACTGGAACTTATTGAAGAGGAAATTGAATATCCAAACGACCTGTAAGCTGAAATATGTGAGTTGTTTAAATATTTATTAATAAACATTATAAACATTTATAGAAACAATAGTGTTTCCCGGATCAATCAACTATTGACAACATAACGATTTTACGCCAGCTCTGGTCACCTGGCAGCAGTAGTTATTCCTTAAAGTATTCCCGAGAGACTCCATTAGTCTTTTTATTCTCAATAATATTTTTGTATTTGGATACAAGATTTATCAGAATGACTTTTTCATTACTTAAAAAGTTGCTACTTCTCGTCCTTTTTTCAATTGGTAGTTGCCATGTCCTTAGAGAAACAATTATTGGGGGCAACCAATCCTTCAAGTTCTCATTTTTATGAATAATAATCAAATATAAAAAACGAAAGCAGACTGATTGTATCCAGTCTGCTTTCGTGGTTTCAAAAAATAAGTCGACGCTCACCGACTCACCGACAACTGAACAAAATTTTGAGGTTAAACATAACAGCTACGAAGTTAGCTAATAACTCAGCAATACCAATTATTATAAAAGTCCCCAAATAATAGGATTAAATTTGACTGTAGTTTAAAAAATAACGGTGCAAGAAGGCTGAACAAAATCTATAATTAAAAATATAATCCTAGTTTTATTTAACAGTAGATTAGGTGAAAACGGTGCAAGTGGGCGTAAGAGCAATGCTCGTTAAACATGGATAGTTTGCGATCATATCGATCTTTCCTATAAAAAAATATCGATAATTATGACATAAGTTTGAAATTTAAGTAGAATAGAGGTTATGATTGTTTGTCTGAAATTTATTAGAATTATTTTTCCAGCTTTCGAAATAAAAATTCATTGTACAGATGTAGTTTGTGACTTCAAATTTACAATCTGTTGTCTATTAGGCAATCCATCGACCTTTCGAAACGAAAGCAATATGGCGGCTGTTGGCACACATTGTAATTCGTCATAAGCGACCATAGTGGTAAAAGTGTTTATTTTGTGATTTTCTGTGCGAATTTGAGTAGTTTCTTCAATTTAGGATTATAATTCGTGCTTCAACTGAAGAAAAATGCCCTTTATTTGCATTGTAGTTAACTGTGGGTCCCGTCACGACAGGGATAGAGTCGGGTTTCACTCGGTGTCTACAGTATCAAATCATAAGTTTTTGACCAGTTAAAATGACTTATCGAGGAGGAGAAGAGCTCTATGTTAACTGCAATCAACCTAGAAGATCTTACGGATTCGAAAATCAAGTATCAGAGAGGCTGCAGCAGACATACCCTGGGTGCACATTCGTGATAATATCCTTCATTCCGTCATGGATACCTACCTATAACTTCAGACTTTTGTGATTTGATTTGTTCCGTAGAAAATCTTATGGATTCGAAAATCAAGTATCAGAGAGGCTGCAGCAGACATACCCTGTGTACACATTCGTGATAATATATCCTTCATTCCGTCATGGATACCTACCTATAACTCCAGACTTTGTTCCTACGATTACTTGTATGATTTTGCCTACTTGTATATATCTGAACTATTGTACATTAGGAGGTCCCATTTCAAATAAAGTTCATATATATATATATAATTGATATATTTTCCACTCCAAAAGTAGAGAAAACTCCAAATGACTGTTCATATATATGTACCTACCTCCTCAAAAAACATTCTTATAGGTAGTGTTATTGAATTACTGGAATAAAAATTTTCTTTAGGATTCTGGTGACCCAATAAATGAAAATATTTAGAAATATGTCTTTCAATCTCAACCTTCCCTTTTTAAATATTTCAGGCAATTATCGAAAGCCTCGATCAAGTCTTGTGAAGAATGTTGTATTTGATTACTCTCGTTTCGGATGTCCATCGTCTTAATGTATTTGAAAAGGTTTACACGATGTTTTGAATGTGAATACTGTATTCAGACGATTGCAGATACAAACATTCGAAACATCGTGAAAACCTTTTCAAGAACATTAAGACATGGACGTCCGAGACGAGATAATCAAGTTACAACATCGTCTACAACCTTCAAAGGGTATTGTAATTTATTAACAGTAAAAATTGGATATATCATGATATTTATCGAAATTGTACTATATGCAAATATCAATATTGTGTAATTTTTTTATAATTGGTATTAAATTGAGAGTAATCAACTGAATCAGTAAAACAACAAATAAACAAACATTTATTTATATATATTCATTTGAAACATTTTATTTTTTAAAACAACTGAGCAAGAGGCAAGTCGTCCAATAAATTTTTTGACTGGATGGCATTGGCCACACAGCTTCCAAATCTGTGCGTGACATTGCCTCTAATATAGCACCAATATGACCACCTACTTCACTGTTTCCGGCCATACAAGTACAGTGAGCAGTACAAATGCTTTCATCCTTTTCAATTATGTACCAAACATCTGAAGGTTTTTGGTTTGCCTTTTGTGAATACTTGACCTGAAAAGAAGTTATGTCGATTAGAAAGAACTATTATGAAAGTTGAGAAGTAATATTCTTAAATATCAAATCAATGTCTCTTATAATGAACAAATGTGGCAATAAACATAATAGAACAGATCAGAAGTTATAAATTGCTTCTTATGTATTATTATAGCAAATTTATAATAATTCACTTCGATGACTCAAGATTTGCAACTGTACATGTACCCATTAGAAAAAACCTGCTGCCTAGGAAAAAACATACTAAACTAACTAAAATATATAAATGATTCTGAATTTTTGTTCTCACCTTCACGACGAAGCCAGATTCAAAGTATGTATGGATTCTAAACTTGTATAGGGCTTCATCTGCATCTGGGAAAGCTGAGTAAAAAGCAAATACGAAATAATATCCATATTCGTAACAGGAGGAGCACCAACAATTGAACAATTCAGTTCAGAAATATTCAGTGTAAAAAGGATCTAAATCACTGATCAATCCTCAACTTCATTTTATACCTGTAACAAATACATTGATAAAAATGTAAACAAAAGATGGGGATGTATTTTCAAGCATACCGTTCACCGAAGCCTCTGCTTTTCAACAATAGTGTCTTCAGGTAATCACTCTCCATCTGAATATTATTAATTAACAACACAAAAGCTCCGAAAATAACCAAAAATACACTTTTACAAGCCAAAGGTACACACTGACAATGATATTCTTATGGCGATCATCGGTTTGTGTGCCAACAACCGCCATATTGGGTCACGTGGTATGGATTGCCTAATCGATTCAGAAGTAGGTGAAAAAGAAGAAGGAAGTAAATTGTAGGTTGGGTTTATTTAAAATTTATCAATTCAAAGTGAATATTTTATTGAACACTTAAAATATAAGAAAGCAAAAACTATTTCAGTTTCCATTAAAAAAAAGTAACATAGGAAATAATGAAATAATATCATCAAATATATCTCAAAAATGGCGTTGTTTTCTGATTGGCTCAGTAAGTGAGTTGTCATCCATCATCCACCAGCTAATCAGGAAACGACGATGTCATTTTAACGTCAACCGCTACCAGAACCAAACACCGACATAACCTTAATCTAGACTGCTGATCCCGTATGATGAGAATTCATCCAATTACAAGATATCAAAGAGCTTTCAGAGCATGCGCATTTTGTGTCTGTGACGACTCAAAATCACATAATGGCTCCTCGTTAGATGTCAATGTCTGAAATGACATTATATGTGCTTTCTGCGCTTTGCGCAGACACGTTCACGTAAATTCTATTTGGATGAATTTTTCGAGTGGTGGGGATATGACCTCTAGCGGTCTAGATTAAGGTTATGTCGGTGGAACCAAACGCCAATCGAGAGCGGCTCATGTTGAAGTTTCAGTGGCGGCGGCGGCGGGTATAATTCGTATCATGCACTTTGAATGTTCGCTGTCCTCTGATAGCTCCCAATTTACTCACAACTGGCTGTTACGCACAGACCATGAAATTCCCCACAAATGTGAGTAATATAAAATAAAATTGGCACCCTCGATTACAATCCAAGATGGTTGGTGGGTGACAGTGTTACCACAGAACACCCTAGTAGATTGAATATGAAGTAGATTCATACCAAAGCGTAGTAGTAGTTAGTCTTCAAAGAGCATATTCAGTCAATAGAAATATTTTAAGCCACAACTTGAGCATCATACGTTTTTTCCCTTTATCCCCGTTAATAACGTATTTCAAAAATGAGTGACAGATGTCAGTAACATTTATAACCTTATAAATGATAACCCTCACTTTGTGATAGTGTAAATATTCATTTACGATTTTTTTTAAATTGTAAATGCTTCATTCGTTTTGTAAATTTACTATGGAACAAATGATTGACAAGGTACAAGACTTGTGTGACGATAGCGACTTCTCTTCAATTTCCATATCCGATGTTGCCACAACATTTAATTTTATGAAATGTTTTCATTTCATATTTGAAACAAAAGTGGTTAACATGGTGAAAACTATAGACTACTCAATCTTCTGAATTTTACATGTATTTATCATAGACTTTGGAGTTTACGATAAAACGTACTTATAAATGTTCTACAGGCGGCACCATGGCAAAATCACTATCCTTCATTAAGGGAACGTTATTTCAACTCTTATAACGTAAAGCAATATCGGTTAATAGAGAGTTATTGCAACGACCGTTCTATAGTTCTTTTAATAAAGTTTCTTTTATTTTGACATATACGCATGCACATTGTGTTCGACTTTGAGGATATCCTCAATCTAAAATACAGGCATCCCTTACTTTATTTAAATGAAGGCCAAGAACATTTTATTAAAAGTACCTTTATTTTGAAAGATTTGTTTTTTTTCTGTCATATATCTGTCGCCAGTTGAACATCTAAAGTTTGTTAAGCACTGCTCGTCTATATATTTTGAAAATCTAATAAAGCAGGTTCATTTAGTGGTTTCAAATTGTGCCGAAAATGAGTGATTTGGACTTCGTAGTTTATGCTAGTTGAAAGGAGGCATTTGGTGACTGATTTTTGCGCAAGAAAACGGTGCTTGAAAATAAAGCGATTTAAAACCAAAAAATGGCTCTAACTCCGTATTCGTGTTCAGGAGACAAAATCACGTAATAATCGTCATACAGCTATTTTCAAGGAGCAGGTGTGCACTTACTCAATATATTACCGGATATATCTGCAAAATTATATTATGATTGAATAGAGCAAAAACTGCACTTCGTTATTGTGTGAATAGTGGGTACAGTACAGTGTTCATTTAATTGCTTGATTGAGCTAATGCTAATATTAATGACAACGAGCTTGACCCAGAAAAAATAAGAAGAATAGGGGATAAAACCATATATTTATTAACTACGAATACTGATAACTGTCCATAAGAGCAATGCAATGAAAAAGAACTCGGGTTATATATGTCTTTCCTCGTCATATGGGCAGTGCGTAGTTATGGCAACCGAACATCTACCAATACATGTCACGCCTCCATATTCGCGCATGCGCAGCCATTCAACGTTGCCGATTAGAAAGAGTCCGAGCGATGGTCATTTTCATTTGTTTTGACTTCCAATTTGCTATCTTTATTATCAATATTGGTACTCAATACATATATGGATAAAACGCAGATAATATGACACACCCACATATTTAATAATACATATATGAGCACAACTCTATCTATGGGTTTTTGTCTTCTGATTTTTCTCAAGTTTATTCGGCCAATAGCCGGACAACGTTCGGAAAATAAAATTGTTCAATTATCTTCTTTCGAACTACAAATGCATTCGTACATTCAACCGGAGTAGAAATAAATCTTTTGGAGCATCGGCGTAAGAAATGATCAAAGGGAGTAGATCTACTCCAGATGGAGTAGCTTCGGCAATTGGTGTAAGCTAAACATCGATAGTCTATCGATTGTATTTTACAATCGGTACTATCGATGGTTTTCGACAATATTATTGATAGTTAGGGATCGTGCAAGATTACGGAAGTAATTGCATTCCGGGCACAAAATATGTCGTACATCTGCAGTCAACATTATTTTCAAGGGTGAATTGTACACTGCCAGGGTTTGAGGTTTCAATCCCAGCTTTACGATTGGTGGAATTTCACAGATGACACTTTTGAATCAATACCATCGCACGATTTATAAATCTTGGTATGTTTTGCTTTGCAGACAGAAGGAAGTTCCAAATTCAATAGGGAACACGGTCCTTTTCGTAGTGTTAGCTAAACATCGATAGTTTATCGATCAAAAAAATATCGTCTACTATCGATATTTATTCCAAAAGCGGCAAACCTAACAAAGGAAATGGGCGGAGCTTCCTATCTGTGTGTATTATCAGGCTTATTCAGAAGTACATTGGTTATTTCTCAACATTCAATATTGGTTATCGGAAATTTTCATTGTTGAAGAAGTGGCGTATTCAGAAGACCCTTTTGAAAAATCCCAACAAATGTTGGAAATCTTTTAGATACCTGGTACGCATACATCATGAAGTTATCTGTATAAGGCGCCAACCGTTAGAAAACCTAGGGTGTTTCGGTTTTTATCCTGAAGTCCTGTCAAAAATGTTCAATACACATAAACAAAATGTAGTGTTTTGTACCTTTTCAAAATTCAAAAGAAGTACTACTGTTCGCCCAAACTTTGTCAACATTATATATGAATTGGCTATTCCTAAAAAATGAACTTCCAACAAACAATTTCAGATTTATTTTAAAGAAATAGAAAATAATCCTATTCTCGTTAATGGATGAAGGTAGTTGTCGTGCTACACTGTCAAAAATCAGGTTCGATTGTAGCGCGTCGCGATACATGTGCAAACGCTGAGTTAGGGGATCTTTTTTAAGGGAACTGTACACACAGAAACGAAACTAGCATGCGTGCTACAGCAAATAAGCCATGACTGGACTGTTGGCAACGTCGCAATCCAACGATCACTCGCATTTAGTTGTTCAAGATACTCTTATGAACAAACATTCAAAGCTATAGATCGATTTCGCGCAACAAATGGTAGGTTTGCTAAAGCAAAAGGTGAAAAAAATAAAAGTACATTGTCTGAACTGTATAAGGCTCGAAATACGAACAAAAAACAGTCTTATGAAAATGGTGTGTGTGAAGGAAATCACATTGTTAATCTCAAAGAACTTGAGACAAATTTGAAATGTCGGAACTGCCACCAAGTTTTGAGTTTGGAGAATGTGCTGAAAGAAAAACATTTAGGACTTGCATCAATTTTAAGTATCCGTTGTAATAAGTGCGAAATCCACGAAGCGAATGTATGATGTACAAATTTTGGCAAAACATTGTTCGTTTCATTGGTGAAGTGTCAGAATTATGAACATGATGAAATCATATAAATAATTTTCGGAGCGACTTGAGAACGAAAGAATATCTTGTAATTTACCTAATTTGAGTGCCTTAAAAAATGTTATATCACGGGATTTATTGAAAAATATCGTGCAACAAAATATAACACAAGATTTTCTGAAACAAATGTATCACGATGAAGGAGAAGAAGCTGTGATTAATCACCTAACTGAAAAATTGAAGAATGGAAAACTAGAGTTACTAAAAATAAGAAAGCATTAACTGAAATCATTAATGATTTTAAAATAAAGGTTGAGTCAATCATGTCATTATTCAGTATAGTTAATAGTTAAAAATTACATTCATTGTTGTTTATATTTTTTGTAGATTTATACCTTATATTTCATTAGCCTGTTAGAAATCTGAATAATTTTTGTTTATTTAAAAAAATATTCGAATTATGTCATACGTACGTGTGTTACACAAATGTATAAATAAAATGAAGTTTATGTACTGTTGTTTGCTAAAACTACATTTTATTTTATATCTATTCCTATTGCAATATGTTTAAAATGCATCAGTATATTATTCATAATATTCATAAATATGTGCATTCCGAAACACAGTTAAATTCAAAACAGCAAGACCCTCGCGCTTTCGCTTATTTGAATCACGAGCGCCCGCTTGAGGCGTTGCCACGATTCTCAGCCTTCTCCCTCTTGCACTTCTCATACGCAATAATTCAGAAACCTCTTATGGCAATAATTAAATAACTCTATGACTACGCGTGTTTAATTTTTTCTATAAAATTCGTTACTTACTTTTTAATAATATACTAGTTTTTCAAAAAGATCTGAATGGAGGGTTTTTAGTTATGGCTTAAAATGTGGTGTCCGCGGTAGCTTACTATAGGGATTACGTGTTAAAGGTTGTAACTTTGAAGCCTCATATCTCGCTGTCGGTGAGGTGAATCATTCCAAAAATTTAATATGATACAGGTAATAATGTTAACTGAAAGTGGTATAAACGCAATCTGATTGGAAGTGGATTTCACGACAACTACCTTAATGGAGCCCAACAGATGCCAGAACAACAACAACAAATCTTGTGGTGATGGGCCTATATGCACGGTGCCTGAGTGGAGGAATTGAGGTTTATCTTTCTGTGCCTTGTACAAGGTACGTTTTGCGCCTGTCGAAACTACCAATGTAATAAGGAAACTTCGGATGCATATTTAGCAAATATTCTAAAAGACTGGACATACAACTTGCAGAAAATGGATGGCAAGGACTATAAAGAGTGCACAGTAAAGACCATCTGGAATACTACCACCAAAATTTTGATGGATAAGTACTTCAATGACTATAGAAGAAAAATTAGATGTAGTAGATAAGGAAGCAGGAAAAGCAAAAAGAAACGAACTTCAAATATTTCCTGAGAAGAGAAAGACGAGCTCTACATTATGCATTATGCTGTAACTAATTTAAAAAAATTGGTAAATACATGCGACGAAAGAACGCCAGATGGCTTGGTGAAAAGGGCATTTCATATAATATCTTATGAACTAGCTCGGAGAGGCCGCGAGAACCTAATATTGACATATCTGGGTACATTGGTAACCAATCATAAGAATCCAGATTTATGCCTGATGAGACTATTTAATAAATATATTGAAAATAGATAAGTTGCTCACTGTGAACGTCTCTTTTCAACTGCTTATCCCATTAGCAACCCTTTGGCATAAAAAAGTGGTACAAGAATATTTCGGTTAGTTGAAATACGGTGTCTATGTGCACCCAAAACGTAGCAAGATAGGCCGGAAATCATGGAAATAATGTTAAAAAGATGAGAGAAGAAGAAATTGAAATCGTCAAAAGCCCCAGGAGTTAATTTTCCCCTGGATGCCACTTTTACAAGTATGATTTGTAATAATTTTGTTTTCAATTGTAATAGCTTGTATTGTTTTAAATAAAAAAAAACTGATATTTTTGTATAATTTTATTCAGGAAATAGTCTATAAAACATATTTCCTGCATGCTTGAAAATTTTGCATTCAGGTTTGTTGCCTTAAAGAAGCAGCTTTCATGCATTTTTGTTATTTGTCTTAAAAAGTGTATTCCCCTGCGGGGCACTTTTTGTCAAATAACAAAAATACATTAACTGTTTCTAGGCAATAAACTTTCATTCACGATTTACAACAATTTTGCATGCACTTAACATATTACTGCAGAATATTCCCTCAGTCAAATCAATGGCACTTGATAGCAATTGTAACTACTTTTTTTAGATTATGTTCCTGCAGAGAATATAATTAAAATATACAAGTAATGGGACAGATTAAAAGTGATAAAAATTATAATAATTTTTCATTTATAGCTTGAATTAGCACAGACAATTTCAAGTGATCCATCATTGCATATTTTCTTCCAAAAGACTAAAATAGTATATTTTTATATTTTGGGGTTTCATAAATGGCGTCTGATCCAACACAAATTCTTACAAAAGTCAAGAGCCAACATCTGAAATAGTAGTCCAGGGTACTATTTCAAATTTCAATATCCAGTAATCCGTTCTTGATAAAAAATGGCCTCCTGAATAGGGATATTGTTTTTTTTGCTAAAGTTCGACTGACATTGAGAAATAACCAATGTTTGAAAATACTCCAACTTCCAAGGTGCACCTGAATAGGAAACAGCCATAATTATTAGTTATTGAAAAATAACCAATATCCAATGTACTCCTGAATAAGCCTGAATCAGTGCCTCATGGGTGGCGGAGGTCCTCCAAGTGTAGACGCACCATGCGATAATTCGGGGATGCAGTATTGCTTAGAGCAAGACAACTTGCATCCCCGAAAAAATAACACCCTCTTGTCTACACCGGATGGGAACGGATTTTCCGCAAGGAGGGGTGTCCGAAATGCACCTAAGCCGATTTCATGCAGAAGTTTCCATAAGAGATTTTAAAAAGTTATATTATTAGGCAATCCATACCACGTGACCCAATATGGCGGTTGTTGGCACACAAACCGATAATCGCTATAAGAATATCATTGTCAGTGTGTACCTTTGGCTTGTAAAAGTGTATTTTTCGTTATTTTCGGAGCTTTTGTGTTGTTAATTAATAATATCCGAATGGAGATTGATTACCTGAAGACACTATTGTTGAAAAGCAGAGGCTTTGGTGAACGGTATGCTTGAAAATACATCCCCATCTTTTGTTTACATTTTTATCAATGTATTTGTTAGAGGTATAAAATGAAGTTGAGGATTGATCAGTGATTCAGATCCTTTTTACACTGAATATTTCTGAACTGAATTGTTCAATTGTTGGTGCTCCTCCTGTTACGAATATGGATATTATTTCGTATTTGCTTTTTACTCAGCTTTCCCAAATACAGATGAAGCCCTATACAAGTTTAGAATCCATACATACTTTGAATCTGGCTTAGTCGTGAAGGTAAGAACAAAAATTCAGAATCATTTATATATTTTAGTTAGTCTAGTATGTTTTTTCCATGCAGCAGGTTTTTTCTAATGGGTACATGTACAGTTGCAAATCTTGAGTCATCGAAGTGAATTATTATAAATTAGGAATAATAATACATAAGAAGCAATTTATAACTTCTGATCTGTTCTATTATGTTTATTGCCACATTTGCTCATTATAAGAGATATTGATTTGATATTTAAGAATATTACTTCTCAACTTCCATAATAGTTCTTTCTAATCGACATAACTTTTTTTTCAGAACAAGTATGTTTTTTGAGGAGGTAGGTATATATATATATGAACATTCATTTGGAGTTTTCTCTACTTTTGAAGTGGAAAATATATCAATTATATATATTTATATATATATGAACTTTATTTGAAATGGGACCTCCTAATGTACAATAGTTCAGAGATATACAAGTAGGCAAAATCATACAAGTAATCGTAGGAACAAATCACAAAAGTCTGAAGTTATAGGTAGGTATCCATGACGGAATGAAGGATGTTATCACGAATGTGCACACAGGGTATGTCTGCTGCGGCCTCTCTGATACTTGATTTTCGAATCCGTAAGATCTTCTAAGAAACAAATCAAATCACAAAAGTCTGAAGTTATAGGTAGGTATCCATGACGGATGTTATCACGAATGTGCACACAGGGTATGTCTGCTGCAGCCTCTCTGATACTTGGTTTTCGAATCCGTAAGATCTTCTAGGTTGATTGCAGCCAACCATAGAGCTCTTCTCCTCCTCGATAAGTCATTTTAACTGGTCAAAAACTTATGATTTGAAACTGTAGACACCGAGTGAAACACGACTCTATCCCTGTCGTGACGGGACCCACAGTTGACTACAATGCAAATAAGGGGCATTTTTCTTCAGTTGAAGCACGAATCATAATCCTAAATTGAAAAAACTACTCAAATTCGCACAGAAAATCACAAAATAAACACTTTTACCACTATGGTCGCTTATGACGAATTGCAATGTGTGCCAACAGCCGCCATATTGCTTTTGTTTTGACAGGTCGATGGATTGCCTAATAAGACTGTCTGTTACATCTAGTATTTTTAGGTGGGTTTTCTGTTTTTGTATCTTATTCTTGATTGCAGTTAAAAAAAACGTTCATGATTTTGACACAGTCTTGTTCCTGATGTTACTAATGTAACGAACCTAGGCCGGACCTGTCGCCTCATTCATTGCCATCGACAACGATGATGTCATCCCCGGAGATATTCGAGAACAATCCAGTCGCGCCGCCGCGGATAACAACGGTCATTGGAAGCAACTGGAACATGCTGGTTGCCAACCGCCAGAATTGGGAAGATCGAGAATTCTGTAACGGAGATAAATAGGCAGCACTCAAGAGGGCACGACAGTCTCAGCGAGCCGATAGGATCGAGCGATACAGTGGCGTAGTTAGCAATATAAATTAGTTGTAAATTCAAGTGTGGAATAAATTAGTAAAACCAAGTTAAGTTTATTTACGTTACAATTGGTGTCGGAAGCGAGATTTTGAAAATAAATAAGTGATCGTGGAGTGGATAGTCAGAAAAAATAAATTGATAGACCTTTTTTACGCCCAAAATAGATAGTGACCCGGTTTTCGCGAAGTGGACAATTGTGCGTGGGAATATAAACTGATACACTGTTCGCGTGAAACAGACAATAGACTGGTGGCCCGTGGAAAAGAATTCGCGAAGTGAATTTTTAACAAACTGATAAACTTTTCGTGTGAAACAGACTGATACCTCGTCAAAGACAAAATGTGTTCAAGAAAAGTGCGCCTTGCGGATTTGAAGGTAGCGGAATTGAAACAGGAATTGGAGGAAAGGGAACTGGAAACAACGGGCAAAAAGCAAGTACACCAGGAAAGATTGCAGAAGGACTTATACAAGAAGGTGAGGACCCCGAAACATTTTTATTCGAAGTTCCCGGAGGTGATTTGAGTCCGATAATAGAAAAACTTGAAGAAAATTCTAGAAATCTGAAAGAGAAGCTTCTAGAAAATTCAAGAAGCCTGGAAGATAAGCTCCTAGAAAACACAGAAGGCCTAAAAAAAGAACTCTGTGGTGTGGTGAATCGCCTAGAAAAAAGAATAGGAACCGTCAAGGCAGAGATGGACAAGATGAAGGAAATAATCAGCGATGAAATCAAAGACGGAATCGAGGCAGAAATGGACAAAATAAAGGAAACGATCAGTAAGCTGGAAAAACGAATTGATAGTGCGCCCTCCACAGGGATGGTTAACGAAAATTCAATGCTGGACTTGAGTTTTAACTTGGATAAAGTTCAAGAGGGTATACAAGATGTCAAGGTCATTTCTGAAATAGGGAAGCTTTCCATGAAGCCGCCTCAATTCGACGGAAAAACTCCAGGGGAAAATTACCGCCGACAGTTCGAAGCAGCAGACAAAGCAAACGGATGGAATGCAAAAGAAAGGGCTGTATCACTAACACTTGCATTACGCGGAGAAGCGACAAATATTCTACAAACCCTAACCGCCCAAGAACAGGAGGACTATAATCAGCTGATTAAACATCTAGAATTACGGTATAGTCAATCCCATTTGGAACATGTATACCACTCCCAGTTGAAAAATCGCTGCCAAAAATCGGGCGAATCCTTACAAGAATTCGAAACTGACATTGCACGCTTGGTCCGTCTCGCATATCCAGCCACACCAGAAAATGTAATGGAGCGACTAGCGGTTCAAGCATTCCTGAATGGACTCCGTGACCAAGAAACCAGACAAGCGTTGACACTAGCCCGTCCAACACATCTCATAGACGCACTGGCACGCGCTTTGGAATTCGAGGCAGCGAAACAATCTTGCAAAAGCCAGAGTAAAGTCCGAATGATTGAGGAAGACTCACAGGAGCCTGCTAATTTGGAAGCTGCCATAAGGAAAGTGATTAAGGAAGTGTTCCCTGAGAGAAGACACTTAAGATGCTGGAATTGTGGAAAAATCGGACACCTGCGTAGCAAATGTCCAACATTCAAAGAATCGACACAGGCGCAGGAAAACTGAAGAAGTTTGATGAGGAGGGGCAATCGTCGGCCTGTGTACAACAAGCCCCTGTTAACAACGCATATGTCGCTTTCCTGCAACGACAGAACAGAGGTGTTTTCGTAGACGGTCTCATCAATAACGAGCCTTGCACTATGCTGCTAGATACAGGTGCGACTAGGACAATTCTCGGGCCTTCCTTTGCCAGAACACCGGAACGGATTGAACCGACAACTTGGAAGCTACGCACAGCAACAGGGGAGCCAGCTACTGTATATGGCGAGCTACCGATTTAAATAATTTTGGGCAGCACTAAAGTGAAACATCAGGCACTTGTAGCGGACATCGAAGACGATGCAATCATCGGAATGGACATCATGAATTCCAGAGGGTTTGAATTGGATTTCAAAGACGTCGTCCTACGTGTCAACGGAGAAGAGCTAGTACTTCATGGGAGAAGTGAGGAGTTGATCCGTGTGCTGTTGGCTGAAGATGTAAGCGTACCTGAGAGGGCTGAAACCATCCTGGAGGCTCGCCTGGACGAGAGTGCGAGCAGTGGAGACGTGGTGATGTTCGAGATCAAACTTCATGATGAGAAAATTGGACGAGGGATTGCCCTAGGGAAAACCCTGTTACGTGCTGAAAAATGTGTGCCGGTAAGGGTCATGAATGTCAATTACTTTCCAGTGACCTTAAAGAAAGGAACAATTTCAGGGCACTGCTCGTCAGTTTCATCTGTGATCCGGGGCGTACGAGGTACGATTAGCCAACCCAACAACTTGCCCACAGAACTAGAAAAATTAGTTGCCATCTCTTCCTAAGACATAAAACCAGCTCAACAGCCCAAACTAAGAGATTTAGTCAAAAAGTACCAAGATATCTTCGATACCGGACAAGGAAAAGGGGGTCGAACTAATGTGGTCCAGCACAAGATTGATACTGGGGGTGCCCGACCGATCCGGCAATCAGCAAGAAGACTTCCTCTTGCCAAGAAGGAAGAGGCTGACAAAATAGTCAGCGATATGGGAAAAGAAGGAGTTATCGAACCATCTGACAGTCCCTGGTCCTCTCCAGTCGTACTGGTGAAGAAAAAGGATGGATCGACACGCTTTTGTGTAGACTATCGACAACTTAATAATGTCACGAAGAAGGACAGTTACCCTCTCCCGAGAATAGATGACACCCTAGACACGTTGGCTGGTTCCACGATTTTCTCGACCCTTGATCTGAAGAGTGGATACTGGCAAGTAGAACTGGCTCAGGAAGATCGAGAAAAGACTGCTTTTACCATCGGCTCAGGATTGTGGCAGTTCACCGTTATGCCATTCGGGCTCTGTAATGCTTCCGCCACATTCGAAAGATTGATGGAGACAGTGTTGAAGGGACTCTCATGGAGTGTATCTCGACGACATAACTGTGGTCGGCAGATCGTTCAAGAACCACGTGAAAAACTTGGAGGAAGTATTCCTGTGACTGAGGAACTCCGGATTGAAGCTGAGCCCTAAGAAATGCCATCTGTTCCAAAAAGAAGTACGATACCTCGGCCACGTTGTCTCTGGGGAAGGAGTAGCAGTGGATGACCAGAAGATCAAAGCTGTTAAGGATTGGCCCATCCCAAAAGACATTCACCAACTTCGAAGTTTCCTTGGTTTATGCACATACTATCGCCGATATGTGCTGGGATTCGCCAACATCGCTAAACCACTGACCAGGCTCACGGAAGGCCAAACAAAGTTCCAGTGGTCCGAAGAATGTCAAGACTCATTCAGGAAGCTGAAAGGAGCTTTGATCAACGCTCCTATACTGAGCCATCCCCTACTCAAAGGAAAATTCATTTTGGATACGGACGCCAGCAACGTGGGACTTGGAGCTGTCCTATCTCAGATCCAGGAGGGACAGGAGAAGGTCATTGGTTATTTCAGCAAGACGCTTAGCAAACCAGAGCGCAATTACTGTGTCACCAGGCGAGAGCTGTTAGCTGTTGTAAAGAGAGTGGAGCACTTCTACAAGTACGTGTATGGAAGAAGATTCCTGTTGAGAACTGACCATGCAACTCTCAAATGGCTCTTACAGTTCAAAAATTCTGAGGGTCAAGTAGCACGTTGGATCGAGAGACTCCAAGAATTCGATTTCGAGATCGAACATCGAGCCGGAACTAGCCATAAGAATGCAGATGCCTTGTCGCGAAGACCATGTCCAGATGATTGCTCACATTGCCGACGAGCAGAAGAGAAAGAAGCAACACTTTGTAGAACCGCGGCAATGGATGACAACTGGAATGACAGCAAGATCCGGAAAGACCAAGAGAAAGACCCCGACCTTGGCTTAGTCGTCAGCTGGAAGAAGAGCAATCGAAGACCATCATGGCAGGAAGTCGCAGATTACTCGCCGGCTGTTAAGTCCTATTGGGCACAATGGAACTCTCTTATTCTGGACAATGGGATCCTGAAACGTGTGTTAGAGGCCGAGATTGGTGGGGAAGACAGACGCCAAATAATTGTTCCCAGGAACAGAAGAGAGGAAGTGCTGCGGGAAATCCATGATGGAGTCGCTGGAGGACATCTGGGAGTGACGAAGACCCTGCAGAAAGTGAGGCAACGGTTTTACTGGGCCAATTGTCAAGCTGACGTCCAGGACTGGTGCAGAAAGTGCGCTGTATGCGCTGCTAGCAATGGACCTCGGATACGACGCAAGGCCCCGATGCGTCAGTACAACGTAGGCAGCCCGTTCGAGAGAATCGCCATTGACATCGCAGGCCCGTTTTTCGTATCCGACCACGGGAATAAATACATCCTTGTGGCAATGGACTACTCCAGTAAGTGGGCGGAAGCCTATGCCCTGCCCAACCAGGAAGCCATCACCGTCGCCGACGTGAAAGAGTGGATATGTCGATTCGGTATTCCAATAGAGCTGCACTCGGATCAAGGCAGAAATTTCGAATCCAACCTGTTCCAAGAAATATGTCTACTGCTGAACATCCGCAAGACAAGAACCACGGCCCTACATCCGCAGTCCGATGGAATGGTGGAACGGATGAACAGGACGATCAACCGCCACTTGTCCAAGGTTGTCTCTGACCATCAAAGAGACTGGGACCAGTATCTTCATTTGTTCCTGATGGCCTATCGATCCGCAGTACACGAGTCAACCGGTCAAACTCCTGCTAGTATTATAATGGACCGAGAACTGCGACTGCCTTGTGACCTGAAGTTTGGGATACCGCCAGGACAAGACACTGCGGTAGAGGACTACGTCAGCGAACTTCGGCAGAGTATGGACGACATCCACGAACGAGTCCGGTTGAACATCCAGAGTGCCAGCGATAAAATGAAGAAGACCTATGACATCAAGGTCGACACTGGAGGATTTAAGGTTGATGACCTGGTTTGGCTGTACAACCCCAAACGTCGTCGTGGACTATCACCAAAGTTGCGGAACTCGTGGGAAGGCCCGTATAAAATCATGAAAAGGATGAACGACCTTGTGTACTGAATCCGGAAGCCACCCCGAGGGAAACCAAGGGTCGTTCATTTCAACAGGTTGGCCCCTTACGCTGGAAACCATGACCAAGTTCGCACCCTCAGGCCACCGGAGGATGATATGACGTTCGAAAAGTTTATGTCCTTGTATTCAAACGGGCAGAAAGTTCTACAGGGGGTTACTAGAGAGGAGTCACGAGACCTTTTCGAGGTGCCTGCCGACTACGCACTAGCACACTGTGTGGCAGAAGATCTTTGAATGTCTAGGGGCATCGCCGCAGTGTTCTCCAGGAAATTTGGTCAACTCCAAACACTGCGGGAGCAGAATCCAGAAGTTGATGGGGTGCTACAGTTGAAGAAAGGCCAGAGAAACATCTACTACCTGGTTACCAAGAGGCATTCCTAAGATAAACCGTCCTATGAAGATGTCTGGAAGAGTCTCACCAAACTAAGAGATACTATGGTGGACCAGAATCTGGTGGATCTAGCAATTCCAAAATTGTCCTGTGGTATTGATGGGTTAGACTGGAGAGTCATAAGAAGTATGCTGGAGGCGATATTCAGATCCAGCGGCGTCAAGATTTTGGTTTGCTTTCACTCTCTTCCACGACCGATCATGAAGACCGTGGAGTGTTACTTCCATCGAACTTCACGGTGCAGATATGGGGAGTCATGCAGATATCGTCACACTCCAAGGATGACATTTCGGGACGAAATGTCTTTAAGAAGGGGGCAATGTAACGAACCTAGGCCGGACCTGTCGCCTTATTCATTGCCATCGACAACGATGATGTCATCCCCGGAGATATTCGAGAACAATCCAGTCGCGCCGCCGCGGATAACAACGGTCAATATTGGAAGCAACTGGAACATGCTGGTTGCCAACCGCCAGAATTGGAAAGATCGAGAGAATTATCTCCGTTACAGAATTGTAACGGAGATAAATAGGCAGCACTCAAGAGGGCACGACAGTCTCAGCGAGCCGATAGGATCGAGCGATACAGTGGCGTAGTTAGCCATATAAATTAGTTGTAAATTTAAGTGTGAAATAAATTAGTAAAACCAAGTTAAGTTTATTTACGTTACACTTATTAAAGTTGATCGATCAATAATAGTGTTTCACACAATATTTTTTCTAATTTTGATATGTGATCCTTTTTAATTCAAGTTAAATTTAAAAAAAATGAAGAACACGCTTCTAACGCATTAAAAATTAAAAAAATATTTTAATATTTAACGACTATGCCGAAAAGCATGGGGTAAGATCCCAGAGCCGGCAAACCTGCTACCTCATTTTAGCAAAGCTGAAATTTCAAGTATGAATAGTGTGATATGTCTGACGATTTTTTTTTTATTTTTTACTTCGAAATTGAGAAGTAATTTAGTTTTGGGATGAATATTCAAATAAAAAAAAAACAAATAATTTCTCAATTTTGATGGGAAAAATAAAAAAAAATCGTCAGGCGCGGGGATTCGAACCCTTGCCAGTTTTTATATCAGAGCTTAGATCTTGCGCCTTGGCCAACTAGGCGATATTAATTGTCAAACGCATTACCATACTTTTTTATGTACTTTTATACCAGCTACCCGTGAAATTGCCCCTCTTTAAAGCTAGCAAGTATGCATACGTTCTCAATTACATATCACACTATTCATACTCAAAATTTCAGCTTTGCTAAAATGACGTAGGTTTGTCGGCTCTGAGATCTTGGACTATTTTAATTGATTTCGACAAAGCACCCCGGTTTTTTGGCATAGTCATTGAATATTAAAATTATTTTTTACAATAAAAGAAAAAATGGTGGCATATTGGACAAATTATCAAATTAAAGAAAAAACCAACCTCAAGCGGGAGTCGAACCCACGACCTTCTCATATCTAGTCAGACGCTCTACCAACTGAGCTATTTGAGGACATAGGAACCACCGCATATTTGTGAATCATTTTTTCCCATAATTTAATGTTAGTGTTAGAATGAATAGAAAAGATCTAAAGTACTTATCAATGGCCATCAAGATCCGTTAACCTATCACTCAAACATCATCGTCGACGTGACGATTCCAATGAAAGTTCTAAGAATATGATCTCCAACCACTGATAAGATTTTGTCAAATATATAATATGAAGTGGAAAATTGCGTCCGTGGGAAATACATGAAAAGGAAAAATTGTGGCATATTGGACAAATTATCAAATTAAAGAAAAAAAAAACATCCTCAAGCGGGAGTCGAACCCACGACCTTCTCATCTCTAGTCAGACGCTCTACCAACTGCGCTATTTGAGGACATAGGAACCGCCGCATATTTGGGAATAATTTTTTCCCATAATTTAATGTTAGTGTTAGAATGAATAGGAAAGATCGAAAGTACTTATCAATGGCCATCAAGACCCGTTCACCTATCACTCTAACATCATCGTCGACGTGACGATTTCAATGAAAGTTCTAAGAAGATGATCTCCAACCACTGATAAGATTTTGCCAAATATATAATATGAAGTGGAAAATTGCGTCCGTGAGAAATGCAAAATTGTGGCATATTGGACAAATTATCAAATTAAAGAAAAAAAAACATCCTCAAGCGGGAGTCGAACCCACGACCTTCTCATCTCTAGTCAAACGCTCTACCAACTGAGCTATTTGAGGACATAGGAACCGCCGGATATTTGTGAATCATTTTTTCCCATAATTTAATGTTAGTGTAAGAATGAATAGAAAATATCGAAAGTAGTTATCAATGGCCATCAAGACCCGTTAACCTATCACTCTAACATCATCTTCGACGTGACGATTTCAATGAAAGTTCTAAGAAGATGATCTCCAACCACTGATAAGATTTTGCCAAATATATAATATGAAGTGGAAAATTGCATCCGTGAGAAATACATAAAAAAGAAAGATTGTGGCAAATTATCAAATTGAAGAAAAAAAAAACATCCTCAAGCGGGAGTCGATTTCTCACTCCCGCTTGAGGATGTTTTTTTTCTTTAATTTGATAATTTGCCACCATTTTTCCTGTTGAAAACCAATCAGTTGCATATCCAGACTCTGGTTGTTGAACCAATATCAACTATTCAGAACTCTAAGGGGCCGTCAGTGGTTTTTACTTCTACAACCCTTACTTTTCCATCAGGTCCGGAAAACAATTTCTGCATTACCCCAAGTTTCCAACTTTTCCTTGGAGAATTTTCGTCTACAATTATCACGATTCCACCCTCTATGATAGAATCTTTGTCATCAATCCATTTTTTTCTACACATCAGTTGAGGAATGTATTCTTTCACCCACCTACGCCAAAAACAATCTATCAATTGCTGTGACTTCCTCCACTGTTTCTGAAGATTCCTTCCATAATTTCAGGAATTTCGTTTCCGATGGATTTTCCCAAAATAAAATGATTTGGTGTCAGCGGTTTGGAGTCCTCTGGATCCACTAATACATGTGTGTGTGATGGGCATACAGTTGATGAATTCTAAACTTCACTGAACAGTGTCAAAAGGAGTTCTTCCTTGAGAGTCTGGTTATTCCGTGAAAAGTTTTCTTTACTGATTGTATCAGTTCTCCCAAGACCCCCCCCCCATGTGCGGTGCTCCAGGTGGTATGAACTTCCATTCCATTCCTTTCATTCCAAGTTCTTCTCCAATTTATTTTAGTTAAATTCACCGAGAAACACACATAGGGCCAAAATAGCCGAATCCGGTTTATGTGAAAGGAATAACGTTGGAATTGAATTTTGAAGTAGGTAATTGTTTCACTATCAGAATACTAGGTTGTGCTCTACGCTTCCTACATTTCAAACATTTCGAGAAAGTTGTTCTTACCGCTGATCTCACATCGATAACCCAGAATCGTTGTCTTGACTCACTCAGGACAAGTTCGATACCATGATGTCCACATTTCTCATGATAATGCTGGAGTAATAAATTTCGGATATAATATGTATGGTCGTTTTACTGTTTTATCTAAATCTCTTGCTAAATCTAGTCTACCTCTGAGTACTAGTACACCTTCGTCATTGATTTTGGGACATCATTTTCTCAATCTGCTTTTCTTGTTCAGGGTTTTTGCATCTTTCAGCATGCTGATATGCTCGAAAAAACTATCATAGTGGCTCTTCTCCAACCATTTCAGTACAGCTTCCTTTATCTCACCTGTAGTCAAATAATCTGAAAAATCAATGTTTTCTTTTCTGAGTCTCTTAATCCAAATTTTGCAAATTCTTGGTATCCAAGCTGTCGTTCTAATTAGTCGAAAACATTTCGAAAATCTTTTTGTCAGGTAAAATTTCAAATTTTGTAATTTTCCAACTCAAATTCACGGAAGCACTTTTCATTAATTCTTCATCATTGAATTCGACGAATGATTTCCTTGCCCATTTTTTGAGAGTCTATTTCTTTAAGGAATTCAGGTCCTCTGAACCATCTGTCGAAGTTGATCTGTCAAGAAGTTGTCGAATATGTACGTGTAGTTTGGTCTGCTATGTTAGAACTAGTAGAAATCCAATACCAGTCAGAAGAATTTGTCAATTCTAAAATTTCTCCGACTCTGTGTGGTTCAAACAGTCAAAGTTTTTTCCCGTTTTCTTTTATCCAATGTAAAATTGTTGAAGAATCAGTCCAAAAGTAATTTTTCTGAATGTTTGTCTCTAGTTCTTTATTAATACAATTCGCTAGGTGGCTTACCATTAGAGCTGCCTGTAATTCCAACCTGGGAATCGACAGAGCTTTGTTGGGAGCTACGCAAGCTTTGGCCATTATCAGTGATTTACCTCCTTGCCCGAAACGACTCCGAGGTAGGCCAATGAAGCAAATGCTTTTTTACTAGCGTCGCAGAAAACAAGTAATTCGATTTCCCCGGATTTCAGAATGATTAGTGAATAGCATCAAGGAATTCGTAAAAGTGGTATCATTTCTACCAAGTCTCTCGTCCAAAGAGTCCATATTTCAAAATGTTCTTCGTCAATATGGTCATCCCACCTTATACCGGATCTCCAAATATCCTGAATCAATATTCTCCCACGAATCGAAAAATTAACAATCAATCCTAAAGGGTCAAAAACAGACAACACTGATTTCAAAATTTATCTTTTTGTGGATTTTTGTTTCTAGAAATTTTGTAGTTATTGTAGGTTGAATTGAATTTGTACTGAAGAAAGTAATCTTTAGCATTCCACCATAGTCCAAGAATACGTTGTAAATTTGGAGCGTCATTGAAATTCATATCCCTTACTATATTGTCATACGATCCAAGTCTATTCATAACCTCTTTTGAATTTGAAATCCATTTCACCAACTGAAATCCTCCTTGACGTTGAATTCGTTGAACTTTAAGGATGGTTTTCAGAGCTTCTTCGTCAGTGTCTTTAATACCGAGATAATCATCATTATAGTGCTTTTTCAAAATGGCATTCAATATGTCCGGAAAAATCAGTTGGTTATTTAGCATTGAAATTCTTAAAGAATTTAGCACATGTTGGTGAACAAGTTGCACCAAATATCATTACCTGCATTTGATATACCTGATATTCTTTGGTAGGATCATCATGTCTCCACAAAAATAATTGGCTTCATTGATCTTCTGGTCTTATTCTCACCTGATGAAACATGTCCTTGATGTCAGAACAAAAGGCAACTCTGTATTGTCGAAATCTCATCAAAACTGCTACTAGAGGAGTAAGTAGGTCTGGTCCTACAAGTAGATGATCATTTAGGCTATCACCATGTGATCTGGCTGCTGCGTCGAAAACTTATCGAAATTTGTTTGGCTCATAAGGGTTTTGTACGCCGAAATGTGGTAAATACCAACAACCAGAACCTTCAACGTTGGCTTCTTTTGGAGACAATACTCTGGCATAATTTTTGTCAAGGTAGCTTTGAATTTTCTTAGAATATTGTCTTCGGAAGTTTTCATCTTTTGCTATTCTTTCTTTAACACAGTGAAGCCGTTTTATTGTCATTGATTTACTGTCAGGTAAGACTATGTCATTACTTTTCCACAAAAGACCAATTTGAAAATAACCGTCAATTCATTCGATACTTTTTCCATAATGCTTATAGCTCTATCCACGGATTTATCAGGATTTGTATGATTATTTGAAATGCCAAAGGATTCTATCGAAAAGGTTGGTTTAACGAGGTCATACAGTTTTTCATCAGCTTGTTCTCGAAGGCAGATGTGAGAGGAAAATCGACTAAACGTTTTACCAAAATCACTAGATCCGTGTAAAATCCATCCGAGATGTGTTATTGTTGCAATAGACGTATTTTCAGATCCTTGACAATCTTTATGTGCTACAGTGAGATTGATATTATCTTGCCCCAGAAGAATCATGAGTCTACTCAAGGCCGTACCCAGAGAAAAAATACACATAATAAAATAATACACATATTTTTGTCACCTTATTCCAGATATACTTTACAGATTGGCGTCTCTGTTGCATCCAGAAATGTTAATGTCAATTTTGAGAGAAGTGTCATGTTAATCGACAATATTGTCCGTCCATTGTATACATAAAGGTTGTCGTTGACCTTCTATACCAAGTTCTGCGACAAGTGATTCATCAACGAATGTCACTGTTGACGCCTCATCAGTGCAACTGTGTCAATAAAACTATTTTGTCCATACAGTCTCACGTTTACTACACTGAGCAACACTCTCTTCGTTATGTCGTGTCTAGTAGTTGTTACTCTTCCAGTATTTGGGTCAGATGCGTCTTTTGAGATAGAAGCAGAGTTTTCAGTGCAAGGTTTAGTATCCTTATTATAATTAGAATTGGACATTTCAAAATAGTCTTTCTGCAACAATTCGTGATGAGGACGTCGACACTCATTCAAACCACATGGTTTTCTAATTTCACAACAATATGTTTGATGGTTATTGCTTGGGCAAGAAAAGCATAATTTTTTCCTCGTTACAACTGACCATCTAGTTTCAACGTCATTTTCATTGAGTATCGGATACAATTGTGTCTTATGCCCTTTCATTTCACAATTATGACAAAGAATTTTATGATATTTTCGGTCATTTGTTGATACAGCTACTTCCTGTCAAGGTTTTGTTAGAAATCGGGAATAGTGTTGGAAATTCTCCAATACTTTATATTTATAGGAGGGAGTGCTAACGTAACAGGCCGCATTTGCTCTGGTATTCAAGCATTCACAAAAAATATTGAGGTCAGCTTCCCCACCGCAATTATACATAATATCACCCCGTTGCAATTTCAGCATGTCAGGAATTTTTCCTAGTAATTCTTTGAGTAGAGGATTTTTTAAATGTCCTGTGCACTTCAAGGTTTTTATTGTCTCAACGAGATTTCTCATGTGGTTTAAATGTATCAACTTCTCAAGGTTCTGATCTCTCATTGGTTGGATAGCCCTTACCTGGGTGATAGGTGTCTCAAATATTTGATCGGGACGTCTAAAACGCATTTATAAGGGGTTGACCATTACCAAATTTATGTTCGAGGGACACATCATCATTCCGGTGACAGCGGATTTAGCTTCTCATCCTCGGAGACATTTTTGCAGCTTAACCATTTTTTCCTCATTCGAAAATTTGCACATGGAGGAGACGAGATGAACTTGGGATATAAACATTGGCTATTCAGCAGGATGGCCATCGGAGATAGGAAAGGCCTTTTCCATGAAGCGATACATTCTGAAATTGTCTTTGGGTTGGCTGGTTGCTTTTTGGAAAGTTTCAGAAAGTGTTTTACACAGCAATTGAATGTCCGTTATTTCTCTTGGTACGGTTGGTGGGTCTTCTTTTCTTGGTTGTTCTTGGTCTTGTGGTGGTTAAATCTCTATTTAATTTACCCAGTTTTGAATATATTTCGTCTTTGGAGAGGAGGGTGGTTGAGAAATTGATGTCAAAACTCTTACGGTCGGATAGAGACTTCTCTTAGATTTTATGCTTTCACACTCTGTAGTTTCGTTTATTTCTTGTTGAGGAAATTCGTGCTCTATCTGAAGTAATTTCAATTGGTTGTCTAGTTCCATAATCTTCATTTCAATTTCTTGTTTCGCTTTTTCCATATTGAGGGCTAACTCTTGTCTTCTACTTGTAATTGAACTAGTCGTACTATGTCGGGAATGACTGCATTTTTGGGATATGGTTTTTCTATGTCAGCCAAAAAGTTATATCTACAGTTAAAGAAGAGGATTTCAATGGAAAATCGTTCAAATGTTGTCAAACCAAGCTAGTAAATCTATAATGTGTGTGTGGAATGTGAAAATGTTTTTCACTTATCATGTGCAGCACAAAAAGAACTCAAACATATACCAATCTGTGACTCAAGAATAAAGTGTTGTGGATACAATGATGAGATAGTATCAAATGGTGAGCAAGATGTGTCGTATAATGGAAAATTACAGGTGGAAAATGGGCTACTGAAAAAATTATTGATCGAGGTCATAAATATAATTTACTATTAGAAAATAATAGTTTCCTAAAAATACATAATTCATATCTGGAAGCTGAAATTAACCAACAAAAAACCAAACACCTAAAATATACCACTGAAAAACTGCAGAACAAACCATCTTTTTCTGGAGCAGCAAAAAAACAAATTGAGTTGTTTCTCATGAGAAACCCAACGATACACCAGTGGCAGGGGCAAATGTTCACCAGGAGGAAAATATAAATATGAATTTGATGGAACAAGCCCAAACATCACGAAATATGAATTTGATGAAACAGACCCAATCATCACAAAATATGAAGAAATTGATGGACTCACAATTGAATAAAATGAATCAAATCACCTAAGTTGAAAATGAAAATTATGGCTATACAACAGTCTTTGCCAAAAATAAACACAAAAATATAAAACAAATTAAAAAACATTTTGGTGAGATTGAAGAAGATGATTTCGGTGTGGAGAAGAAAGTGCGGCTTTACCTCTACAGGGTCAAGAGGCACATCACTGAAGAAAAAATCAGAAACTATATACAAGAACAATAAACATTTACAGACGCCAATATAGTCGTCAAAGAACTACCAACAAATAAAATGCAAAGTAAATGTTTCATGATTGGAGTAAACTACCACCTGAAGAATGAAATATACCATCCTTCTACCTGGCCGAAAAGTGTAGCCTACAAAAGGTTCGACTTTCAAAAGTACCACAACTATCAACGCAGAAGCGAGGATTTTTGAGCAACAGAAACTCTAGACAGAACAAAGCAACAACAACACTCACAAAATCGGCAGTATCCAACTCCGTGACAATCATACACCAAAACGTGAGAAGCATTGGAAACTGTGTCAATGAAATGAGTGCATTCATAGAAAATATTAGTGGGAGTCGGATTCTCTGCATATCAGAACATTGGCAATCCAAAGAACAGATAGACTCAATTGCGATCCCAAATTCAAAGCTCAGTGCAAACTTCTGTTGTCCTGCGAAGCAACACGGCAGTGTGGCCATTTATTGTGAAGCAGATGAAGGTGTTGCCTCAATACAATCTGGTAATAACAGATTTGTTTGATGTCAGGTAAGTCCGTTTCTGCGAATAAGTCATTTGTATTGTATGTAAAGGGTTTTTTAAACTTACATTTAATTATCATTCTTTGGATTGTTTTCAACGGTTTAAGATGATTTTTGTTGGCAGGTCCCCAAGCAAGTGAGATGAATGTAGATCAGAGAATAATATAGAATCCTAAGATATCGGATTTCGAGTATTTCACGTAAATACTTGAATTTATATGATAAAAACCGAAGCTTTTTTGTCAGGTAATTAATATGTTTATACCATTCGAGGTGATTATCAATAATAATAATATATATTTATTGCCTTGTTTAACATACACATAGTATAAGGACATTACACATTGCAATGTAACAAAGAAAACGTCATCATGAAACCTAGAGAAACAAATACAGAATACATAAAAGATAAAATACATTCAACATATAGGATATAATATTATATAAAATACTCATCTAGAGTGTAACAAGTCCTATCAATGAGGTGTCTTTTCAGTCGAGACTTGAAGATGTGTAAGTTGGAGGCTTCTTTAATATATGTGTCAAGCTTATTGTACATCTTACAACCCATAAAGAGATGTGATTTCTGATATGATGATGTACGATGAGCATCTGGTACAAGAATACTTCCATTTCTTGTGTTATAGGTATATTGTATATTCCTCTTAAATTTACCATGATTCTTATAAACATAAATGCACAATTCATAGATATATATATATATATATATATATATATATATATATATATATATATACTTGTAAGTGTTAGTATATGAAACTCTTTGAAAGCATTTCTACATGTATCTCTCCATTACAAGCCAGCAATAGTCCCCTCTGCGAATTTTTGAAGCACAAATAATCTATTGATACCAGTAGATACACCCCAATCCAGGATGACATCTCAGGTGACAGTGTATATTTGCATAGTAGTGTTAACAATGACTTGAGAGAAATTTTAACGCATAATAGTTTTTCCGTAGTTTATTACAAAGTGAAACAATATGGAGCTTCCAAGTGACTTTGATCTAAGGTTATCCCTAGCAACTTAGTTGTTTCAGATGCCTTACTTTCCTTTCACTTTCAACCAAGAATAGTAAAGTTATCTGGTTTTCCACGAAAATTAAATTTCATTACAGTTGTCTTTTGCGTATTCAGTTGTAAGCTGTTCTGTATAGACCACTCACCTACTTTATTGTATACCACATCCGTCATTTCAATAAGTTGTTCACATGATTCAGGGACCTTTTTAAGAATATTCGTATCATCTGCATATGATACTACATGGGCAAAGTGTAAGTTATGTAGCATTAAAATCAGGTCATTGGCATAGTTGGGAAAAAACAATGGTCCTAATATTGATCCCTGCAGTACTCCTTGTTTTATCATCTGTGGATTACTTTGAACATTATTTATTCTTACACATTGAGATCTGTGAGACAAATAAAATTCAATCAGATCTAGGGCTCTACCTCTAACACCATATCTATTCATTTCACAAATTAGCAGTTCATGGTTTACCATGTCAAAAGCACGCGAAAAATCTATAAATAGACAGAAGTGCCGTTATTAGGTATTCATGAAAGTCGTAAAGTGCTGTCTCAGTACTTTTGTTTGCCGTGAAACCATGTTGATTAGCAGACAACAATTTATTTTTCATCAGAAATGAGATTAACTGATCTTTAATATTCATCTCGAAGATTTTACCAATGCTTGAGAGAATTCTTATTCCTCTATAATTTTCAATTAGGCTCGGATCATTTCGTTTAAAAATAGGATTGACTAATGCCAATTTTAGTTTGTCTGGAAAGACTCCCTGTTCAGTTGATAGATTCATCAGATAGGTTTGGGGATAACTTAGTTCTGTGCTAAATTTTTTAAGTAGGTTGTTTGAAATGAGGTCATGACCTCAGGAGTATGAGTTTTTTAGCCGATGGACTATGTTGACTACTTCCTGTTCTGTTATTGGAAAAAGAAATATAGAATTGGGGCACAAGTTACTACCACTTTGGTCATAGTCAAGGTCATGTGTGTCCTCTGGAATTAGATACAAATATTTATTTAATTTATTTACCATATCTAGCATAGTTAGGCTCATCCCATTTTCAATGATAGTAATATCCTTTTGTTTTTTTCTGAATTTGATTTATCAATTGCCAAGTAGTTTTTGATTTATTGTGAGAGTTAACTATTTTGTTAGGACTTTCAGTTTTCTTTTAGTGTTTCTCTATATATTTTTGTTATATCTGCTAAAGCATTCCATTGCCAATTCCGTATTTTTTTTTCATTATGTGACTAGGATATTTTAATCTATCGGAAGTACCCAACTAATATTTTTTGAAAAAGATTAAAAAGGTTTTTCACAAGATCTTCAGAACTTTCCAACAAAGATCGACATTTTTTACATTTGAATGAAGTTAAACACTTATTTACGAGATATACAGCAAAATAAACATCTGCACAGTTCTCCGCAAGTGCACAGGACTCTCAGAATGTATTGATGAGTTAGAAAATAATCGGGCCCAAGAGTGTAAAAAAACACTGTTTTTGATTTGGCGCAGTCGTATATTTTCTACGGAAGTCATTCTGTATTCCCAGTTAATTCAATCATATTTTCAAACAAATGATTGCGCAATAGAAATACAGTAATGTTATGCATGAGTTTGTAGAGCTGTGGACGAAAAGTTAGGAATTTTGAAATAGTTGTATACCTAACAAAGTGCGGAAAGTCCGCATGTATTAGGTACAACATTATACCTGATATAATTTTTATTTATTTTCAATTCAAACTAATTATGAATAGAATTAAAATTAAATGTACAATTGGTAGCATTATGCAAATTGAACGCCGATCGGCTCTCCTTAGATTTGTCATGAAAGAAAGCTTGTTGAATTTTCGCTGAATTATCGACAGGTGAGGATACTGCTTCGCGAGAAACTGATGTCGATGGGGAGCTGAAGTTTGGTATTGTTGTTGTATGTTGGCCCCAGAGTCGGCCAAAATTGTGGCTGACGACCGCCGTAAATAATGACCGGTGTAATTCTCAGGATATGGGAGGCCCAAGTACATAGCAATGCTTGATGGTATTTTGCCAAAAGTATTAATTCCCACACATTGTTTAGTGCATTTTCCTGATTTGAAGGAGAGAAGAAACCGCCGATGATGAGTATCAGCAGCAGAAATTCTAGGTAGCTTGTTCTTTCATTTTCGGGGTCGCAAACCACAAATTTACTCATGTTGGTTTTTGTGTTCGGGATGGTAATAACAAGAACATTTTCCTTATCGTCAATATCGTCATATTCATCAATTCTTCGTGACGGCACGCACCAGCGATCCCAAAAATGGTAGCCACCTTCATCAAGAGGAAGTCGTTGTACGGAGCATCAGATAAAAATTTATCGATTTCCTGTTTTTCAAAAACCTTCGATTTCTTGGGCTTGAAACCTTTGTTGAGCCGTTAATTTAAAATATTTGCTTATATCGATGTCTTTCTTCAATTTTACAATAAGTTTGATCATTAGATACTTCGACTACAAGGTTGACAGACAAATATTTTTCGATAAGTGGTGAAAGTATACTATAAATACATCTTTCAGTGATAGTGTATTTTTCTCCTTACACCACCAAATGCTGCAAATTCTTTCTCGTAACGCCAGCGATACTTTTTTGGAACTAACTGACTACTTATAGAACCGGCAGCCTCCAAGATTTTTTATGGAATGTCACTTAATGAATTTTCTGAATTGTTCATTTTTACAAGCTTTTATGTAGTTTCACTTGTTAGTTAGTTTATTCGTTCGTTAGTTTGGGTCAAATCTTGCAAGTGAATTTTGCCTATTTCTAGTCGTCCGATTAACTTGAAATTCGGCAGATGTCCATAATTCCGATGACAATGCATTATGGAATTTTTGTTAAGGCCCTCCTTCACGTTGGCCAATGGTGTGGCACACATATTGGCCAATGGTGTGGCACACATATTGGCCAACAAATTGGTGAAGTTGTCCACACGTTGGAAGGTCGTTCAGTATTTATTGCGGTATTTATTTACTGCATATAAGTACTGCCTAAGTGTGTACAGAAACTGAGTGAAGTATACTGAAATCGCGTGAAATCACTCTGGGAGCCAACGTGTGGACGCGGCGGCCAACACCCCGCCAATACCCTTTGATCTGTGTTGAAGAACCGACACCATTCGGATCTCGCGCCAACATGCGGGCCATCGCTCCAATACGTGACACAAACACCCCTTCTACATGTTGGCCATACGTATTGGCCACAACCATTGGCCAACGTGAAGAGGGTCCATTAGAGAAAAAAACAAAATGGCGGACGAGATTTGTAATTCTGGTCCGATTAGATTCAAAATTAGTATGTGGTGTTTTCGGGGTCAGAGATTATGATTTTTTCGTCAAAATTCATAAATTTAAGATGGCGGCTCTAAGATGGCGGACGAGTTTTGTGATTATGACCCGATTCGATTCAAAATTGGTATGTAGGGGTTTTCGGGGTCGGAGATTATGAATTCATAAATTCAAGATGGAGGACGAGTTTTGTGATTATGGTCCAATTCAATATTGGTATGCGGGGGCTTTCGCGGTCGGATATTTTGAATTTTTTGCCAAAATTCATAAATTCAAGATAATAAAATTAATATTTCGACAAGTTGTTACTTACCAACCAAAAATGAATTTAATTGGTAACTACTTTTATGAACACTTAGCGCGACAAGCTTTTGAAAACCAAATAATTCAACAAAAAATAATGAAATCATTGTCAGCGATGACTTAAATTATTTCATACGTTTTTAAAGAGGTTTCTTATCAGTTATTTTATTTATATCAAATTGAAGATTAAATTTGAATATTACTTTAGGGTACCGCAACTCTGCTTTGTTGAAGTTAACAATCGCTACTTATCTACCAGATTCTATGGTAATGAGAGAATGTAATCGTAGAATGAACGTACCATGTATCTTAGATGGATGAACTTGTCATTCGATACTGTGAAATAATTCAAAAAGTTATACGCAAACGTTAAGGAATATATACTAAATCTTACAAAATTTTCACAAAACTTTGGATCAATATGATTTGAACGATCAAAGTGAAATTTTCAGAAACACAGCATATACCTTTTTGAGCTCAGTTTATTTGACATTTTGCTTCAATGACACATCAGAGTATTGCAGTGTCTTTCAAATATCTCCGTATGAGAATTACAAGTCAACTACAATGGTTTCACCGAAAAAAGAATTTTTATAGAACTTGAGTACCACCGTTTTGTGATCAGTCGAGGAGTCTCACATACAGTGACGTGATATGGAGACAAAACATGCATATTCGTTAGAATAATTCTGAGTATCGAACGGAAAATTACTTTACCGCAATAGAGCGGAAAAGTGCTTCTTTCCACACGACAAATCATTAAAAAAGCACACTTTTCCACATACTCGTAGGAAAAGTAATAAAATTCCATATATTTTAAATAGAATGATGTCTACCATTCATACAACGCTCCGTTTTTAGTGTTTATATAACATTCCATTTAAAGTTTCAAATTTTTCAAATAGGAGCAATCGCTCGATAATTGGTGGGGAATTTTTATACATTTTTTTTTCTATAACTCTAAAAAGGAAGTTTTCAGAAACACTTACCCATTCGTACTGCAATAACTCACTCTGTTTGAATAATATGTTTTTTTTCAGTCCTTCTACTCAGAATAAATCATGTATTCGATATCAAATAGGTACCTGCCAGTGCATAAATTTACGATTTTTCTATTGCGGAATCATTTGCATTTCCCAATTCTACCTGCTCAGATTGAGAAAAAGACACTGGAGACGTCCATTTTATTAGGAATTTAAACATATTTTTTTTGGGGAATAGGAACCAAATTTGCAATAAGAGGATGTGAGAAGTACCTTATCAAGTTCAGGTAGGTATGTGAAGTTCAGCGTGTTGAGTTGATGAGATTTAGCAAAAATTACCACAATTATGATAAATTTCCTTAATTTTTGCAATAGTAATAGGGTCCTTTTCAAAATACCATATTGGAGGGCATTGTATATATTTTGATAATAATTTTGATAATGTTAATGAATTCGCAGATTCAATTAATTGATAATTCACACTTCAAATCGAAAAGGTGTTCATAGTTCATTGAGAAAATGACTGTAGGATTCCAACTAAAGGAATGAAATTTAAGAACTAGTAGTGGAATACATTATTCATGACCAATCATCAATTCAACCATATATCATAGATTTAAGTCCGTGATATTTCAAAATGATAGGGGATATTTTAATATGCTATTGAAATGGGAAGGTATATAGTCTTAAATATTTGCAAATATTCATCCATATAGGTACGCTTGAAAAGAGATTCCACTGGCATTTTGTTTACTTCCTGATAAACGTAAGAAAGTTATTTTTGGTTATTAAAAAATAACTGCGAGAGTGTGATTTTAAAACCCCGAAAAGTCGAAGCGGAATTTGAAAAAGGAATTCACAATGCACTGCAGGAAATATGACAATTGTAATTATTTGGTTGCCGCTTCCACCTAGAACAGGTTTGGTTTAGAAAAATTCAGAAACTTGAACTCATGGCAGAATACAAAAAAGCGAAAGTGGCTCAAATAGACGTTCGGGTTGCGGTTTTTAAATCCCATCGATGGTGGCGATTGTTTCAAAATAGTGTCAAAATATGTATACTATCTCATGGAAAATTATATCGGTGAAAAAGCCAGTTTTCCGTCCGAATTATGGGCAGAGTGCAGCGAAACCATCGAAAGAACCACAAATGCGTGTGAGTATTTACACTCTACATTTATTTCGAACTAAACTGTATGCTAAATAAGTCTATCTGGAAATATATAATGAAATAACACTAAAAAATATTGAACCATTTTTTTTTGTTCAATATTTGAGTGACTTAATAACATTTGATTTTCAGGTAGCAGTAAGTAGCGATGCATTTGATCAGGTCAGAAATACTAGCGTCCAATTTATGGCACCCCCAAAAACTAACAAAATACGAATTCACAGGAATTCTGGAGGACTCACTGAAAAATCAATCAAATGAAAAAGACTTAGTGTCTAGCGTACGTACTGCTGAAATTATCTATATATTTTGGTAGTTCATTTGTCATTCCTCCTTATAAAAAAATGGGTACAGAGGTGGTATTTTTTCTGAATCTCATTTTTGTATTGTTTTAAACTTGTACCTTTTTGATAACTATCCACTACCTTCATGAAACATGCTGATTTTTCATTTTATGTTAATTTTTGTCACTTCATCAGATTTCGAAAGAAGAGTGTTTTTAATTTTTATGTATGGTTTGATGAGAGTAAAAAGTATTAACTTCAAAGAATCATCCTACGGGGGACTGGCTGAAATTTGATCAATTTTTAAGTCTAATAAGAAAAACGCTCCAAAGTATATCCTATGTACCCAATAGAAATTGGCTACTAAGAATTTTGTTTTTGCCAAACTTACCTTGAGGAATCGTTGAAAACAACAGCGACACACTTATCTTTACTCTTTTGTTATACTATAATTCACTAGGGATAGGAAAAAATTAATCACAAACCAAGCAGATATTCACACATATGCTGACACTATTTCAACCAACACAGCACTAAACAAATGACCACTTACTGAAAGTATTGCACAATGGCGAATTTACATCCCTTAAATACGAAAGTATCAGGTAAAATTCACCAGAAGTTCTAATTCCCAATAAATTAAATAATTATGATATTTGGGAAGTTGTGAAGTGTAGGGAATTATTTCAGAGGAAAATGCGTTATTGCACAGCGGGCTTACCTGAGGTACCAAGTCAGGGTGAACTCGTATTTTTGGGGTAGGTATATTATTTTTCCAGAAATTATTACTAATCACAAACATTTGAAAGAAAATTTTGTATTATAGTAAGTATATTGAATTTTCATAACTGGAGTTGCTCAAAATAGCCTTTACACTCTAAAAAGGATTCCTCAATATTTCAATATAAAGTACTGCCTAGTCTTATGAATTTAACAGAAATTAAACTGATTAACGTTAGACACCTTCACATACTTATTGTTGATATCATATTATAGAGCGATTTTTACCGCGGCTTTTATTCCGGCAGCTTTTTTTTCCAGTGGCTCATGTTATGATTATTACGTGAAGAAATAAATAAACACAATTTTCCTTCAAGAGACATCTGTGAATAAAACAAGAAAAATATTGCCCGAAATGAAGCCGACTTACTTACTAATTAAAAACAGAAGTACGTTTGGGCAAAATTGTACGGCGCCATCTAGCGATGGTGCCCACCGTCCTCCAATGAAAAACCCATTGGTTTCGTGCACATTTGACAGATGGTAGACATTGGAGGTAAAACAACCTTACTTTTCCGATTTGTTTATGTTGCAGAATTGAACATTTTTACCGATTTCAAAAAGAATTCAGTGGTTGGATTACGTGTTATTGTTTGATTCGTAGATGATCATGCCTTCATATTGTTCTGTCGTGAAATGCATCAAAAGACGGCGAAATATGATTTTTCAGGTGAATTGCGGTGTAGATTTCATATGTACATGTTTGTATTTTTCACCCTGTTATCAGAATTCTATCTGCTGTTGGAAGAAATAGAAAAATGCGTAAAATCTTCCAGAGAAGGCAAGCAGCCTGGATACATGTCATAAAGGAAATATGTTGAATCTATTTAATTTATTTATAATAGATTTCAGTGAATCATGATAAAACTAGTATTTCACTTGGCACATTTTAATAAACAAGACTTCCTAATATTATAGGAGAAGAAACCCATCCCGATTGGGTACCACCCATTAATATGGGATATGAAATCAATCATGGCAATAGCCATGTATGAGATAGATATAAAAGGTTACAAAAAAGATTGCAGGTATTTCATATGGATAAATTGGATATGGTGGTCGGTCTGCTGAGGATTCGCTAACCCAAGGATGGGATTTTTCTTTGCATTTTTTTTAGGATGGATTTTTGAACGGAGTTCCTTTACGCGGCTTGCGTGTTGACTGGTAGAAATCGTCAAGTGAGAAAAAAGCGTTATGCAGCCTCCATGCGACTTCTCAATCTCTTTCTATTATATACGTGTTTAAATTACTATATCCTTTTTTGAACATAATTTCTCATGTTTTTTGTATGCCGAAGTTGGATTGATGGTTTACATTGAATATGTGGCACATTAATTTGATATAAAATAATGAATAGTATTATCAGGAATAAAATACCTTTAACTGTAGCGGAGGAGTTCGGAAAAAAGATATATTGGTATAGTAATGCATGGATAATGACAATTAAATGTGATGGAATAGAAAACGTAAACTTTCAAAGGAAAAAATATTGAGAAAAAAGAAACACAAAGTAGTGGATACATGAGATTAATGGCAACATATTCTGCTACCTCGATATTATTTATAATTCACTATTTTTATTATTTTATAATTCACTTCTTCGCTCTCTATCAGGCATCAAATCAATAAAAGGAGCCCACGAATCTAGAGATTAATTTGTCCCGGGGCAGGTTAGTTACTACGAGTCTATATTTATAGGGCTGAAACATCCTTGCCTGTCAAGACATCATTAGGGATTCCTTGAGAATACCCGACCAAAGTGCACCCTTTGGACCTGGAACAACAATTCGCAATTCCACAAATCCTGCATCGAAAAGGTTACCTTCCTGCATCTTGTTTTGGGATAACGAGTTAAAGTTAAATATGCCTAGTTAGGCGCGATTCACTAGGCTCGTTATCCACCCTAGTTTTTTTTAAATAGCGTGATTCTACCTCCAGTCCTCCCAGGCTGGTCTTGCGGCATTTTTTGTACAGTAGTTATAAGAATAACATTGCACATCGTTATTCCTCGCAAAACCTAAAATTCATGTCTGAAATTCAACACGAAAAACACAATTTATCTAATATACATTTCATTGGCATTCGGTATTTGCGGCTATGGAAGAATTCACGAAAGAAACCGATGAGTTTCAAACACGGCTTTCAATTATTCGAACTCCAGTAGGGGGGGGATTGGCGCGGTGGGTTAGCGTCCGACTCATGATCGAAAGGTCGTGAGTTCGATCCTCGGCCAGGGCAGAAATTTTTCTATTTAATTAGAGAGAATTAAATGTTAAATTTCGTAGCCGGGCCGAGGATGGTCCTCGACGTGTTTTAATAAATATTCAACTTGTGTCTGGCCGAATGACGAAATGTCCAAGCCAAAAAAAAAAAAAACTCCAGTAGGCACGACTAGCCAGAGTCGCTTGCCTACAGACAGACAGAATTCGCAGCGGAACTGTCTAATGATTTGTTAGATTTTACAGGCTTTCCAAAAGCCGTTTCCTTGGTAGATGAGCCCGTCTACAATTCACTTAGGTCCGAGGAGCGTTGCTACAGACACGTAACGCAAATTTGTTCGGCTCTTTTCGAAAACAATAATGGATCAGAAAGCCATTCGACTCGAGTCTCGACACCAAAATTAGATTCAGATAAGAATTAAAATACTCCGCGAAAATATGAAAGTATGTTTTCTGGAAATGAATTGTATATAAACGAAATGGGATCGCGTGAGGCGAATCCACAGAGAGTGGAAATTCGGGAAAATCTCCCTGCGAGATTTCCCAAAAATTTGTCAAAAAAATCCCCTTTGGGATTTTTTAATGATTCAGAAACTGAAAAACCCACTTTTTGACTATATTTTTTCTCTTATAGTTAATGTAACTGAAGATGAGTGCTTTGAAACATGTCTTACTGTTTTTTATGAATCCCGCTGCGATAATACATTTGTGGAGAACACTTTGAGTGTTTTTCCCCAATATATATATATATATATATATATATATATATATATATATATATATATATATATATATATATATATATATACACAGCCATTACACACAGCCATTGCACACAAACAAAACGAGCAAACACAACACGCCATCGATATTCAATAATTATCTTATACAACAATAAATAAATCATATTTTCTAAGTACAATGATCAAGATTATTTTGTAAACAAACTGTAAAATGGAAAAACATTGAACCAAAAAGGAAAAAATACTGAAGATGCCAGGGCGAAACGTCTATAACACTATAATTTAATTAGAAAATTAAAATTCTGTATTTCGTGTAATTTTTGTATATATAAGAAAAGCGCTTTCGGCCATCTTCAGTGCTTATCTGAAATGTTCATGATATAAATATGATGTACAAATATAAAAAATTGTTCAGTACCTGTCATGAGAATAAAAAATCATCTTGAGTAAAAACTTGTGAGCATTCTCACTTGAGTTGTATGTTCCTGAATCTCAGAATCACATTTAAATGTTCAAAACAATGAAAATTTCCTAACTCAGGTCTATTTCAACATTGTTTAAAGTTTTGAAATTGTTTTTGGCCAACGACTAGACAGCCGTGGTAAGACAGCGTGCTGTCAAGTGTCACGTTGTGTGCGATGTTGCCAGATTTACAAGTTTATGATTATGGTTAATGACATCATTCAAAATTTGAAAAATTATAATATGGAAAAATTATGGAAGCAGTATGGCTTGTATGGTTGAGAGAAATGTCGAGAGGAACCAGATAGTGAATTTCAAGTTTTGATGCGAATCATGCGCAATAGGAAAATCATAAGAGTTTGAAAAGCATACATATTTGACGAGTGTTGTGTTGACAGATGCAAAGCTGGGGTTGGTGGCGCGGAAGTAGAAAAAACTGCTGGAGAAGAAGAATTAATTAAATTTAATACTAATTAGGCAATCCATACCACGTGACCCAATATGGCGGTTGTTGGCACACAAACTGATAATCGCCATAAGAACATCATTGTCAGTGTGTACCTTTGGCTTGTAAAAGTGTATTTTTGTTTATTTTCGGGGCTTTTGTGTTGTTAATTAATAATATTCAGATGGAGAGTGATTACCTGAAAACACTATTGTTGAAAAGCAGAGGCTTTGGTGAACGGTATGCTTGAAAATACATCCCCATCTTCTGTTTACATTTTTATCAATATATTTGTTACAGGTATAAAATGAAGTTGAGGATTGATCAGTGATTTAAATCCTTTTTACACTGATTATTTCTGAACTGAATTGTTCAATTGTTGGTGCTCCTCCTGATACGAATATGGATATTATTTCGTATTTGCTTTTTAAGCTTTCCCAAATGCAGATGAAGCCCTATTACAAGTTTAGAATCCATACATACTTTGAATCTGGCTTCGTTGTGAAGGTGAGAACAAAAATTCGGAATCATTTATATATTTTAGTTAGTCTAGTATGTTTTTTCCTAGGCAGCATGTTTTTTCTAATGGGTACATGTACAGTTGCAAATCTTGAGTCATCGAAGTGAATTATTATAAATTGGGAATAATAATACATAAGAAGCCATTTATAACTTCTGATCTGATCTATTATGTTTATTGCCACATTTGTTTATTATAAGAGACATTGATTTGATATTTAAGAATATTACTTCTCAACTTTCATAATAGTTCTTTCTGATCGACATAACTTTTTTTCAGGTCAAGTATTCACAAAAGGCAAATTAAAAACCTTCAGATGTTTGGTACATAATTGAATAGGATGAAAGCATTTGTACTGCTCACTGTACTTGAATGGCCGGAAACAGTGAAGTAGGTGGTCATATTGGTGCTATATTAGAGGCAATGTCACGCACAGATTTGGAAGCTGTGTGGCCAATGTCATCCAGTCAAAAAATTTATTGGACGACTTGCCTCTCGTTCAATTGTTTTAAAAAATAAAATGTTTTAAATGAATATACATAAATACATGTTTATTTGTTGTTTTACTGATTCGGTTGATTACTCTTGATTTAATACCAATTATAAAAAAATGACACAATATTGATATTTGTACATAGTACAATTTCGATAAATATCACGATATATCCAATTTTTACTGTTAATAAATTACAATACCCTTTGAAGGTTGTAGACGATGTGGTAACTTGATTACTCTCGTCTCGGACGTCCATCATCTTAATGTTCTTGAAAAGGATTTCACGATGTTTCGAATGTTTGTATCTGCAATCGTCTGAATACAGTATTCACATTCAAAACATCGTGTAAACCTTTTCAAATACCTTGAGACGATGGACGTCCGAAACGAGAGTAATCAAATACAACACCCTTCACAAGACTTGATCGAGGCTTTCGATAATTGCCTGAAATATCTAAAAAGGGAAGGTTCAGATTAAAAGACATATTTCTAAATATTTTTATTTATTGAGTCACCAGAATCCTAAAGAAAATTTGTATTCCAGTAATTCAATAACAATACCTATAAGAATGTTTTTTGAGGAGGTAGGTACATATATATGAACATTCATCAGGAGTTTTCTCTACTTTTGAAGTGGAAAATTCAGTTATCTATGTATATATATATATATATATATATATATATATATATATATATATCAAATGAAGTTATATATATATATATATATATATATATATATATATATATATATGTATATATCGAGAATAAGAGAAATCTGTTTCGAATCCAAGAGAGACCACCATCTGTCTACAGCCTGTTTCATGGTTTCCCAATCATCAGGACGGCCTGTGGTCTATTTCAAATTCGAATCAGACATCTCGTGTAGCTATTACCTTCGGCACGTACAAAAATATGAAAAGGATCAGATTACAGATAGCGACACCTATAATCTGTGTTTTGAAGCTTAGACCTGTCATCGTGGAATTTTGAAGACACGAGAATTCGTGCAACATCAATAGGTCACCGACAGATGCCAGCATAGACCAACCCACGATACCAATAGTCGTACTTCTATTTGCGTTCACGCAAAAACAAATCAATTATCGAGAATAAGAGAAATCTGTTTCGATGATTGGGAAACCATGAAACAGGCTGTAGACGGATGGTGGTCTCTGGTTTAGTAAACGGTAAATTTAACAATTGACAGCAGACTCTTTATGTTGACGAGGGTGGTTGGAGAAATATGGAATAACATGATCAGTTTGGGTTGGTTTTCTGTATATGCTGAAATCTAATTTGTTGTCAACTCTAGTCAATGTCAAGTCTAAGAAGTTGATTTGGTTGTTCTTTTCTATTTCAAGGGCGAATTCAATGTTGGGGTGTAAATTATTTATTTTATTCAAAATTTGGTTAGCAGTTTCTTCCGAGCCTTTTATGAAAACTAGGCAATCATCAACATATCTGAAACAATGTAATATTTCAGGGTTATTCAAAGAGATAATATGATTTTTTTCCAGATTATGCATGAACAGATTGGCTAGAAAAGGTGAAAGACATGAACCCATAGCTAAACCTTTAGGTTCTTTGTAAAAAGTATTGTTGAAAAGAAAAAAGTTACTATAATTTAAATTCGATTTCAACAAAAGAATTCCAATCCCAAGAACTTCCTACCAAAAATATATATATATATATATATATATATATATATATATATATATATAATAACAACCTGTAAAGTTATTTATCATCATTGAAAATAGATATTGGGGAGGAAAGCCTTGTAAACATAAATCTGAGATTTGGTCATATTTAAAAAAATTAAATTCGAACCCAAATCGGTTAAATTCGAAGTTCTTTGAGAAAAGGAAATGTCACAATTTGAGTCTTGGTAGATGTGCCTACTTGTTGGCAAATAATTCTTCAATGGCATATACAGCACATATTTTTCATAATAGCATTAAATATTTAGAAGAAAATAAACATTCAGGTTTCACAACTTTTACAGAAATCACATATCCAATTTTCACCAGGAATTTCTGATAGCCCTACACATTTGAAGTGATACCACTCAATTTTACAATGGCCAGATTCACAAGCTATCATGGGATTTCTTTTGTCATCTGCCTGTTGGCATAAACAATATAGAGCGGGTACAGTTTCACTAGGACCTGGCTGTGATTTTGTGAAATATTTGCCCAGAGCTTCAGGTAGAATTACTTTGGAAAAAAAATCCTTTGCCTTACTGCTTTCACTGTTCCAAAACTCTTCATCAAAAGGAACCAAGCAGTGGGCAAAATCTTTTTTGCTCCCTACGATGAAATGACAAGTTTTCAAACCTGTCATAGCCAACTGCATTTGTACTTGGTAGTAATACTCATGACCTTCTTAAAGTGATAGTCTGCGATCTCTCTAAATCATGTAAGTGTCCTTTTTATTTAATCGGTGACCCCTGTGGATCTGGCACAATAGGGGCATTTGACTTCAATAGTACTTGTACTTGTACAAAAATGTCGAATAAACGTTAGGCAAAGCGAAAATGTGAGGTTGTTTTACCTCCAATGTCAACCATCTGTCAATTGTGCACGAAACCAATTACAGTGATCAACTATCTACTTTCTCTTTAAACAATGGTTTTACTTTGGGAATTCAAATGAACTCGGTGACATGGCATGAAGTACGGTTCTATATTTTCACCGTTAGGGGGCTTAAAACTCAAACCCATCGGTCGAATACGAATATTTTGGCCTCTCTCTTTACCAGTCATGATAATATACATAAGTATAGTTCCAGAACTGCAACCAGCTATAGTGTCTCTTATTTTGTTTTTCTGATTGTCTACTGAATGAGATGTTTATATTCAGCAGCATGTATATGTAATTTATGATTATGGTATATTTCGTGAAAATGTATTAAAATGTGGTATCTAAAATTTGAAATATTAAATGATGGACGTAAAATAACTAATGTTTGAGAGAACTAGTTCCCTCAAAGGAGTAGAAACCTTAGAGGGAGCCAGTGGCGAAACCTGGGGAGTAGGCAGATTGAGACCTCAGTTGGAAATCATTATCTTTCCTAACTGACAACATCTGATGAGTAGGCAGATTGAGAACTTCCCTCTTTTACTCTTATCATTAACTATATATATATATATATATATATATATATATATATATATATATATATACATATATATATATATACTTATATATATACTTATATATATATATATATATACTTATATATATATATATATATACTTATATATATATATATATACTTATATATATATATATATATATATATATACTTATATATATATATATATACTTATATATATATACTTATACTATATATATATACTTATATATATATATATACTAATATATATATATCTTATATATATATATATATATACATATATATATATATAATATATATATATATTACTATATATATATATATATATATATATATATAATACTATGTTAAGTTAACCTTTTCACTTGCAGCAATTTATAAAATAACATGTCACAACAGACAACACTCTTGGTATAGTCATATATAGTTAAAACTTTTATATAATATATAACCAAGAGTGTTGTCTGTTGTGACATGTTATTCTATAAATCGCTGCAAGTGAAAGGGTGTAAACTCACATTCGTAAGCAAAACACATGCCTATTTAGTTTTCAAATCTAATAATGTTCAATATTAATTCATTGTAGAGTTCCTGATGAAGAGACAATAAATGACTCGAAGCTTGAATAGAAAAAAGAGTTCACTTTAATTTCCATACCCTTGTTGACTGCATACCCGAATTTAGAAAGGATTCTTCTATATATATATATATATATATATATATATATATATATATATATATATATATATATATATATATATATATATATATATATATATATATATATATATATATTATATATATATATAAATATATATATATATATATATATATATATATATATTCTTTTTCCACTTTTCTTGAAAATAGCTCCAAAATGGGAGCCGAAACATCGAAAGAGGCTGTTCAACCCCAACTTTCAATATTCATAATAATTTTGACCGCGGAAACTCATCCGAGCAGTCAGCTTCTTTGTATTTTCGAATTAAAATCCATGGAGATTTAACAAAATGTTTATTGTATAATTTACATATGTTATGAAAGAAAAAGAAGAATTTGGTTTACATTAAAATCACAATAAACTGGAGTCTAGAAATTAATCTACACTGTTCTAGCTTAATTAATAATAATTCCGTGGTGTTTGAATATTTTAAGGCAGGGATCGGTTTTCAGTTCCGTTGGGAGCCAAAATTCGTAGAGATCTCTTTTGTACTATAAAAACACGATGTGCATTCCAGCTCTCTCCCCAGAAAATGATACCAAAGCGCAATAGAGAATGGAAGTTGGAAAAATACACAGTCCTTAAAGCATTTCTATCTAAATATTTTGCTGTGATTCCGAATGGGTAACACCGAGTTTAATTTATTTCACAGTTCGTTTATATGGATCTGCTAGTCAGGATTTTGGTCAATATGAATTCCTAAGAACTTTGTGTTATTCTCTAGGGTCACATTTTGTACCAGAATTTGTATGTCTTGCTGTGTATTGTTTCTTGTGTTTTTGGTTGTTGTAAAACCTTTGTTTAGAGTCACATGGTTTTCCATAAGCCAGTCTTGAGCTTTTTTTAGGCTATTGTTAGTTATACCTAACATTTCTTGGAATGACGATCCTACTGCTAATATATTTGTGTCATCAGCATAATTTATGAAATAAGTAAACAGCTGTTTCTATTGATTTGCCATTCAGATATCCATGCTATGAGTCTAATACACATAGCTATTTCAAATAATTTTGAGAAGGATGGTATTGAACTTATCGGACGATGGTTTTCAAGGTATGCCACAATTTGGTAATGTTGAAAAGAAGAAGTGGATAGCCGCACACACGGACAAATTACTTGCAGTCAAATGGTGTGGCCGGAGAATCGTTCACATGCTCACTACTGTTTTCACTGCTGCAGAAAAGGATTCCGGAAAAACCCACCACAAAAAGAGAGAGCCGATAATCAAATCACATGTTCTTGAGTATAATCAGAACATGGGTGCATATGGCAGATATGCAGATCAGTTGAGGTAGTACAAAAAACTATTTTTCCATTTATAACTCGTTTGTGATGTACCAAGTAAAAATGGGCAAGAAACCTTCTCTCGAGAAATACAAAATAGCAGTCATCTCTCAAATTTTTGAAAAATTTGGCCATTTGAAAAAAAAATACAGTGAAATCACCAACAGTCACAAAGGCATTTTCCTTCTCTAATACCGGAGACTCCAGGAAAAGAAAAGAGAACTTAGCGAAAGTGTCATGTATGCAGCAACTCACGGCTCAGAAAACGTCAGAGAAAGGATGTGCGCTATATGTGCAAAGAATGTGATGTTCCATTATGTGTGGCACCGTGCTTTCAGGATTTCCATACAAAACTGTAATTTTGAAAACAAAATCATTTCTCATTTCCTTTGTGTTTTTAATTCAGTTATTTCGTTACATGCTATTTTTTGTTCAAGTATAACTTACTTTTTATTTTTGCATTCCTTACATTATACATTTTCTTATTTTAAAATTAACTTTATTTTTATTTTTGCTAAAATAGAAATGAAACTAATTTTAATTATCCAATTAGCAATAAAAGTCAGTTTTGTTTACAAATTATTCATAAGAAATGTCGGACGTACATGTACGGCTATTGTCCTCCCGTTATAGACGTACCAGTACGTCACGACTTCATCAGGAGACATCAAGAAAACGAAGATGTAAGACCCCAGTTTTTCAGAGTGTAAACACAGGACAAAAATGTAAGTCAGTCGTCACACTGGAGTCCAGAATGATCTCAAAACGTGGCAAATAGAGTTGAAAAATGTTATAGTACGTCGCTCGTATGGCTAAGACGCAATTGAAAACAACTTCAAACAAATTTTGCATTGAAATGGTTTTGTATGAATTTTCCCATGACCAATCAATGTACTTTTATGTGAAAAACTCTTTGGACAAATTTCCCCTGCATGAAGTCTCATATGTACTCTAAGATTCGACTTTTGGGTAAATAATTTATCACAAATTTTGCATTGAATTACCCTGTATGAATTCTCTCATGCATCGTAAGATGCGTCTTGTGGTTTAATAATTTTAAATAAATTTTGCATTGGAATGGTTTTTCACCTGTATGAATTATCTGATGAATCATAAATTGGCCCTTTTGGATGAAGGATTTCAAACAAATTTTGCATTGAAATGGTTTTTCCCCTGCATGAAGTCTCATCTAAGATCCGACTTGTGCCTACATTCAAATAGTTTTTTTCCCTGTATGATTTCCCTCAAGACGCGGGAGATGCTCCTTCCGCTTTGACAATTTTAAACAAATTGTGCATTGAAATGGTTTTTCTCCTATATGAATTCCCTCACGTTTCGTATGATTACCCAAATTCATTGAAATGGTTTTTCCCCAGTATGAATTCTCTCATGTATCGTAAGATGCGTCTTGTTTAAACGATTTCAAACAAATTTTGCATTGAAATGGTTTTTCACCTGTATGAGTTCTCTCATGTATCGTAAGATTTGGCTTGTTAAACAATTTCAAACATATTTGGCATTTAAATGGTTTTTCTCCTGTATGAATTCTCTCATGAATCATAAGATCCCGCTTTTGCCTAAATGATCTATCACAACTTTTGCATTGGAATGGTTTTTCCCCTGTATGAATTCCCTCATGACGCGTAAGATGCTCCTTTCGTTTAAACAATTTCAAACAAATTGTGCATTGAAATGGTTTTTTCTCTGTATGAATTCTCTCATGATGATCATTGTCTTTTTCCACAGCTGTTTCATCCACTACTCTATTTTGTTGAGGCATTGTTTCGGAGTCTACAAAAAATGGAGAAATTATGAGAATTTTCGAAAAAAAATCTTTTACCAAATAGGAAAAAATGGTTGAATGCAAAAACAAAAATATAAAAAAGTTTCAAAATGTTTAATTTAATTTAAAAAAAATCTTCCATGAATTAATTTATTCCACTAATCTCTGAAAGTTTGTATGGTCGAATGTTTTTACTTATAGTACAGGTGTGTATCTTTTTGTTTATACTCTATTTAAATACCACCTTACCTTTCGAAAGTCCATGAGAAAAGTTTGGTCCAATTTCTGTTCCATTTAATATATCAGTAACCTTCGGGTACAACCCATTTTCATTTTTTCCACGTGATTTTTCCTCACATATGTCAGGTTTGACATCATGGTAAATGATGTCAATGTCATCCTCCATTTTGGATTCTGCATTATTTATTAACGAATTGTCATTACATTCTGAGAGATCTTCACTCTTCCATATAACTCCATTATTGAAATGATTGACTTTGGATTCTGACAATTCACCAGCAAGACGATTTAAAGCCCAATTTTTCCAGAAATCTGTAATTTAAGTTCAGACTATAACATTGTCTTCAATCAACCAACATAGAAGCAGGTTACATAAGAATATTTTCAAAGCTCCCAAATGAAGAACCTGAAAAACGTTGATTGAGAGCAGGCAAATTCTTCTCAGAGGAATTTATTTGGAAAAAAAAAATGTAAAGCACTGATTTTCCCAAAAGTTTTTCAGATTAGATCAGTTGATAGTATATAATTATACAATAAACTTACAGAATACCTAATGCACCTAGACCTAGGGTATGTATGTGCTCAAATCAGAGATATTCATTAGGTATACTTAAATCACATTTTAAAATATGTTTTAGTCAGAATGCCAACACATAAATTGGGTGTGAATTACTCCAGAACTATCTAGAATCAGATATTATCTATAACAACAAAAACACCTTATAGGTCGAGGCACGGAGAGGCCGAGAGCCACATCGACCCCCCCCCAAAATCTAACTATAACAATTCCAAATATGATGAATAATTTTCATATACACGACGTCGGCAAACTTTAGAGAACTAGTTAAAAAAAGAATTATAATTTTTATTTCTAGCGGTAGCGTGTTAAATATTTTGCATTGAAATGTTTTTTTCCCAGTTTGAGTTCTCTCATGGTGATCATTGTCTTTTGGCACATCTGTTTCATCCTCTTCTCTATTATGTTGAGGCATTGTTTCGAAGTCTAAAAAAAATGGGAGAAATTATGAGAATTTTCTAAATATCATCTTTATACAAAATAGGATCCAGGAATAGGAATATTTATAAAATACACATGGAGAATACAATATCATGAAGGAAAAAATAGTTGAATGCAAAAACCAAATATATAAAAAAGATTCTTACATATTTAATTCAAATATCTTTCATGAATGAATTTATTCCACTAATTTCTGAGTTTGTATGGTCAAATGTTTATACGTATAATACAGGTGTGTATCTTTTTGTTTATACTCTATTTGAATACCACCTTACCTTTTGAAAGTTCATGAGAAAAGTTTGGTCCAATTTCTGTTCTAATTAATATATCTGTAACGTTCGGGTACGACTCATTTTCACTTTTTCCTCGTGATTTTTCCTCAGGTATGTCAGGTTTGACATCATCGTAAATGACATCCTCTATTTTGGATTCTGCATTATTTGTTAACGAATCGTCATTACATTCTGAGAGAACTTCACTCTTTGATATAACTCCATTATTAAGATGATTGACAATTCACCAACAAGACCATTGAAATTTCCATTTTTCCAGAAATCTGTAATTTAAGTTCGTACTGTAACATTGTCTTTAATCAACCAACACAGAGGCAGGTTACATAAGAATATTTTCAAAGCTTCCAAATGAATAACCTGAAAAAGATCGGTCATGTGCATTATACATTTATTTTTAGTCCTACAGCTATACAGGGTGTGCCAAAAGTCGGTACCAACTTTCTTATTTTGAATGGAAACCCACATTTTTTTTCCACATCTTTCGATAGGCCTTCTAATTCTGAGTTTAAACAACCTAAGTTATGTTATCTCGTCTATCTTAATAAAATAGCAATGCTCAATGAAGCAAATACATTCTTTGTGAGTAGTGGTCAAAATGGAATACATGCAAAAAATGAGAGAACATTATTGTTGAACCATTATCAGCATAGTAAATTTTTGATGCCAAGAAATTCTTATGTCATAAAATCTTTAAAAAACCAACAAAATTAAATTAAGAATTATGTGAGCCCCTAGCTTATCTAATGAATATTTCAATGTCAAATAGGAAAATTGCAAAAGTGAACGCTTTTGCACTCTTATCAAACATAAGCGAAATTTAAAAAAAATTATAATAGGTTCATGTCATTCTTGGAATATAATAATTTACTTGATACCCAAAATGGATTTAGAAAGAAAAAATCGACCATCTATGCAAAGTATCAGGCATTATGTAAAATAACTAGCTCCCTCAACACCAAGAAAGTCACAACAGCTATGAATTTGGTCAAAAGCATATTCGATAGTGTAGACCATGAAAAGTTAATTACAAAGTTGTCAGTCTATGACATCAGGGGTATACCACTCAAACTAATTTCTTCATATCTAGAGAATAGACAGCAATCTGTCATTGAAGTGAATGCTACTGGTGAACTCTGAAAGAATTAATATGGTTGAGGTGTGCCCTGTGCCACAGGGTTAGTGCTAGGGCCATTGTTTTATATACTGTACACTAATGATCTTACGTAAGTCACAACAGAAACACTCGTACAGTATGCAGATGACTGCTCTTTAATATTCAGTTCAGACCCTCAACAATCACTATAGAACAATCTCTTCTCAACATTAAATGCATTAGAACATTATTTGATTGACAATAATTTCCAATTGAATAGCGATAAAACACAAATAATAAACTTTTCTCGAAATAATCGCAGTAGAAAACTCAACTACACACATGGCGGAAGAATCACATTGACAATCTTGCCATGAATGTATCAAGATATTGTTATGCATTAAAAATTATATCCAGAAATATATCGATAGATTCAGCAATGTTAGCAAATAATTCTTATATCCAAAGTCCAATAAGATATGGTATGATATTTTGGGGTATGTAGAGTGCAGTGAATAAATTATTAATATTACAAAAACGCTGCCTTAGGAATATTTTTAATATATCATGAATTGAGAGTAGTAAACCACTCTTTATAGAAAAGAAAATACTTATTCTAAGCCTTTTCATTAACGAAGGTGCAGTGTTTATTTATAAAAATCTCCCACTCTTCACTGACAAATCAGAACCTTTACATACAATACAAGGAACAGAAATGATTTGTTGATTATAAAAACTAGCCTCTCAGTATTCAGTGAAATGTTCCTTTCTCGATCATGAGTATATCATTGAAACTGTTAACCAGCAAAAAATTCAAGGAAAGCTCGAAAACCATTCTGATTTCCAATTGAAGAATATCTAAATGACAATTTTTAATCCGTGACTGTAACTGTGTTTAATGACTAAATTGAAGTTTTTGGAGCTGTGTGCACGTAGTGAAAGAATTTTGTATTTCTGCAAAATTATTTTTATTTTTAAAATCGTAGCACAGCGCTTTCGACTATGTAATAGTCATCTTCAGTGCTTACCTGCAAGTAAGTAATACCTAGATGAATTTGATATGAAATATTTTGACATTTTGAATGATAAAGATTTTGAGGTTACTAACTCGTCAGGTTTACAAGAAGTCCATCAAAACTGTTTCCAGTTTGTATAAAATAGGTGAGAACATTAAGTACATATAACATGTTAAAACATTTCTTAAAATAATACTTATGTGTTATAAGTTGGTGTAATTCATTATTTTATATTTAATTCCACATGGTTTCATGGAAGTCAATGTTGGAGTGAAGAGGAAATGGATGTTGACATTGACATGAGTGACACATGGCTTAGAACCTTAGAAACATATTAGCCAGAGAGTGAAAAAAGTGTTCTCAGAGTGGAAGTTGGCTAGGAACAAAATGCTCGAATGTTTCTGAAGTGAATCATCATAGAGAAATAAGGTTTGATTAAATGAAATTGAAAATATTTTATTTATTTATTGCAGACATCTGTGAAGTGGAATGAAAGATCTGTTTAAATTTCCTTGTGAGTTCAGACAAAGGTAATTGTTTTTCAATTCTTTGTTGATAAAAAGGATAAAAAATTATGTTTATTAAATCTGAGGCAATGACCAAAGGCTGATTTTTTATTTTCGTTAAGGTGTTTGGTTATTTGAACTTCCAAAGGTCTACAAGTCCTGCCGATGTATGTCGCTGTACAATCTTCGCAATTCAGTTTGTAAATATCACTTTGAGAAGGTTTATCGATTTTATCTTTACTATTGACCAGATGTCTATTTAAGTTGTTCGTTGTTTTGAAGGCAACTTTGACATTTTCCTTACAGTTTTTGGTTATGCAACCTGCAATTTTATTTGAAATGTGATCATTTACGAAATGACTATGTTGTTGATTTACTATCATTGTATATAGACTAAATCACATCTTTGTGACTATATGTTTTCTCCTTTTTTGTATTGTAATGTTTTTCTATCTATTAGTTGTCTATTTATTATGTCTATTTACATAATTAGTTCTTAGTAAAATGATGACATGTTCTACACCTTATAAGGACCTTCTTGAAAAGAACAAATAAAGATTTATATTCTCTCTCTATAAAAGTTCTCGACATATGTCGATTTTTCTTAAACAAATTAGCACCGTAGTAGTACAATTGTAATAATTTTTTGAAAAATATTGATTCCTATATATTCAATTACAAAAGACAAATTATCATTAACAAACAAGAAATCAGAAGTGCTACGCAATCTATTGAAAGTAGAATAATAGAATGTTTGAACAAAAATGGTGGACATATTGAACATTTACATTAGAGTTCTGTAATGTAAATGTTCAATCTGTCCACCATTTTGTCCAAACAATCTATTATTCTACTTTCAGTAGATTTGCACTTCTGATTTCGTTGGGATCAAGACTGTCAAAACTCTGTATTATTCTCTAAACTGATGAAGAATAGTAAAAATCTTTTACCTTACCCCAAATATAAAAGTCTGAAGGGGTAAGATCTGCAGATCTTGCAGGCCACAGATTAACCCCTGTATGGGATGTTATTATATATTTTAAAATGTTTTATCTTAAAGTGAAGGATTCTCTATGAAAAAAATTAAGGCAGAACATATAGCTCAGTCCGTTAAAATTTTAGTTGCCTCTCAGGAAAAATCAAAGATATTATATTTGTGTCGGAATGGAATGCAGGCAAATTGCAATGTCGCAGTAAACTTATCGACGGATATTTAGACAAGAGATTTCTTAACAAGACACCGTTAATGTTAATGAACCTAAAGGAAAGTCTCAACAAGAGCGTGTTTCTGAAGACAACATGGCAAACAACAACACTTCAGAAGTTTTGCAAATTAATCAAAATGAAGACAAACTGTTTAGACTGGGCAAATTTTTACCAAATAAAACAATTGCAACTGGAGTAATTTTAAGATCTCCCGAAGATGCAAGATATGTTCTGAAACAAAAATCTCATTATTAGTAGATTTCCAAGTATAAAAGTAGATTGTCAAAAATGAATCGAACACCCCGTAGAGTAAATCAATAAGTAAAATTCTCAAGTGGGTCACAAAGTAGTTATTCTGCAAAACACGAATTAGTGCCAAACATAAACAAGAGTTTTTGAATGTGACGACTGATGGTTTGGGGAGTTGACGTTGGGTTTTAGCTGAGCCCAAAAGGGCAATTGGGGAAGTTAGAAAGTAAAGAAGCCCTGTTATCAATTGAACATTATGGTTTTTTTGAATTATTCCCGACTTATTTTTGTAAGTAACCTTTGGTTCTAGTCATTTAAAATTTATAACTACTGGTAGAGATTCATTACTTTATTTTATTCATTCAATCTTCGTATTCATTTTACTAAACATTTTCTATATTTTTTTAAAAAGTGTTTTCAATCAATAAATGATCTGAATCTACCTAGTTAGTCGTGAAACAATCCCAATTCATGACAATATGGTGATCAAACTAAAGCCCAAAGGGACTATTACAAAAAAAATTATTCCGATCTGCAAGAAATCATTAAAAATGGTGATGAAAGTAAAATAAAATATATCAACAATAAACCAACGATTGTAAACAACAAGAGCACGAAAAAAAAACTAGTCAATCATCCTAATATACTAATGAATACAGACATTGTTTACCTCAATACTCAAAGTATTCTGATGAACATTAATGAAATACAGGAGACCTTAATATGCTATAAACCAAAAATAATCCTATTGAGTGAAACAAGAACAACGAGTGACATTGAGGATTCTGAAATTAAAATTGAAAACTATAAATGTATTCGTTGTAACTCTTCAAGGAGACACACAAGAGGTGTTTTACTTTATGTGAAAAATAACATAAGTTTTTCTTTTTTCAAATCATTTGTATTAGAAGGAAACTACTGTCCCGTATTTTAAGAATTAATTTAATTTCTTCTGTATGGTTAATTGTTTACCACAAACACAGTTGTATACGGTGATTTCAATATTAACTTCTACACCAATAAAATAAACACTCTATTTGCAGCTTAAAGTGCAACACTTGTGGACTATGTATTATCAAATCAAAATGATTTTTCACTAAGGGTACATGATTATCCAAAAATCACAGATCACTCTATTATTTCAATTAATGTTTATAATACTGTTGATAATCATAAGCACAACACTAGAGTGTACAGAAATTTATGTTAAAAAAATATGGATGCCATTAAAATCAATCTGATGATATATAATTGGAATCTCGACTTTGTTGGCGTAAATGTATTATATCATGAACTCTGTGTGTGTGTGATCTGTAAATCGAAACTACCCTGGTTTGACAATGAGGTGTACGAGAAAATGAAAGATCGGGACAGAGCTTATAAAATATTCAAATCTTGTAATATGGGGAAAAAAATTACAAATGGGAGGCTTTTAAAAAAAAGCATAGAAACGAGGTGGTCAATCTAATGAAATCTAAAAAACAACAGTGTTATATTGATAAAATTGGTAGATGTAGAAACAATCCCAAAGAAATGTGGAAAACTTTGAAAAATATAGTTAAAACAAGAGTTGAAGATCATCCAAATTATGTTCTGTTTAAAGTTGGCAATAATCAAATAATGATGAAGATAAATGTTGATTTCAATCACTATTTCATTGAAAGTATAAATGAAATCATTGAAAGCTTGGATTCCCCGAGAGTTTGGTCAAACTCAAATCATAATATGTATCCCATGATGTTCTAGCCAATAACATCACCATGGATGAATTTATCTCACAACGCAAAAATAAACCCAAGAAAAAATAGAAACAAGAATTGCAACAGTATTGTACAGAAACCCACACACGAGATAAGCTTATTCAACCAAACAAACCGAATGAGATTTGTTTTTTGAAATTAGATTAATCCTTACTTTAATTTTATTTATTGGTTGGGCATATCAACAAGAACTTGGATTACTCTCGTAGATCCATTGTTACCGCCTAAAATTCAAGCAAGCATGCTAACCTGCTCACTTAAAAAAAATTGGCATCCTACAATCCGATACATGCGACACATGCAACACCTTTTGTGATTTGGACAATTTTGTTTATGCTCCAAATATTCAAGACAGTCTGATGATCTCTGTTCAAAGTTGATAAAAAGTGGAGCCCTACCTCCATACAACCTCCTATCCCTCCTGGCTTGTAATTCTAAAAGAATCTTCGATGCCCTGTTGGATTTCACTAGAAACTGTGAGTTGAAACTATAGCATAGGAGATAGGTTAGCTTCGTACCTTTGTATCTCCAACCCATTTTATTTTATCATCCCTATCAGTGGTCCACCTAATCTGTATAGAAGTCACTTGATGTTGATAGTTAGCCCGGACCCAGTAGAGCAAAACACATGAAAATTGATATTGCTGATAACTTCATGGACACTAATTCTGTTGTTGAAGATCCCGAGGATTGAATGATGATTTATCAGACAAAACCAAATTTGCTGAAATGGTAAGTCAACTTTTCCGTTTCATATTGTTGAAAAAAATGTGATGAAGTATACACACACTGAAGTAACATTTCAACCGCATTAAAATTGTGCTGAACTAAGACATTCAAACATGTGTATATCTTCATTTGAAATTATGGGCAGTATAATAATTCGAATCCAGCAGCTGCATTGAATCTTCTACTTCACTGCCTATGACTATTATTGCTTTTATTTTAATTTTAGTGTTCTATGCTTCAATACATTGGAGGCAAGGATGATAATGAGACATGCAGAAAAATTATCTGCAATGTAATTACTAATGAATTGGCAATCCACACAAATTGGACAGGGCGAAATGAGAAAAATGGTTTCAAAGATCTCAAAAACTTGATCCAATTGATACATGGTAAGTTCTTTTGGCTCTTCTTTTCTCTTCGAATCATGGGCCATATTTTATATTTGAAACATGAATTTCCTTTCAACGAAAATTCATATACTCATTCCAAATTTCTATTTGTAGTGTCAGTCAGGAAGAATCCTATATTGTACAATTAATAATGTTGAGACAGCCATCAAGGCATGGCTTAGAACTGCTGGTGACCGTGAAGGAGGTCGAGCAAAGAGAACTGCTCAAAAATGATAAAATAGTGGAATTTTAAATTGAACAGTACCTGCCACCCAAATAATACTTTTTTTTATATTTTTATATATATTTTGTAAATAGGATATTTTTTATTTTTCATTATATTTATTCGTTTTACTCATCATGTTTCATTGTTATATCATATAGCTTATAAAACAGTGTTATCGGTAAATTATCTCAAAATGGAATGGAAAAATAATTTCATTTATGTTTTTGATATATTAAGTAATAAACTTATGTTTTGAAGGCAGTGCCGGTTTTAGCACTTTCGGTGCCCTGGGCGAGATTTTTTATCTCTGTTCTCCAACTCACACAAGTGAAAAAAAAATAGGAAAAGAAGATAAAAAATTAAATAAACATTTATTGCTGTTCCACTTTTCCGCTTCGTGCAACAAGTCACAATATGCACCTTGCAGGAGCGGACATACATGAAGGAAGCGCATTCGGCCTTAGGCCGGCGCACCTTTATGCCTGGCGCCCTGGACAGTACCCAACCACACCCTACCATAACGCCGACTTTGTTTGTAGGTATATATTCAATGCTAATGTGCACACAAATCCTTAGGAACCTCTGTTCAGGCAAGTGACATAAATGAATTAAAATGTGTTTCTTGAAATAAAAAAAATTAATTCGAACTAGTGATAAATATTTTTCCAGGCCAGTTTAAAATGCAATATCTGGGAAATATAAATGAGTATCTTGGAAACTATTTGAGATACAATACAAATGGTTGAAATGGAGAAAAAGTTGCCTGTTTAGGTAACTATATAGGAACAATCTGGCTCAACAGTTTCCTAAATCCTCTACAATTAGTGGCTTCAGAGAGTGAAAACCATGAATTGTTCATATCTAGTCCATGAATCAGTCGATTCTGAATGTTTGGTGAATTTATTGTGCATAATAATGACCTCTCATCATTGAAATTTCACTGTTTCCGATTGTTCTTAGGCGCTTATATGGACCATTTTGTTTTCATTGAAACCGTATTTACGCTCATTGCCTTCCAAGACATGCCCTATACTTCCATGTACAGCATTTTGAATTGGACGCCCCTGTATATTTGCATAGATCATTGATGAAACCCCAACAGTGGAATGACGCGGTTGATTAGTAGGATACCCGCCATCGCACCACAATCTGTACCATGCAATATCAGTTCATCTTAACTCTGTCTATCCGCTGAAGGCCCGCTCTGTAATAAAGCGGGTGGTAGTCTGGAGGCCTACTGGTGGCCATCGCGACACGGGCTAGCCGGGCCGACGATGTATCATGATTATGGCCCGCTTATGTTGTCTGTCGGCTGTTCTTAAAGTGCCTCTAGAGGCCCACACATAACATGTTTGCTGGGGTTCCTTGAGTCTAGACTTGAAAACAGCTGGGGATCCCGCGTTTTTTATTGCATTCGGTAGACAGTTAAAAAACCGGCAGCCTGCATTTGCAACACCCCTTACTTTTGAACCCCAGATTTTAAATTATATGATTCAAATTTCAAGGTGAAATCACTTTGCCGATAGGCTGCTCAGATGGATACGGTTAGGCCGTGAGTAAGGTTCAATTAATGACTTTTCCTAGTTAATCAAATTTGGCCACTAAAAAAATCATACATTAATTAACTTGACTAGTTCAAGAGTTGGGCGCCAGACTTGCTAAAGACAAAAGTCAAAGATAAATAAAATTAAATAAATGTTACCTAGCTTGTATGGGAAGGCAAATAAATATTCAATAAATCAACTTAACAAATTTATTCCAGTTGGAATTAAAATTATTGAACAAAATATAAAAAAATTAACAAATACTAGAAGAGTATTGAACTTCTCTTAAAAGAATGGAAAAATTACATAAAAAGAAACCAGTAATTTTGACTCTGATCAAAATTCGAACATTTACACCTATGATTCCTCCAGTTGTTGGTTACGAATATACCTTCGGAGATCTTGAGCGAGATAGAGGAAGGCTAGTTTCTTGAAGCTGGTCCCAGCGGTTCTAGGAGGAACTTGGTTTCAGCGGTTACGATGAAGATGGTCTGGGGTGGTTCGATAGTTGATTTCAGACCCCCTTATCGGCGTGAATTTAGTTGATCTTCACGGACCAGTGCTGATATTGATGTGCTGTAAGACCTCCCAGGCTACTAGTCCTTCCGTCTCCGTAGATGGGTTCCCTCCGTGGTATATATCATGCGAAGAAGATGATAGGAATCAAAATATGTACAAAAAGGGAGAACGAAGGATATCCTTTGAACCTCAAGTTTTATGTTTCAAATTTTAATCGAGAGTCAAAAGATAGATGCAAATGATAGCATACAATAAAATCTCAGTCTATATAAAAGACTGGAGAGTTACAGTGAAAGAACAAAGATAATAAATAGCAATCCAATCTGCTATTCTGGAGTTAAATTTATAAGTTAATTTTAATAATTAAAAAAAAAATATTAAAAATGAACAAAATTTAAAACCAAACAAAACAAACCTCACCCAAAACGTGATGTTCAAATTCAGTTAAATTTTGAAACAGGTAAGTTTTGATAAGGTGATTCTATGTACCAGAAGGGTAAAAAAAAATTAATGAGGAAAGATATTCCAAAAGAAATATAAAAATTTCCTTCAAATTTTACAAAGAGAACAAATATAGTATTTTAAAGCAAAATACTATAAAATTGCCAGAGAAAAATCTACTATTTCATAGCAAAATATTTAAAGGTTGCCAGTGCAAAAATATACTATTTAAAGCAAGTGCCAAAGGAAAATATAGCGTTATAACCAAAATACTCTAGTAAGCTACAAAAATATAGGTTTCTGAACCAAGATAATAGTCAGAGTAAAGTATACTCTTCAGCCAAGATAAGAAGAGAGACACACGTCTTCAGTGAGCACGACTCTCTTAGAAAAGATAAAGTGAAATAATTCTTTTTATAGACGAATTTCCAGAGATAAACCGAAGAGGGAGACCACACGTCTTTCAGTGGGCACAACTCTCTTAGATAAAGATAATGTTGAAATAGGGCGGCAATTCCTTTAATTGAAGAATTTTTTAAAGATAACTGAAGAGGGAGACCTCACGTCTTTCAGTGGGCACAACTCTCTTAGATAAAGATAATTTTGAAATAGGGCGGCAATTCCTTTTCAAATCGATAAACAGGTAATTCTCAAAATTAGAATGAATCTCCCTGCTCTTAGCGACAAGGTAGTAACTGAAGTGAATTGACTCTGCAACGATCAAAAATCAAATAAGCTACACTGGGAATTGAATGGAGTAATAGATAAAATAAATTTATTAAACGGAAATCAACTTTACGCTTGAGGCATATATTGAATCGAATCGAGTGTTCTGAGACTGTTAGGCCAGAGGTACAACTCTCTCCATAAGCAATTCTTTCTCAAGAGAAAGAAAATTACTCTCATAAACATATAGTTATGAAATAAAGAAAATTGCTTACCAGAGAGCCGTCCTATTAGGTCACTCCAAACTGTGTCCCAGAACAATCAAATACGCCCTTGTTCCAATTGGAATCCTTGGAACAAACCGGTGGTCATGTGAGGTAGGTAAGCTCTAGTCCCTTCGAGATTACCAATTACTTGGTACCTAAAAAAGGCAAAAGCGTAGAACTGATTTCCAAAAAAAAAAAAAAAATCAGTTCCCAATATTCGAACAGATGTTACGTTAGCCACAATATGTAATATGAATGATTTGTCAAAATGGCCGAAATATCTATATGTAACCTTCAAAAATTACCATGCGGTATATCCAAGAATTCTAATATTACAAGCCTAAGGAAAAAGAAGAAAATGCTAATCAGCTACAACATTAATTGAAAGATAAAGAGAATAATATTACTCAATTAAACTCCAGCAGTGAAACTTATTCAACTTATAGATCGTACGTACCAAAATCAATTTACTCAGTCCATCTGCCTATCTCGACGTTCAAATCAAGAAAGAGATCGATTATTCCTTCCGTTCGAACAAATCACCAATTCTACCTGGGTTTTTTCACAAACTGTTCTTGGTTTTTCTCTATTGAAAAACACTTGGAAAAAACACAGCTTGACGACATGAATACAACTGTCACGATACCATTTTCACGAGACGACAACAAAGGCGCTGTCCCATAGTTCACGATCGGCCGTGACTAATGACCCGTTCCACCGTAAGATAACCGGAATAGTTATGAGAAATTGGTTATGTGTAAGGACGTAACAAAAAATTCGTTACACATTGATGGGATATTTTTTATAATAGGAGTGTTTGGTAGTTTGAGATTATTTTTATTTCTGGTATTGTGTGAGTGCGAATCACTGTTGATGGGGAATGAATGTTTGTTATTGAAAATATATGTTAAGAGTTCCATCAAATATATTGATGTTACTGTGAGAATACATTTTTTTAAGACTTGTCTGCATGATTGTCTACTACTAATGTTGAAGATAAGCCTTATTATGCGTTTTTGTGCAACAATAACTCTTTTTGTATCAGATGCTTGACCCCAGACTATAATGTTGTGTGCGATTGTTGAATGCACAAATGCATAGTAAATCTGTAGTAATGAATCTGTGTTCAGGATATTTTTTAATGTCGCTAAAATGTAAAAGCTTTTGTTGAGTTTTTTACATACCATTTGTGTTTGTTCTTCCCAATTTAGATGAAGTAATAATAATAATATTTATTGTCATAAGATCCAATTGGACATTCACATAGTCAAATGTATAAAATTCAATAGTTCACGTCATGAAAGGGACATACAGCAACATAACACAAGCATTTTGATTATAAACTTAACAGAATCATTCTTAACCTAAACATTTTCTTAATATAAACAATCAGGTGGAGCTGAGATACTCTTCAACAGAATAGAAGCAGTGTTCTAGTAAATAATCCTTAACTTCACGTTTAAATAAATTTATTCTCTTGATTGATTTGAGATCACTTAGTAGAGAATTGAGAATTTTTATTCCTCGATATTCTGCCCCCCTTTCGAATAAGGCTGTACTGTGTATTAGAATTCTCAGGTTGTTGGAAGAAAGCAGTACTCTATCACTGGTAATATATCCATCTGCATTCCTTATAAAGAGGTTTGAATCACTTTTAACAAAAATTAGTAGCCTGTATATGTAAAGAAAGGGAAGTGGTAGTATACCAAGCCTTTTGAAAAGTGATCTACAAGGTTCAAGAAAGTGTGTGCCTAGTATACACCTTATAACACGCTTCTGTGCCAAGAAAACACTATCAGCGTGATGGGATTCCCCCCTCCAGTAAATCAAGCCAGTAGAGGAATTGTATACTCGAATTCTACCATCAATTTCAAACCTTAAACTAACATGATGAGTTCTTCCTGTCAAGAAGGATTTGAGCAGCTGCAAAGGTATACCTCTGATGCCAAGGCATTCAAGTTTTTTGAGAAGGATATCATGGTCTAGGGAATCGAAAGCCTTGGAGAGATCGGAGTGTGTGATTTTTATATTTTTTTAGTTTTTCTGGAAAAATACCCGTTGAGAAACAAATATTGGCCAGTTTTGCAAGTGGTTCTTATATTTCATGTGCAGCAGTTTTGATCACAACCCTTGGTATTCCATTTATACCACTAGAGAATTTGGTTGCCAGATTTCTTATAACACTTTCAACTTCTTGGCTCAGAAAGAAAGAGAAAGGCCTATTGAGATGAGCGACTTTATTCATATTCAAATTGTGAGTTTCAGGATGTAGAGTAAATTTTTCCAAAAAAACTTCAGTGATTTTCTGTGGGTCACAGACAACTTGTTTTTGCTGTCAACCATTTCGAATGGCACAGAGGAACTTTTGGAACCAGTTTCCTGCCTAATCAATTTCCAAATTGTCTTTGTTTTATTGTCAGAGTTTAGAATTAACCCATTATTGAAAGTTCTTTTACTTTGGTTAACAAATTTTTTGTAGTCGTCTTTCCTTTTTTTATAGCGTGTTTGCAGATCTTGGTTAGTACCATTATAGAGTGTGATGAGATATAAGTCTCTTAGGTCTTGCGACTTTTTCTTAACTTCTGTGGACAAAGGAATGATAGAAGGTATTGGCATTATCGCTATTTGTTAGATCAGACCACGAAATGTTGTCAAAGTGATAGTAGAATATTGATACAAAGGAATGATAGAAGGTATTGGCATTATCGCTATTTGTTAGATCAGACCACGTTTCCTTTGAGATTTGTTGTTTAAATGAGGTTCTGTTGTTTTCATTTGTAGGTCTATATTTCAATGATACATGCTTTCTTTTAGTGAGTTCTGGAATTTCTACTGAGAGCAATTGACCGCAATGATCAGAGAATTCAGCATACAGAACCTAACCCACCAATTCATCACCCAGCTTAGGTACTCATAATATTATCCAAACATCTTTTTTGCGTGTAGGTTGATGAATATGTGGAACAATATCAAATGACCCTAATAAATCTAAGAGGCGTGTTAAGTTAGTATTACTTTCCAGAAAATCTATATTAAAGTCTCCACATAATACAAAATAATTGAAGTTCATTGCACAACAGTTCCAAATGATTAAAAGTGGAGGTGCTAACATTATTGGTATTGATTTCGAAGATGAAATTGAAAGGTGGTATTTTATGTTTTGTGTAGAATTCGATTATTATTGTATTACTATGATTTATTATGAGAGTATTTTGCATGCAGTAATCCGTAATAGGTTTCACCGATTTGCACTATAATTTTCCTGTTTTCAAAAAGGACGTTATTCAATCATTTACTGGGCCACGTAGACCTAGGTTGTAGATTTTTTCGGAGAAAAAATTACGACTGACTGTGTCGAATGCTCGTGTTAACAGGCCAATCAATAAAAAAATTCTGCTCTATTGATTCTGTCACAAAAATACTACCAGGAAACCGACTGTGCCATCATACAAAAGATGGTCCGTAGTTATATCCTGTTATGTTTCCTACTCCAAACTGCCATGGCTACTAAAAAATCCACCGACTAGTTTTCGAGATACAGGGTGTGAAAGATGAAAAGGAAGCTTTCTGAATTTTTATAATTCTGATATTTGTTCTGGGAATACCATGCCTCAATGATGTACAATATCACGTTGATCTCGTTTCCATTATACTTTTCGTTTTGTGCTCTTATAACAGGTGGAACAAAAAAAATCCAATTCGATTAATTTTAAACCAACCAGTGTGAGTTCTCTGATGAAAATTGAAGATTCATTAGCCTGGATGAACTCTCTCAATCTGGATCGAAGTTCATTGACATTTTTTTTATAGAGGGTGGTTTCGAAAATAGACGTTAACCCCTCGTTTTTTTTAGTTCAGATAGGGAGAGAGCATGATATATATATATATATATATATATATATATCAAACATCCTTCAATGTTAAGAACGTCGTATAGTAATTCCATGTATACAGAGTGAGTAAAAAGATACAGTCCAAGTTTCTTAGAAAAATGCGTTTTTTTTCAATGAATACCCTGTATTTCGAGAAAAAATCAGTTAATTTTCTTGATTTTTTTATATAATTTACGGTTTTGAGGAGTCCGATATATTGTCATCAATATCGCATAGGTCTCGGACTCGTTTGTGGGCTTCATACTTTGAATGTTCGGATTTTTTGATACCCATATATTCCATCGGAGACAGAAATGGTTTTTTTAACAACTCTACCTAATAAAAAATGCACTATAAAGGGGTAGTTTGAACTAATGTATTAGAATCTCATGCAATTTTTTTTGGATTTTCAAAGTATACGATATGAATTAACTCATTTCCACCCCACCCCAGAGGTAGAGTTGGGTGTTTTTTAGTGGTATCTCCTGTAGGCCTATTCTACCATGTATGGAGAAAATACTATAAACAAGTTTCACTAATATTCCAAATAATATATAATTAGCTGTTATTGAAAGAAACATAACATTGATTTTCTGCTGCCCATTAACTCGGTATCACGATAAAAAAGTAGAGTTTCGGAAGTCTGTCTCTAATTTGATCGTATTTCGTAAATAGTCATATATACTTGAGGAAAATTAGTCTCATTCTCAAAAAATCATCACTGAAACGTATCGGACTATCTATCATTTTCAGAGGAAACTAGAGAAATATCTTAAAAACAATTATAATTTTTTCTGAACGTTAGAAAATTGTTCTATGATTTGACATCATCTGGATCTTCTATGAGCAGCACGGAAATGGAACCAAAAAGACACGCGAAGGAAAATGAACGTCAGCTGGTATCTTGCATATCCCAAGAACCACAAAACCCTTTCGCTATCCCATAGAACACACGACCCATTGGACGTCCATTTTAGGTCCATCTCAAGTCCAAACGTCCATGGACATTGAATGGATGTTCATTGTCGTTGAACATGGACGTCCTTTGGGATGTTAAAATTTCGTTCATTGTACATCCATTCAATGTCCAAAAATATTTATATGAATTTCAAATTAAATTCGTAAGTATCTTCAATCACTGTATTTTTTGGGGATCGAAAAACGTTTTTTTTCGGTTGCTATTTTTTCCTGCCGCCTATGAAATATTTTTTGAAATTCGCGGGCAATTTTGGGTCGTAGCAGCGCCGCGAACGTGCCTGTTTGTTGAGAAATGTGAGGTTAATGCTTCGCGTCTTTGTTTCCATTTATGACTCGTTGTTCGTTCATCGATGGTAATAAACAAGTATACTTTTCATTTATTAATATGGGTTCCAAAACCTTTGGAATAAATATTATAAGATAGTGTGACTGATGCATGGTGGTGAATTTCAGATGAAAATGGTGTGCTGCATGTTTCCAGAAATGCAACCTATTTCAGATATCTTGGAAGCAAGCAAAAGTGGCTGAATACAGCAGTGATCAATATGATGATCCATAGTCAGAAAATATAGAAAGAAAAAAAGTGACCTGAAACAAAAAAGAAATTACCTCTACCTCCCCTATTTAAGCCTACAATAAAAAAAAAAAAGGTTGAGTCCCTCCGGTCTCCTGTCAATATGAAAAATGAAGGTGTATAATTTTCCAAGTAGTATTGGAGTAATGATCTATATAACAAACTCAAACTTGGCAAATCTTTCCTGTACGTCTTTGAAGCAAAGTTTTATTCCTTTATGTTGATTATTCATTTTTCAGTCAGATAAGATTTCAAAAAATGGAGGAGGGAACAATAGGTTAATAAAAGGTGTTATCCCACTTATAAGCAAAGGTCTCGCATCTCAATATATTTACCACGCCGAAAATGAAACAATCTTCGAATTTAAAAAAGGCCGATTCCTGATCAGTGGGGGAACAAAAGATATATTGTTGATTATTTTGAATATATACAACATACAGGTGCTCAGAACAGGCATATGAAAAAACAACAAAAAAAAGAAATAGACAAGGCTAATGTTGGTACACCATTTATTTGTTATTTAATGAATTCCTTTGGTGGATGATGTGTAAACAGTTTTTGAAAGTGTCTTAATTTTTTGCAATATGTAAAAGAAGAAACCAGAGAGTTCTAGAGCTCAATTTTGGTTGTATCAATTTTTTGTTGAATTTCAAACTTTGAAATATGTGGAGAAGACAAATTTCATTGAAATCTTTTATGGAATTGTATAGGCATTTTTTTATAAGTTTGATAGATTCAAGATAAAACAAAATTTGTTACCATTTTTTTGTGAATGTTTAGTTTTTGAATATAAATTATAATTTTGAATTAAAAAATGTATATTTCCAAAATTATTGATTTTACGAAAAATTATTTTTCAAAGAATATTTATCCTGATATCCATGCTCGAACATTTTAATTAAGATCCAGAACACTAAGGAATTTTGGGTTCTAACAATCAAAATCAACTTTCTTCTGATATGAAATGTAATTTACACAGGGGGAAATATTGGGCAATACACAACATATGGTATAGGTAAAAAAAATAACACTTGGTACTTATTCTCTTCGAATATTGTATCACCAGATTTTGTGATAACTTTATCGAGAAATCTTTGGATTCTCTATTCAAGTAGAAATGTCTAAAAGGGCACATACAAAACAATGTATGTTTGTTTTACCTTTCAAATGTTTCCAAATATTGTCCATTATTTCAAGATACCTTGTATAATCTGATCCTCTGATTCATTTTTGGGTATACAATGGATGTACATGGGAAACCACATGGTTGTTATTTGATATGTTCTGACATCATTTTACCAAATATGGACATAAATGGGAAAATAACACAATGTAAACCATTGACGTTATCGGGTTTTTTACCCAAAGGGTGCCTGGAGTTCATTGAATGTACATTGGACAATTTGAATCCAGTGGATGTCTTGAACATCCATATTCAACGTCCATTGTTCATCCATATGCACGCTGTTTTGGTGTGACAAGTTCCTAATGTTCTTGAACCAGATTTTGCAGGTACAGTAATAACTCATAATCGGGGGATCGTGCATTTAATTCTGAGTTGTAGGCAATCCTAACATGATTTTTTGCATTTCGAACCAGAAAATGTCCGGAATCTTATGAGGCTTTCTTTTTTCCAAAACATCCAATTCCAATATATCTTCTTGCCTCTGTAGTTTGTCCTGAATATAAGGTGGAATAACTGTATTCATACACCAATAGTCAGTTCCTTCCAAATTCCCATCGTCAGGTGCGGAAAGTTTCAAACGGGGTGTGGTCC